>OU015769.1:27425409-27672909 GCA_907173295.1 Fagus sylvatica
CGTATTTGCATTTTCATGGTATTAAAATTGTTTGTTTAAATTGAATTAGATTAGAATAAGATTTCTATTGTATTCAAAAAGTGTCCTTAAAAATAATTTGTCGGTATGTGTTCAATAACATTTTGACAATGGTAGAAAAACAATTATTCAGACCAATGATGATTGTATATGGATAGAGGAAGGGCTTAAGTTCCTGAACCAGATCCTTGTATCCATCTTATGTAACTCAGACTTTTTAAAATGCAATATCTATCATTTTTATCAAAAAAATGATGTTAATTGTTCAAATTAAATATTGAGGGACCAACTATAGTCTTTTATCAAAAAAATAAAAAATTGAGATACCAAAGTTAATTATAACAATATAGAGGTTAGAGGGATTATAACGTATTTACCCCAAAATATACATGAGGTATTTTAAATTTATCATTTGTAAGGGAATTTTTATATTTATCATTTATAAGGGAATTTTGAAATATATATATATATATACTACACTATTCTTTTGGATAAGCCAAACACGAAAGTCCTTTTTTCAAAATCTGATTATGATGATGTGTAAAATCAGCACGGTCGTCCGACGGATGCTCTCTCTGATGGAAGACCTGAAACAGTAAGAAATGATTGACGACGATAGGAGAACACCGGTGGGGTGCCGGCCAAAGTTCCTCCGATGCCTTTGTCAGAGATTTGGGGAGAATGATTAACAGGTAAGTAAAAGTGTTTAGGCTAATAGTGTGCGTACCTTGTGTCTTTCTCCCTGGCGAATTATATAGATGTTTCAGAAAAATAGCCGTTGAGCCTTCCTTAATTCTCCTCTTTATTGGATTTGAATAGGGGTTTTTATGAGGGCGTGCATAAAGGCGGTTACAATATCTCGGAGATATTGTGATTAATGGGTTTTAATGTCATTTAATTATGTTTGTAACGGAGCGTTGGTGGTTAGTACGAGTGTAGTGAGGACGACGTTTAACGTCGTCCATGCATACTGATGGACGACATGGTACGACGATCATTCGTCTATATCGTCCCTTGAGTGGAAGACGTGTCCGACGATGTTCTGTTTGGATGATATTACGAGGTTCTTTGTGTTAATCATCGTCATGGAGGATGGTTATAATGGTGTCGTCCTTCTATTGGGTAGTGGACCCATCAGATTAGATTCTATTTTTTTTTTTTTTTTTCAAAATAAACATCAATGATCAACTTAATTATATTACTAGGCATTCAAATTGTCAATTATTACATTTTTGAGAATCTAAATAACAAAGGTATATTGGATTCCCGAATCAATGCCACGTCCCAGTCCGGACTCCTGAGTTCTAACCAAAAAAAGGAAAAACCCTTATAATTGGAAAAACAAATTATAAGTCTCGATTGTGAATCTTGGAATTACGTAATTGGGAAAAATGCAAAAATAAGAAGAGAGAGAGCTATGGATATCTCCCAATATTTATGCACTGTTTTATATACGGTATTACACACATGGTTGGTGACAGTTTGGACGTTAGGATGACTTCAAAAAGTGAAAGTGCAGCATTAGGTGTCTTTGGATAGAGATCTCATGCAATGATTAAACAGACACAATGAAAAGTTATAACTTTTTTAAAAATTATCTTTTCATTTCATATTAGGTGGTTAAGATTAAAAGTATTATTGGTGCAGTATTTTTTTTAGTATTGCATGGAAACTTGCTCTAGTGCTTCCAAGCGAATAAAAGTTTTAATCTTACCATTGGAGCATGTATAGTGCCATTAGACAGACCAAAAGATCATTTAATATCACTAATGGAGTAATGGTGCTCACTGGCCACTCAAATTCGTCGGACTCAGATTGTTGTCAAATCAGTAATCGGCCTAATATTTTTGGATGAGAGTTCCACCCGTTATTGACGGACGAATCCGGAGAAACCGTTTGCACCCCACTTTTAGGTGGACAGTAGGACATTTCATTTTGCCAAAATTCCAAAACACATCTAAGCAACAAAAACAAGCCATCCTTCTAAGTTATCGACAATGGTAAACATCAATGGCTCGGTTAGAAAGCACGAATAACTTAAATATATCGTAGTACCCATGTCCGACATTTATCAAGCATGAATCCTCCAGGGATATTATTGTCTGCATGTTCCTAAAATGTCAATTTTTTACAAATTAAAAAAAAAAAAAAAAAAAAAAAAAAAAAAAAAAAATTCTAGATTTTGATGGATATGACCTTAAATAAATCCCGAAAATAATCTGAATTCATCACAAACTTTTTTTTATTTTGGTTTCAAGTTGAATTTTTTTATTTATTTACTCTTTTGGATCTTGGTTTGTACTCTAAAACCATTTAATGTAATTGATGTATTTTATTATCCATAATTGCTTTTAAATTCACATATGTCTATTTAAAAAATATAATAAAATATATATATATATATATATATAATATATTAGCTGATGTATCTCTGTCGTGTTGTATCCTAATTTTTCAGGAATTGTCGTGTGTTGTTGTGTTCCATGTCATATTGTACCCATGCTTTTTAGGCTCAGTGGCTCATCAATAATCAATGATGGATCGATCAATCGAAACTGAACCAAATATCTGGTCTAGTTTGGCTTTTTCCAAAATTCGGTCTATTTGGGTCTTAAAAGTAAAAATTTCGGTTTGCGGTTATGCTTTGCAAAAAAAAAAATTACTACAAAATTAAAAACCTATATATATATATATATATATATTGGGATTTTTAGAAGTTGACCCACTAGGAAAAAATTAGAAGCCCAAGAAACACTAAAAAAAACACCAACTAATATCATAAAAATTAGCCCAAAATCACAACAACATCAAGAATTAATTAGCCCAAATAACATCAGGGAAAAACTCATCTCATCATAATCATTGTTCTATTAAGTCTTCTCTTTAAAAATAACGAACCTTAAATTTGTCTACACTTATGAGTCGAGAGAGAGTGTGCCTGGCCTCCCATCGATGGATCCCCTACGGCTAGACTGGCGACTGCTCCTTTGCTCAGCTGCTCCTTCCCTCGTGGTCTCCAACTGGTAATCTTTATTCTCATCTCCCTCTCTCTCTCTCTCTCTCTTTATTTCTACTGGTAGGCATGACACTGTTGATTTTATTTTGGTTAGTTTTATCTTATTAAAATAAAATAAGGTTGCTAGCCCCTAATTGAGCTTAACTTGAAAAGGGGAGCTTAACTTGAAAAGGGAAAAAGTGATGGTGTTGTACTGGTTCATGCTATAATTACTGGAAACTCAATATTAGCTAACCTACTGTGGTAGAGAGAAATTGATGTGACTTTATGAACAAATAAGTCAATGTTAGGATGGAGTTTTAAATTTTTGTGGTTAGTTTTATTTTATTAGTAGATTTTTTTTTTTTTTTTTTTTTTTTTTTTTTTTTTTTTTTTTTTTAGTTTTTTATTTTATTTGGTTTTATTTTATTAGTTTATTAGTTGATTTTTGTGGTTGATTGAGTGTCAAATGTGTGTAATGTGTGCAATGTGTTTTGTGTATTTGTTTGTTCTATTTTTCATTTGTGGTTCAATGGTCATTGAGCTTTATTAAATATATGAACATTGTTATTTGAAGTTATTTTTAAAGTGAAATTAAATATACAACCATTGTTTTTCTTTTAATATTTTTGAAGCAGTAAAGGAGAAACACTTCAAACGAAAGTCAAAATTAGAATTACTACATTTTACAAAGTGTAGATACCCTACTTTGTACCTACCAATATCTGGAATCCCCGGTCCCAATAACGACACTACTTTAGTCTATAAAAAACAACTTTGTGAAGTGAGCCCAAAAGGAGACCTTAAACAAGATCAAGATCAAACAAAAGCCCAAAACGCCAAACCAATCCAAGTGAGCATATGTCTCTTTCTTAGAGGTGTTCGCATCCCTCCTAGGAGCGTACGCCTAAGTCACACGCTCAGCAAAGGTCACGCGCCTCAAAGAAGCATACGCATCTCCCATATGTGTGTAAATCTACAAGTAGTATGCGTACGCAACTTTGACATAGACACTCAAAATCCCTCAATTTTTCATACCAGTCTCAACCGACCATATTGGAGAGCTGACAATGCTCAGCTAGGGTTTCACTATTCCGGCCACACCAGCCCCCAAACTCCATTTCCTATATAAACATCCATATTCCACCATTTACAATGACCAAAAAAATTCTCCAAAACTCTAGGCAAATAGTTTTAAAAAGAGTGATTAAAGAGGTCTTTTGAGGACTTGCCTATTTTCTTAGGTTCTCTAACCAAGAAAATGAGCCTCTTAATCACTCCTTTTATTTTCAAATCATCTCATCCTTTCATCACAATCAAAGTTGTGATAAACAATAATCGAGGGACCGGTTAACAAAATGATTTTTACTTCAAGGTAGGCTTTTAGGTGCAAAATGGATCTTTTCCATGATCCATTTTCTTCGCCTTAACTTCCTAATCCTTTCTCTTTCACCGTATTATGCCTTGTTTAATTTGTTGTATCAAGAAATAGTTGTTAAATTGATTATATGCATTTTTTAGTTTAAATATACTATTTCCTGCACTATTCCTTTCTCTGTTACGTTTTCTATGCAAGAGAAGCGTACACTTCTATCTAGTGGGCGTACACCACTATTCCATAGGCGTACGCCTACATGCCCAAAAACACTTTTATTTACTCTTCTCTCTTCCGTTTCTTGACTCTTTTCATTCGCTTGGACTCCTATGAGACTTATATTGAGTTTAAACTCTCAAAATCCAGAAGCCTTAGGGTTTCATAAGGAGATGATGTAGTGAACTCAATGATTAAGTTGAGTAATCCCATTTATAGTTTTTGGTTCATTATACATTCGTAAGGCCCAATGACAAGTCCTTTATTCAAACATCCATCCAAAAACCTTGGCTTGCATGCAAGAATGATATAATAGATTTTAAGGCCACATAAATTGTTCATGCATCTGTTTCATTTTTCATTTTGATCCAATGATGAGTCCTTTACTCGAAGATCCATCCAAAATCTTTAGATTTCATGTAAGGACGATAGAATGGACTCTAAAGTCATGTAAACTATGCATCATTTTCCTTTTCCTATTCTTTGTAATCTGATGATAAGTCTCAAACACTCAAACATTTGAAACCCATGGGTTTCGTGCAAGATTGGTGAAGTGACTTTAGGGTTAGAATATATATTGTTTCCCTTTAATCTGATGACGAACCTCGCTTTTCCAAAAGACTCAAGGTCACTAAGCCTCGTATAAGGGGTTAATGAGAAAGGTTCTAGGGTTATGACCATTTTATCTCCCATTTCTTTTCATCATTCATTTCTTCGTGTAAATGTTTATTTGGCGTCTTCACTTCTCTCACATGTTCATGTACTCGCATCGTACTTGTATATTTCTTCATATATTATGCCTTGTCTTATTTCTCCATTGTGTGTTATTCGCTTTGATATATTGCGTGCATGTTAAAGGTTTGGTTAATAAAATTCATTTTCAAATTAATCTAAGTAATACAAATAAAGGCCAACTGAAAGGTTGGGGAGTTTTGGGTGTCTAACACCTTCCCAAAACCGTACCTTAGCTCTGGAATCAAGATCCAAGGCTAGTACTTTTGTGCATGGATTTAAATTAGTTCCTGAACCTAAACCAAGTGGCAACTCATTTTTCTCCGCTCTAGCCCTTGAGGCTAGCAGGCGTACTCCTAAACTCGTATAGAATGGGCTCACACTGGGCAAACATGATCCCCCACTTCGTGATGGTGTCATGCATTTCCAAAAGCATAAGCGGGGCCTCCAAAAGGAAAAGCCCCAACAAGGATTGCAGGCGCTCACACAAAGTATTGCGGAAATTAATTTAGTAAATCTTTCATTTGATCTAAGGCTAAGACCTTGTTAACACCCTATTTTGCAACCATTAATTTACTATTTTTACATTTTAGTGCATAAAGGGTAAAATAATAATTTCACAGGCCTGAAAATTCAAAGTTGGTCCACAATTTTAAAAATAATATCTTAAGTGATCAAAATTGAGTTAATGATGAGAGTGCTTTTTTCGGATTGGAAATCGGATAAAAAAATCAAGATTTTATTAAGGAAATAAAATTGATTGGTTGAAATAATATTTACCTATAAGCTCACATGCATAGGATTATTTGTTAATTAATTTGATTGGTCCTCTAAAGGATTAAATTAAATTAAATTAATAAATAATTCCTATTCGTTTAGAACACCCTAAAATGGTAAGTATTCATGCACAAGATATTCACCAAAATATAATTCTCAAATTGATTTATTTTTAACTAATGGGATAATTATTTTGACCAATAATTATCATATTAATTATTAATAAATTGATTAAAATTAAGAAATCTCGAATTCAGCCAAAGAAGGACTTCTAAATCCACTAGAAGTTGACCAAAGGTGAAAAAAAACCCGGAATTATCCAAAGCCCAAATTTGGGTTTGGATTCCAGCCTTGTACACTGCTAGGTATTTGACGTAGTTATCCGATTGAGTTTATTCAAATTGGGTTGAAACGCTAACATGATAAGCTACAACTATGTATTTCACGAAAATGTCCAAATTCGAGCGTTTAGAGGGCTAAAACAGGCCCACAATCAGGGAATAGAAATTAGTCACAATTTCATGATTTTCATGAAATAAATCCAATTTCCAAAATCCTAATGCACTCTCATGGGATCCAGAACGTGAGTAAGTTCACTTTTTTCCTCTCGTATAAATAGAAAATGTTCTCATTTTAAAGTGAGGTTGGAAAATCAATTGCTCACAATCCCAAAAAAAATTCCAAAGAATTTTTGTGAGGGATTAGACTTGCTAATAAGAACACAAGTGTGTTCTTATATTAGAGTCTACAGATTACAAGAAGCCGTTCTTGTAATCTCACTTTCTAATCTTTCAATTTCAATTTACTTTTCTTTAAACGAATTTAACAATCTTTTCTCTAAGAACAATTTTCAAGACCGGATCCAATCAAATCGAATCAAGGAGCTTCCTCCACAACACACGTAGGTAAATCCCTTCCTTATTCTTTAATTTATTTTTTGCAATTTTAATGACTTTGCTTGCTGTTTTATAATTTTTCTAAACATGCGATGATGTTTTTTCCAGTGACTTGAATGTTTATTTTGAATTAGATATGCATGCTTAATTTATTTAATTGCTAAGAGATTGATTACATTATTTTTATTTTGTTTTGCATGTACCTTTGTGATGGTATATCAAATGCAAGTTGGATTGTGTGATTGTGTCATGAACTATAGGTTAAGGAGACTATAAAAACTGATTTAGGCCAGATTGAGTGAGTGCCTAACACCTTCCCACTCAATCCTCTCGTCCCTGAACCCCAATCTTTAGGAGGAGTAGATTACTTTGTTTGTCATTTTGTTATTTCTTTTAGACTATATACTAGGACACAAAGCTTTGTACTTTGCTTTTACTTAGACTGTATTTAGGTTTTAAGAAATATAATTTTTATTTAGATTGTATCTAAGGTAAAAGCATTGTAATTTATTTAATTTTGTAAAAACATTGTATATTTATTTATTCAATCAATAAACAAGAAGTATTCTTTTCCTTAGTTTTTATGTAAAAGCTAAGTGGCAACTCCATTGTAACTTCCACTAGTGATTAGTATGGAAAACAATGAAGCTCCCCCCCTGAAAAATTGAGAATATTGTTTAGACCTTTGACATTGGGTTAAAGGTCATAGTTCTCACACCTTGAATTATCCATTACAATCCTAATAACTGAGATCAAATTTGTAGAGTATATCTACAAATTGCCAACCTCATGGCCATAATTTTCTACAAAGAAAATTTGGTATTAAGTCACGACAATTCAACCAAACTTGGTTGTTTCAATTTGGTAATTACCTAGAGTCTATGTTGTTATCTTTTCAACGAGATATTGGAGAACTAGCGGGTGGTGAGTCTTTGTTAGTGAGGGCTTCTCAAATTGGAAGAGCCCAGATAAGCTCCAAACTCATATAGGAGGCCCCAATAGTTCTCACATCCAAGTTTGGAGAAATTGTCAAGATCTGTTAAACCCAAAATAAAGTATTTAGACATTTCATTTTAAGCAGACATACCAAGTTCGTATTTAGTAACGAACTCGCTCAAATGCATTAGTTGACTACATTCGATTTCTTTTAAGACAAGGCTTGCATTTTCGTGGTCATGATGAATCAAAGGATTCAAGTAATCAAGGAAACTTTCTTAAGCTTCTGAGATTTATTGTAAAACACAATGAAAATGTCAAAGTTGTTGCATTAAAAAATGCTCATGAAAATCATAAGTTGATTGCACCTGATATTCAAAAGGACATTGTAAGTGTCGCTACAATTGAACTTCAAATACTTTTATTAGAGATCTTGGAGATGCCTTCTTTTTTTTTTTTTTTTTTTTTTTTTTTTCTTTTCTTATTTATGAATCTCATCAACAAAAGAGCAGATGACGGTTGCATTGCAGTATCCTAATAAGAAATGACATGTGGTTGAGTGCTTTTTAGGCATTGAACATGTTACTAATACGAGTGCTCTCTCACTCAAGGCAGCAATTGAAGATTTATTTTCTAGACATGGATTGAGCTTGTGTGGATTGCATGGACAATGTTATCATGGAGCTAGGTATAAAAACTCTTATATGAAGGAGAATGAATGTGCATATATATTATGTGCATTGTTTTACTTATCAATTGTAATTGGCTTTTGTGATTGTGGAAAAAAATCATAATAAAAAAATCTTGTAGCTATTTTATGCAATTATAGATATGTAACTCCAAGAGTTAAAGAATATTTTTATGGATCAAGTCGAATATTGAATTGCTTCTTTGTGTGGCATGTTTGAGTCCATCTGATTCTTTGCTAATTTCGACAAACAAAAATTGATTTGCCTTCGCACAATTTTATCCAAAAATAATTTTCTTCATTGAAGCTCATGATATTTTTTGGTCGGCTTAATAATTATATTTTTAATGTACACTTTAGTATTGAGTTTTCAAAACTGCAAGAGATTTGTGATCTTGCTCAAAAAATGGTAGAGACTAAAAAATCATGTGATATATCCTTTAGTTTATTTATTGGTGACTTTGGCATTAACCTTACTAGTTGTGATTGCCACAGTAGAAAGAGCATTTTCAGTTATGAAGATTGTGGAAAATCAACTGTGTAGTCGAATGAATGATCAGTAGATGATTGATAATTTGATTGTATGGATAGGGAAAAACTTTTTTCATAGTATTGATAATGAAATTATCATGCAACGGTTTCAATATATGAAATCAGGTTGAAATCATTTGTAAAAGGCTGATGAGCTTCTTTTTCGTCAATTTTTGTCACAATCTATATCGGTTTTTGACATTTTTTGTATTAATGATATATTATTTTTCAAATACTATTTATACAAATATATACATATTATCTTTGCTAAAGTTTTAAATCAAAATATGTCCTTCTAAAATTAAATTTTTGGCCATTATCAAAAAAAAAAAATAATAATAATAATAAAATTTTTGGCTCTCTCCATATATATATATATATAGTGCCCAAATTTGCTTTCTAAAACGTTCGGACGTACGTATATGTTCTTACGAGAAAAGTGCAGGCCTGATACGAAACGAAACCGACTCATTGTGACAAATGCATGATGGTTAAATACCAAGAAAAGGTCAAATCCATGAAAGTTGGGAAATATCCTTTTCTTTCCTATATATGTTATTTGCCACTAATTTTCTAAAACAAATTAATTATAAGATGTCATATCATATTCTTCTATGTTCAAATGTACCATCAAAGGCATTGCAGCACGTTAATGACTTATTAATGTAATTAGCAATTATTGACTTGATAAGGGTGATCTCAATTAGACTCAAGAATATATATGGATTTCCCAGGATATACCCAACTGAGTCAACAAAGTAAAAGTTTTAGCATGACAATGAAGTATTGTTTACCTGAAAATTATAAAACGATAATGATGTATTAACTTAACCGGTAATGCACTAATGCGTTTGGTGGTTGTACAACGATTGGACTTTGGCTTTACACGCACTGACTCGAACTACTCTCTCTCTCTCTCTGTGTGAAACCATTTTTACCAGATTCGTGTTCAGTTAATGAATCATGCCAGTGAGAAATAACTTTAAAATTTCAATTCCTTCCCATTTATTTATGAAATCATCTCCACAGTTTATATGTTTTTTGAGAGAAAATGGACAAAATTCAATTGCTTAACCTTATCAAACCGAGCTCAAATTACTGCACTAGAATTCTCAAAATTAATAGGATATATATATATATATATATATATATATATATATGATTTAAGCATTTTCCTTCTAACAAATAAGTACGTACATAATAATAAGAGTAGCAACAAAAACAACCAGTTTTGATAAAACAAACAAACATACATATTCGGACCCTACCAACAAACAAACACCACCACCACATTAGCAAGCTAGCATTAAAGGCATGCCATGAATGGTTGCGCAATGTCTCCATCAGGCCACATGGCATCGGTGGTAAACGACCACCCACTCCCACACGAGTTCAATCTCAACTCCGGCAATTCAATCTCAGCCCAAAAATCATCAGCATCAGATACAACGTGGCTCTTCTTATTCTTTGTCGTCATCTCCGAAGCCATCATATGTGCCGCCTTAGCCGCCGCGGCCTGGATATCCCTGGCCGTACAAGTGGACGGCCTAGGCAAGTGGTCGACCTCGTCTGGGAAATTGAGCTGCGCTTTTCGACCTTTTAAGGAATAGGCTGCGACGTCGTATGCTTTGGCTGCCATTTCTGGGGCAGGGAAAGAGCCTAGCCAAATGCGTGATTTCTTGCGTGGCTCTCGGATTTCGGACACCCATTTGCCCCACCTTCGCTTTCGGACGCCGCGGTAGACAGGGTGGCGCGTCCCGCTGCGTTGGGATTGAGGAGTGGAGGTTTGGGTGGTGGTGGTGGTGGTTGTGGTGAGGTCAAGGTCATCTTCAGTGTATGGTAGTTGCTCCATATAATTAAGGAGCCGTTGGCATTGATCAGTGTGTGAAATGACATTTTATACTAGTAATTTGTAAGGAGAGAAAAGAGGGAATTTTACTGATATGTCCTTTGTGTAGGAATTCCCATACTTAACCTGCCTCTACTGTTCTATTCTACATACAAAAAAATAAAAATAAAATCCCTGGCATTAAGCGCGTGAGGATGGATTGTGATTGTGATAGCGATGGGTTTCGCAACTTGGAGACATGATTGCCTATTTCAATCCACCAACGGACCAAACACAGACTAAAATCTGTCTTCCATGACACCATTTATATTGTTTCTCCGTGTTTTTTTTTTCCCTTTAATTTTAACATTTTTTCAATTTAGTTTTTTCTATGTAGTTTTGTATAATCTCATCGTTAGTTTTAGCAATTTTTACTTTCTAAAATAATATCGTTTCTTTATGGATTTAACGGTGCAAATAAAAAAAAATTTGTAAAGGACATAATTGAAAATAAGTCAAAATTAAAAAGTATAATTTATAATTTTGTTTTATTATTTATATATGAAAGATTTAGAGAAAGAATTTACTTGCACTATCTATGGAATCTAGTCAAAAAAATTATTTTCGATGTCTTTTTAATAAGAACACAATGTCTATTAAATAAAAATTTCACTATAATAGGAGCTTAATAGAGAAAACTTGTCTAGCAGAAAATAAATTGCTTTGGTTTTGATAATATAGAAACATATTATAAGTCCTAGAAATTAAAAATCAGGAAAGTAAAATGTATTGTAATGCTTTTTTGTATGAATAAGTTACCCATTACTAAATTTATCACGTAACTTGAGATAACTTTGGTCCCGTGGGATATATCTGGTAAAGGGACCAAAGAATTTCTAAAGACTTATTCACTAATTAAACATGTTTCCTTAATTAAGCACCATATATTGGGCGCATAAGCAGTGAAAGAATGCGCCCTAAGATCCCATCTCATGCACATGGTGCCTTATCTACTGCATTAAATGACATTTGGTCGTGACTTGTAGAACCACCAGAGGGCGAGTGAGTATACGTAGTAAGTCTGCAATCGCAATGCAATGCAATGCTTCAATCATCTCTGTCTCCTACCAGGAGTGGTGGAGGATTGACGTCTTTGCAGGACAATCCCAACCTACTCTTTCAACCAAAACTCCTTATCAAACCTCAACGGCTGTTGCCTTTTGGTTCTATGGGTATGGTTCACGTGCTGGTCGGTAGCACGGGATTTGAGTGAAATCTTTTTATTTCTCTTTCATGCAGTTTGTTTTTGGAGGGGAGTGTGAGGATTTTTTATTTTATTTTAGTTTACATGATATTTGATGGGTTTTACAGTATGTGTGGATGGCTGGATGCGCATAAAGGCATTCACCAAGGGACACAAGTAACCATGCGCCCATGCCTTGGCCCATTGCATAGAATACTGAGTTGATAGTGACCACAATTTCTATAAAATACCATGAACCCTCTAATCAATCAGATATCCAGATTACAGTTTTCATTCAATCATTTTTTATGACCGATATCATACATGCACCATTTCACCAAAATTGAGACATGCATAGGTTAATCATAATGATAACGAGATTTGATGGTTCAATACTCAATAGTTTCTCATAATTTTTGGCGAATATAAATAGCAAAGAGCCAAAGAATATGTAAAACAAGCGCATGTAAAAAGTAACTTGTGTAATTGGGCCAAGTTTTCGTCTAGTACACTGTATTGTACGGACCTCTTCGCATCATTTGCATGGCCATGATAGTTTCAGGGGGGAATACTTAGGTTCCGTAACAGGATCTGTGTTGATTTTGATAAAATTTGTGTGTTTTGTGGTAAATGTTGTGTCCATATTAATACATATGTGTTTATTGTTGTAAAAATAAAATGTGTAAATTCGAGTAAAATTAGTGATATTTGTGATAAAGTTAACTTTACTACAAAACTACACACATTTTACAACACCTGACAGATATTTTATCAAAACACACATAAATATTACAATTTTTAACACTTTCGATGAGACGGTCCCACTATGAAACCTAAGAAGTTTTAGGTATGGGTAATGTTAGTGACATTAAAGGAGTACTATTCTTGAAATTGGAATGAGTAGTGAAAAGGTGAAATGTCTATATAGCTAGCTAGCATCATGTTTTTAGCATTTGATGCTTAATTATAGCAGGGTGCTCGATATAATAATGGCTTCCTTCGGGGGTGTTCACCATAATGTCCAACTCCAATGCTGAAGTCAAGGTTTTACTTGGGGAGGAAATAAAATGTAGAAAGATAAAATCAAATAATATTAAAGGATTAAGATCTCATGCAACCAATTGCATGACAATAATCTTTAATGGTTGAGAAGAAAAGTTGTAAAGTAACTTTTGATCTCGTTTGTTTGTTCAAATGTATTAAAAAAAATGTTTAAAATGTTAAAAAGTTACTTTTTTACTTGACGGCTGAAATCATAAGTTACTTTTCAATAGACGGCTGAAATCAAAACTATTGTCACTAACCAATTGCACAGGATCTCAATCCAATATTAAAACGGTAAAATACATCAACCAAAATTAATGACAAAAACTATCAAGATTTTTAAAAAATATCTAGTTTACTCCTAAAGTGCAAACAGTTTTGGTTAAATCTCACAAAGTTAGTTTTGATGGTAACTAGAAATTAGAAAATGTGAGGAAAGAAAGCCAATAGAATCGGTGAATAGAGACAAAGAAATAGTATTTACAGTACATCGAGAATCTCAAATATCTACACGAAATAAAATTATAAATTAAAAAAAAAAAAAAATTGGAAGGGACATTTCAAAATCTAGTTTCTGAAGTTTTATATAATTGCTAAAGCTTGAATAATTATCAAGTAAATGTCTGGGTGTTTTGGGAAAACTTTTGACATAATTCGACATCTAGCATATTTAGAAAATTAAACTGAAATTAGAATGAAAATTTAAAAATTATTTGTGCTCATTACATAAGTATACATGAATTTTTTTTATTTTATATAATTTTAAAAATGGACTCACAATATTGTCCAATGTTTGTAGGAGAAGATAACGGGTGGTAGTGTGGTACTGCAAGACCAATCAAATTTCCACGTTTGTTTAGGAGATAGAAAGCAACAAAAATAAGAATATGAATTGAAAGAGAGTGCTCTTGTCTGGATTGCAGCAAATGACCTTAAACCACACACGTATCTCCCCAACAGAATAGCAACAATGAACCCGGAATCTTCTCTTTCTCTCTTTCTTCTTTTTATTTATTATTATTATTATTATTTATTATATCAATATATCAATAAAATAGCACACACATGTAATCTTATATTTTAACTCTTTAAATGCAAAAATAAAAAGGAAATTTTTTTTTTTTTGAAGAGTTTTTATTAAATAGATTCAGTTATGTATTTTTATAAATATATACTTTAAACGTTAAAATGTTCCTAAAACTAATGAGTTATAATGACAAAAAAAATGATATTAAAAGAAAAATAAATGAGACACCAAATACTTTAAATGTGTTTTTATATATATATATATATGAACCTAATTATTAATAAATAATAGGTAATGGGAAGAATTTGGAAAAACCAGCGGTTTTTAGTTGTGCCTTTTAGTTTCCTTCATCTTCATGTGCATTCCCACTTGCTTTAGCCTGTGAAGTGTTTTAGAAAATGGGACAACACTCACAAAGCACAATCAGATAAAAATGTCGATTCTAGCATTTAATAGTGGAAGTAGCACATTTACTAGCTCAAGTAGGATGTTGAATCTGAGGTGGGCCGAGGACCGTTTAGGACAAGGATGAGTTTCGCGGTAGACCCATAATGAGGTCGGTCCCTGAGGCCTGCCTGCTAAGGACAATGGTGAGTTCTTTAGGCCTTACATCCATAAACAATTTCACATATCTCCAGGTGAGTACACATGTATTTTGAAGGCAGGTTGAGCCACATGATATGAACTATGCTTCATATATAAGCTTTAATGCCTTATATAAATTGAACATTCAAGACACTGAATCAATATACGTGCCTTCGAAGTTTAAAAGAGATCCAAATTTGTACTTTATAAATTGAATTAGATGGTTGTTAATAAAATTAAAACTTTAGGTTATTACATTTGATGGCGAGGGCATGTTTCGATGATTGAAATTTTCATGGAGTGTTTTATATAAATGACAAGTTCATTTATAATGAACATTTAATTGCCCATGTATTCAAACCCTCTACCCTGTCACAATAAGAGTCATGTTTTTGTCTAAATGATATAATGATCTAGACGTTACTAAATCACATAGGAACTTATCCCAGCATGTTACTAAATCACATAGGAAGTTATCCTAACATTTTACTAAATCATATAGAAACTGATCCTAGCATTTAAACCAAAACAAATGCATGCCCAATAAAAGGACAACAAGTATAAAAAATAAATTAGCTAAATGGGACTTTGCTTTGAGACGAGGCTGCTGAGGGCGAGATGAAGAAGCCCACAAGAAATTTGGATAGCAAATAAGGTTGTTTCCCTTTCTTTTCTTTTTTGGTGGTTTGTACCAAGGATCAGGTCAAGTCGGGTCAAGTCATGAAGTACCGAATAGAATCTTGGGTCAAGTAGGGGTGGACCGGGTCATATCATGTAAGAATGACATCACTACTGACATGGCGATGGCGCAAAGCCTAGGTCTGATGTGGCAGTTGGAAGGAGTAATATATGTCATGGGCGTGTGTTGGAGCGCATGAAGGCTCGTGGGAGGACTATGTGTGAAGGCTCTGACGACGGATTTTTAGTCGCGATTCTACAGATCGATTGACGAGGAGGCCAACTGTGGTGTCCTTTGCTCGATTCAGTGCTCAGAAGATGGTATTTCGATGTTGCTGCCTAGTGGGGTGTAACCTCACTTGTAGGTGCATGAATAGGGAGGTCGAAGCTTCTGCCAACGCGTGTTAGTGGGTGGAAGCTCATATGGTGTACTTCTCACTGTGGTTCGATTGATCGAGCGACGCTCTATCCTGTGGTGGTGCTGGTTGCTTGAATCAATGGTCGAAGATGGCAGTTTTGAGATTGGCAGAACGTGGCCTTGCATGGATCAAAGTGTTAAGGCTTCTATCGGCAAGTGGCAGTCAAGGTGACTACGATGGTGATGATCTTTCTAGGGTTCAGTAGATTAAACAACAATCTATCCAATGACAGCCCCCACTCATGCCAAAACTCATTATAACGGTTCCCACAGATGGCGCTAATTGTAGTGGGTCAAAATGAAATCTATTTGTATGGTCGAAACCAAAAACTGGGTTCTACCATGGATCAAGAAGGAAGAGAGAAAATCAACACAAAGAGTTTACGTGGTTCAGCCAAAAATGCCTACATCCACCCTTGAGCTAATTTTCATATATTGAGTCATATTTTCCATCCATTTACAAGGGAAATGATGACCTTTATGTAGGCTACAAGGGAGATAGATAGAGAGAAAGAAAAAGATCTTGTGTGTGCTGGTGCATGTTACTATTATGCACCATACTTAAAATCCTACTTTCTATGTTAAGTATAATAAAAATATGACAAATTTAATGGTATGATTTAAGGCGCTTGAGAAACTGCTTAAGTTGTTTTAAGGTTGAATATTTAAATGAATTTTTTTTTCTTAAAAAATAAAAATAAAAATAAAAATAAACCCTTAGAACCAAACTATACCAACCCAACTAAATTTGCTTTGGGTGGATTCAGTTCTTTAGAAGAACAAACAAAAAATACGAATAGGGTCCACTTAATTTTTTTTAATGATCTATAATAGAACCAATCTATAGCAAGTTGCATCCTTTGACTATTACAAATGAAGCAGAGCAAAGGACAATCCAAAATTTCGAAACGTGCGTGCCTATCATTTAGACAAATTTTGGATGTTTTGGCCGAGACCAATAATTCGGGCCAGAATAACTTTTAACTTTTTTTTTTTTTTTTTTTTTTTTTTTTTTTGATGAAAATTTTTCAGGCTTAAGCAGCCGTGGAGAAGGACAATGTGCTGCAGAGGTAGACCCCGACGGCATGCTTCACAGGGCGGTGGATTGATTATTATTTTCTTTTAAGTTAAATTTTAAGGGTGAATAAAAATTAAATTTATAATTCAAAATTTTCATATGAGACAGTTGGAAAAGCTAGAATGGTGAACATAAAAAAACAAGAATTCTTTTTATGCTTACCTTTTCCTTAATCAACCTTACAAATAAGGAAGATCTTTTTAAGTGTTCTACACTATCACGTTTTGTTTCTTACGAATAAAATATTGATGAAACTCGCACGATGATGCTTGTTACAAAATAAAACACACAATATCTATAACCTAAATGCAATGTTTGTTTAGATGGAGGGGGGAGTAGAGAGAAATGATGTAGATGTTTTAATAAATCTTGTTTGGATGTTTTTTAAAGTGAGAGGGGGAAGGATTTGAGGGGATTTGGAGGGGTATCTTACCCTTCAAACCCCTCATTTTTAATTCCCCCAAATTTGAAAAGTTTGGAAGGGGTGGGAGAGAGGAGGAGTGGTTCCACTTATTTTAGAAATATATGAATTATCAAAATATCTTAATCCCTTCCTTGAAGTCTTACCTCGAGATTTTATTTTATTTTATTATTATTATTTTTTTAACAATAAAGTTATAGGGGACCATGCCTCTAGTGACTGTTGCACAAATAATCATGATCAATACCTTTCTTCAACTTCATTTATCTTGCCAAGAACCATGTAGCTTAATTGGCATTTTTTTTTAATGTTTTCAACGGATTCAAATCCCTCTTAAAAAAAAAAAAAAATTCATCTCCCCAAAAAGTCTCACACCTTTATAAGAACATGGATTAGATCCATAGGATCCTCAAAATATATGTATGTGTATTTTTGATTAGGATTTCTATCATATATAAAAAATAAATAAATAAATCCCTAACCTATATAAATTTCTGCACAAAAAAAAAAAAAAAAAAAAAAAAAAAAAAAAAAGCCTCACCTGCCTTTCCATATAATTCATTTGAGGTAAAAACTTAAAATAATCACAGTGATACAAATACAATTCTCAAGTCTGAATTATGAGCAAAAGTAAATATCATATTATTTACTTTATAACACATAAATCTATAATAAATTGCATAAATAACATCCAATATTGTTTATGCACATAAAGGAAAATCAAATGTCACCATTAACAACATCAAAACCGAAACTAACTTTCCCAAAAAATAAATGCCCTAAAACACTATAAACAAAAAGGAAATTTCTAAATGTTGTTCCAGTAAATCAATAAATTAAAAATTATGGTTGAATTGCGTTTTTTTTTTCCTCTCTTTTTTTTAATCATGTAAACAAGTGTAAGTTCCAGTTAACTTAACTGATAAAATCATCATCATAAAACGGATGCCATAAATTGAAATCATATCCTATCTCTAAAAAAAGAAAAAAAAAAAATGTAAACAAGCAAAAAAGTTTGTGGACTGACGGGTCGACTTGACATTCTCTTTAAGGCCCATTTAAACAAGTCCAGTAAAAACAAGCCGACATCAAGGCCCAAGTTACACAAAAATTAAAAAAAGAGAATCATAACGCTATCCTTACGCTACGACGCCTGAATCGTCGTTTCAAGGGTTTTCCTCACCTCGTTCAGTGCTCGTCAAACTTGTGGCTCTCTCCGACGTCGTTTTGTTCATTTGCTTACACTCTTCGAAGGAGAAGCTACATTAGAGGTGCGTAAATTGTGCCCACTATTTTTCTCTGATATGCTAAGAGTAAATATTTATACAAATCGGTAACACGGGTCCGACGTAGTATATTTGTCCTCATAGTGTTTGACGAAATGCTCAATCCAAATAACTATTAGCTTCGGTAAAGTAAGTTGGTCTTGTTGAACTTGGGGATTGAGTTTGTGAAAGCAATCATGATCATGCGTTTGAATGTTGCTAGCGTGTAATTGTGGTCTCAATGTTGCATTGTAGACTAATTAAGTATGCTAAACTTGGGATTGCTTTGACTGTTGCTAGCGTGTTATTGTGGCCATGGATATCCTAAGGTTGCCTTGTAGACCAATAGATTTGGGATTCCTTAGCTCCAAGTAATTGGGGTTAGAGCTAATTGGGTCAGCTACCTGAGTTTGTAGTTTATAAGCCCACTATATCCACAACCAAGATTTTTGAATCATAAGGGAGTAGAATGCCCATTGAAATGTATTTATGCAAATTGCTTAACCTGTCAAGGGTGAATGCCCTTGGATTACCCGGCAACTGGTTTTGGCAGGTGGGATCAGTTGCCCGTAGGTTTTACTGCCTAGAGGTGAGTCCAAAGGTCTCTTTTTTAGAAATTCCCTACGTTATCAAAAAATAATAATAATAAGATATGCAACTTTTCTTTTATTTGACAAAAGTGAGTGACTCCTAAAGTATTCTTATATTTTCTTTTAATTTTGTATTTCTTCAAAGGTATACATGGGATGTATCTTTTCATTTTTCTGGGAAAGTCATGTATTCCTACATATGTTTCATGTTTTCTTGAAATTTGTGAATTTTAGAGATTAAACTCCGCATAGTTGTGCTCTCAGCAAGGTGAAGTGAGGATGGCTACTGGCAGCCTAAAGAATATTCTGGCTACAGCAGTCAATAGAGGAGTGACTGAAGCAAGGGCGAGGATATTTGGGCACATACTTAACCCAACAGGCCAGAGATCACCCCACAAAGTGTTACGCAAGAAGCTCATCGGTGACAAAGTTGCGCAATGGTACCCACATGACATCATGAAAGATGACCCTCTTATCATGGCTCGTCAAGAACAAGAGTAATCTCTCTCTCTCTCTCTCTCTCTCTCTCATGCCCATCAAATATTTGCTTAGGTTTCTCACTTAATCTCTTCTTCATGGAACTTATTACGAATGCCAAGGTTCGTAAGATCATGAGCTTCCTCTTCATCATATGAAATTATTGTCTGCCTATCATAAAAGAAAAAGAGATCTTTAAGCAGTATAGTGTCTTTATATGAGTGGATTTTGCCTATCAAAAAAATTTTCTGTAATGGTTGCCTCTTTTGTACATACAAGCAGCACCTTATTAGCGCATAGTAGTTGAGTAACTCAGTGGGCGCCACTAAGACTAATACTAAATATAGTTCCCAATGTTCTTTTTAGGAAATAGGGCTATTGTACACTGTAGCATGGGTTTTAATGAGTGAGGGAAGCAAACAGCTACCTTAGATTTTATACAATTATACCAAGCGAGAAACTGTCCAGTCTCCAGTCAATTTTCTGCACTAATTACTGAATCATGTACTGCCACTATACTTCTAATAAGGCCTTCTCATGTTTAATCTTTGACGGTGCTCTGCAATTTACTATTGATTCTCTAACTAGAAAACTTGCATTCAGCTTATCTCAGATATTGAAATTGCCACTCTCTTGGAATTGTCTTGGAATGTTCTACCATATGTTAGCTTGATATTAGAAGTTTTATTTGGAGGGATCTTTTCCATTATCAATGTTTGCTCTACAGCTTTGTGTATTAATCTATTTATATTGGTAAGTTATACAAATATTTGGTGGGTCTTGCACCATAACTTTACCCTCCATCATGTTCTTAAAAGAGGAGGTGCCATTTGAGTTAGAGCTCCTTGGCTAAAGTTTTTAGTTTAATCTCTTCATACTTTGTTGATAAGCTCCTTAAATTAGACCAACTAAAAGGGTGTGCTATATCTTGAATTTCAATTTGGGCAGCAACCCCTACTGATTTTTTTTTTTTTTAAATATTCATCACTATTTTGATCATTTTGGCAAATCATTATTTTTATTTTTATTTTTTTCTGTGCATTTTGCTGGAAATAATTATAAAGAAATGTTTCAGTATTGATGATTTGTACAATAAGAATGGTTAGTAGCTCTTAGTGGACAATAGACATGTGGAACTGATTCATGCACATTTAAAATTTCTGACATATACAAACATTTGCCCAGGCGCTTATCCAAGCTTGAAATGTTGAAGCGTCGTGGAAAGGGAGCACCCAAGAAGGGCCAAGGAAAACAAGCTGCCAAACGTAAAAAGAATTGATGTCCCCTAGTGTTCTTGGAATTTTGAACAAAAAGGCTTTTAGCATGTGGAATTCCTGTGACAACTTTAAGAAATTTGATGTTTCAGATTTGATTACATGAGATTTTACTATCCCTTTCAGGCTTTGGCTAATATGTATTGCACATATTTTATGTCCTCCAGGAATTTGTCCTGACTTATTTTTGCCTGAAAGCAGGTTTGAGGAATCAATGCGTTTTCTTTTGAGTTACAGCCCTTTAGCCCTGGATGTACTCATAAATTGTGAGCAACTGATGCATAGATTGAGCTGCATTCACAAATACATGTGTGTTGCATGCCTATGTGTCTTTACATTTTGCCTTAGCTCGAGATCAGCTGCTGAGAAGACACATAGGCATGCAACACAAATGTACTTTTTGCTAACTGAGAAGACACTAAGGAAAATAATTGCTACTTTTAACACCCTTCATTTTCTTAGTAAGCAAAGGCACCATAGCTAATCAATGATATTCCAATACAGTGTTATACTAAAGAGAACATTATTCAGTATTCAATTGCCCGATCTCTGCTGGAGACTCCAGATGATCTGTTTTGAGTCAGTCCAAAATCCTCAGACATTTTCATACTAAAGACAACATTATCATGAGGTGTGGTCTTCAACTGATTGTGTTACCTCTTGGGACCAAAACTTGCTTATCAAAAAAGACAGTGGCTTGTATTTTTTGCAACTGGGACCAAGTATAATTGGTTGGAAGTTTATCACAAAGAAGACATGGGTTTGAGGTCCATTCTTTCTATGATGTTTTTGAGGATTTCAATGTCAGTAATTTTCCTACAGGCGAACATTTGAAGAGCCTAGTTCCTACAAAGGTTGGATTCTTTGGGTTGACAGCCGCTTGGGGCAAATTATTGACAGTAATAATAGGCTAGTAACGTATGCGTAAGAAATCTAGGAAATGGTTAATCATCTTCTTCTGCATTGTCTTGGGCTTGAGAGTTGAAGTCTCTTTGTTCTCTTTTTTCAGTGTACGATGGATCATGCTTAAGACCGTGCCTTATGTGGACCATCTGGAAGGAACATATTAGGAACTTTGAGGGTGGTGGAGCATACGAGTTTGGCAATTATACTTTACTTTTTTGAGACGATTATATATTTGGACTAGTCTTTTTGATAGTGTAACCTTCCACTTCTTTCTTTGATTTTCTTGATTATATGGATTTCGGATACTAAATCTTTATGGACTTTCTTGCACACTTACTAAGTTACAATGTATAATAATGCTTCATTTTGTTGATACATTTTTTGTTACTTACAGAAAAAAAGATAAAAGTAAACTGGAATTCAATGTGGTAACAAAGACCATTCCTTAAAATAGAACTTCCGTTTTTAATAGTCTGTTTAAATAGACCTATTCTCCACTTAAATCACCATAAATAAGAGTATACATATTTAAATTTAATCAAACATTAACAGATGAGATGGAGAAAGGGAATTCTTAAGATCTTAGTTGTTTTGCTACATTATTCTACTCAAACTTCTTCATGCTGAGCTTTCCCTTAGGAATTTTGCTAAGGACACCAGCATCCAGCTTCCGATAGTTGTGCTGAAGCTGATCCAGGACCGTATATACAAAGCTGTCAACTTCATCTTCGTACCTCTCATATAAAACTGGCAGTGTGTGGGCAGCAACAAAACCTAAAGAAATTTATAAAACACAAATAAATAAATAAATGTCATTGTTACATAAAACACCAAGCTGCATTAAGATGATAGAAATAAAGATTGTCAAAAAGATTTTCAAGTTCCATATATGTTTTTTGCACAAGTTGGGGGCAATAATCTTCAATGATAAATTCTACTTTGATACTATCTTCATTTTTTCTAAATACAAAATATTGAGAATTTTACTAGGGCGGGTAAAATATGAAACTATGCATCAGAAGAACACAGTATCCAATCAGAGCATTATAAACAAACAAACAAAAAAAAGGATCACTCACCGACATAAAATACAGTCAAAAAATTGCACCAGCTCCCTACCACAGCAGCTGCCCACAAGCTAAATACAACCTGTGTGCATTTCTTGACAGTTAATGCCATCTTCCAAACCAACAAAAAAATCTAACAGGTCAAGTAGTTGAGTTAAAAAATGCAATCTCTGAATACCGTGGAACCAACTGCAAGGTTAGTACTTTGTATTCTTCAGATCCCTCAAAAATTTTCCAATTATTTTTTATATTAATCAAAACATTATTATTTTAATTCGAGCTTTTCACAAGCATGTTTAAATTATCATATTCACCAGCATCATCATTCTGTGCTAGAATGATAAAATAAATTTAGGATTGCAAAAGGTAAATAAAAGAATGCACACACATACAAATAAAGAAATAATACAAGATCGATTCATATGGATGAACTGTCATTAGAAGCAATATAGCAGACAATCAAACTTGACTTTTCTTCTTCCAACGCTGAATTGCAAGTACTTGCTGAAACAAGGGCCTTGATAATATCTATAGCCCTAGTTAGTATCCAGATGATCATTTTCAGAGAAAAAGACAACTGAGATTTTGAAATGCTATTGGGAATTAGGGTCCCAATCATTGCTACTTTTTCTGATTTATCATGAGTTCAAACATACCATAAGAAATTGCTTAATGTTTCCTCCACATGCAACATCCTGAAGTATATCCAGAGCTCGATTAACCTCAGCGCCTATTGAGATGGCAATGTTGACAAATATATCTTTAGGCAGAACAAGACGGGGGACTTTAGAATTTGACCTGCCACTGAATGTAACATGTCACCACAAACTAAAACCCAGCTCCACTTTACACAAACTCACCGAACAAAGAAAAAACAAAAAAGCACAGAAGTGAGCATTTTAATTTAAGATCACCTGTTGAATAAACCTGAAGCATTTGACCAAATAAACTGAGCAAGCATACCAAGAATCAGAGCAAAGAATACAAGTGTTAGAAAATGATAATTGAGCCACTCAAAGAGCACCCAGATAACCGTTGCACCAGTTAAAACACTAGCTGAGATCTTCTTGTTCCTCCATAACAACACATCAGCAGCTACACCATTCAGAAAAAGAAAATTTAGTGACAACAAAAACTGTAATAACTACAGGAATAGAAACAGAATGATCCTACATTTTCCTCCCCCAAAAAGATTGTGAAGAGGCTTCTGCCGTCCAAAAAGCCGATTCAACTGAGAAGTGACTGGGTTTGATTTCTCTTCCCCAAAAAATGACACAGATTTCTGCTTTGAAACATTATCAGCAAGTGTTTCCACAATGTTGTCCAAAATATTCTCAGCTGTTGTTTTCTCAGGCATTGTTCCTATGCTTCAAGAATCAACAAAGATTATTGTCAAGAACAGAACTTGATTGCTCTGTAAGCTCACATCCACTTAGAACTTTTCAGACATATAATGCACATGAGGCATATGTTAAAGATTTGGTTGGGGTCCACAGCAGTGGTACATAAGAACATAATAAATGAGTAAATAGATTTATTTGAAGGCAATAACATAGGCCAAATGGATCTTTTTTTGTCTTTTAAGTAATAAGGCACACGACAGATCTCTAACCTGATGCTAATGTTAAATTGCTAGTTCAAGAATCTATGGACTGCAATCATAGAATTTAATCTGCATGTAACTATCTAATTTAAACATGAATTAAATCAGGACAACTTTTAAACTGAGTACTAGATCCTCTAATATAAAAAAAGTAGGAATTTGACAGCCCGACCAGAAGTAAACAGTTCACAGCCATCTTAGATATCAATCTTGTTGATACAATAATAAATTTCAAAAATACCAATCCTATGCTCCAAAACTGATCATGCAAGGAACAAGATTGCCTTCAGTATCATGATCTATAATATTCATATAATCAATACTCTCTTTATACAATATCCAATTAGTAAATGTTTTAACAGAAAGATATATCTAAATCCTTTATAAACCCAAAAGTACCAACAAATTGGCTGACTAAGCCATATACATAGTGCATAACCTATAGTATTCACAATCCCACATAATTAGCTCTCATAGGAGTGATGTAACTATCTACTAACAAGCACTAGCTCAAATGGCACTCTTTCCCCCCAAAAGAATGGGAAGGATGGTAAGGTCATGAATTCAAAACACATTAAGTGCATTTGTAACTTACCAATAAAAAAATAAATAGAAAAGAAAAAACAAGGTAACCATCATTGAAGAGGTGACCAACATTATTAAATGTCACCTTGATTTAGGATATTCAAAAATCTGCCACAAAGAAGATAGAAAGCTTTAAATTCCTATAGAGGCAATGCTTAAAACTCATAAGTAAGAAAATTCAATATCTACCCAAAACCACAAGTATAATTTCTTTAATAACTGATTCTAATTGATATTCTATGTTAAAAAGCTACAGGGACTCAAATAATTATTTCCATAAAATCTGACATTGTAAATAAAGCCCTAGCTTGCTTAACAACAACCAAAAATCAAAGAAGCACCCAAACTACACACACACACACAAATAAAAAAAAATAAAAAAACCCTAAGTACCAGTCATATAATGTCTGTAAGAAAAAACTTTATGTTCGGATGAGACTGAATATTCACCACCTTGTCCTGTTTTATTTGGCATATATTTGAAAGCATTAAGAAAAATTTGGACTTTTGCTCAAATACAACACTACAAGAAACAGTCTAACCAGTTAAGAGCTCCTACTCACAGTCATTTTCCCAATCTACAAATTATCAAAACACATCAAGTAATCAAAGTATCTAAATTACACAGCATTAACTTGCTCTTAAAATGGCACTGGTTGCTTCCTTAGAGGAGCTATTTTGAAACAAAATTTTCAAATATACTGAGTTGGTATGCCCCCACATCATAGAAAAAATTTAACTCTTTAGTATTTTAATATTGGGGGCAACCACCTACATTGACAAGCTGCACCTTCAAGTATTAATGGTCTCTATACCACACAGGCCTTTATAGATATCAGATTTAAAGATTTGGGCACTTAATGGGCGAGGAGTTTCAGACATGGTTTTCAGTTATATTCTGACATCTGACATCTGCATTCTAATACCAGCATACCCTGCAAATGCATTTTAGTAGGCTTGTAAAGATTGCTACATATGTTATCAATAGGTTCTTTCTCCACCATACTGGGTTTTTTCTCTTCACTAAAGCAACCAATGTAGTAATTGAAGAATCACATTGACACAACAAAATGACCATTACAAAGCAAGATAACTAAACCAGGTAGAAACAGCAAAAGGTACGTATCCACTTATCCCTTGAGATGCCACACCTTTAACAAATGAGCAAATTCATATCTTGTAAAGATGAAAAAGCATCTGGTGCTAAGGTTAATTGGTCTTTACTTGCATAAAAAGAGGAATAGGGCTTTCATAGACTGGAAAATTGGAATAATGCTGCTATAGTGAGACACATGTGATCTAAGGGATATAGGAAGATTTCTGGGCTCAGAGCTCTTGCATGAGCTTATCTTTAAATTCTGTGTAGACAGAGGTGAAGCTATCCCATTATGGAATATGCTGTGGCAATTAACATCCTAGATCCCTAATGGCCTTCTCTCTTCTTCTTCTTCTTCCTCCTTGAAGTAATAATTTCAAAAGAAAAAATGCAAAAGTGGTGCAACCCTAGTACGAAGGAAGCATACAAAGGAAGAGCCAAAAAAAATTAGTATCTAACATTCACATGGCCCAGCAACTCTAACATGTTTATTGTAGAGTATGAGCCAGTTGTCCCCTCTTTTTGAAAAGAAAGGAAGTAGTGATACATGAAGCTGCTAGTCACCTCCATGCCATGGTATCAATTTCTTTAGTTGCTGGATCATGAAGATGGTATGCAGCTACATCAAATAACATGGAAGAAATTTAGTCAAAGCTAACAGAGATCACTATTGAAATCGAGGAATTCAGTTAAGGCTAGCAGGATGACTATTCAAGAGGACTATGTTTACAAATGTACAACAACTTGGAATGTTATCAGAGATGCTATTCTAAGGTTTTTGTGGTTCTTTAGAGTTAATCAAAAGAAACGCATTATTGACAGCTTATGATAGCAAACAGGTTGTGAACTAAAGATAGGTAGTCATTCAATGGGGCTTCAATGAAAGTGTACCGTGTTTTTAGTAGATGGGTATTAAACAGTACAGAGCACATATCATATGACTGTGATCTCTCTAACAGAGTATGGAAGAAACTTCTCTAGCTGGGTTTAGTAAGCAATCAGGCTGGTGGGATATGGAGCTTCAACGGGCTACTGCCAATTTAAAAGGAATGATTTTTCATCAGCTTTGTTGAAATTAGCTTGGTCAGCCCATATATACCATCTGGAAAGAAAGAGATGCAAGAATTCATGGACGGGTTTGCAGAAGTGAAGGAGGTTTAGTTCAAGCAATATGTTCAAATATCAGAGACACTTTTCTCTTCCAACTATATGAAAAAATCAGTTCAAGCTCGAAAAATATCATCAACTGAGGGATTACTTTTAGGGATGGCAAAAATGCTTTGCCTGGCGCAAGTTTTCCTCACCCCCAAAACACTTGTCTCTCAACACTCTCATCGCCATCTCTCCCTTTTCTCTCTCATCTCTATCTCATCAATGCTGGAACCACCTCAATAGGGATGACAAAATACCTCCACCCACGATCCAACCCTGCCTGTCCCGTTTCCATCCCTAATTACTTTAACCATTTTTACAAATTAGTTTGAGATCTTTCGAACTTTGTTGTAGTCATCTGATCTATGTACAGAATGGTTCTAGTTTCTGTTAGGTTTCTGCCGTTTGCTGTCACATCATGGCTGCTTGTTCTGTTGTAGTACCTTTGTACTTTCTTCAGGTTAGAATAAATTCATCCATTCAATAAAGACTACTATTTTGTAAAATCCTCAAATCTACCATTTGTATAGAACATGAAGACACATGGATATACAAATGACCAAGTTACCAACAAAATGAAGAAGCTACAAGGATTTAGAACCTGTATGCCTTTGTCACTGAAACTTGTTATTCCAATACAAGCACAAAATAAGCATCGTAGGAAAAGATTTCATAGAAGTTACTCAAAGCTAACTGAGTCCTATTTATCTGATCAATAGCCGAAAGAGTAAGTTAGCTATATAAAGATGTCTACAGAAATTTGAAAGGAAATACGTCTTGCATGTTAGGAAGATTGCATAACTAGAAGTCTAGCCGTGAAAGTCAAAACCTCTTTAACTAAAGCATTCACATTAATTCATTAATCAAAAACTGAACAACACCAGAAAGTAGAACTACAACAGCCATAGAGTGATGGCATAATAATTCACATTAATGCAAAACAAAGAAGATTGAAATCAAATGACTTTTTTTCTTTGTCAGTTGGAGGCCTCATCCTTTACATCACCCACCCCCACGCATGCGAAGAGGGGGAGGAAGGGGAGTGGATGAAGTTGTGATGCAAACTAAATTTACACTACAAAGGAAATGATAAACCCTTGAGAGAAAACTCAATCTCAAGGTGATTCTTTGATTTCAAATATTCATATTCTCAAAAGCTCCCTTTGCATGGTTCAGTCATGGGTTATATATATCCCACAACTTGACAATCATTTAACAGAATCTAATAACAAACTCTATAACAACCTACCACCTCACTATAGAGTGTTAGAAATATCTAAATGATAATAAAATGCTTAACACAAATACATAATAAGCTATAAACCGAAAAGGATTCCTTTTGTGATAATTTTGCTTGCATCATAGCCTCCCTCTTTGAGAACTTGGCCTCCAAGTTAAGCAATAGAGACGTCACCATGAACATATTGATCAACCCGTGCCTTGTACTTTGCATTGACTTCCTAGAGCCTTTGTTGGACAGATTGGTGCACTTGCTTCAACCCATGCCAATGGTATGTCCTTTGCAATAGTCCAAGAATCTTGTCTATGCCGAAATCCCCTTGAATGCAATGCTCAAGAATAAGTTGCTGCCTTGACCAACAATTTGGTACACACAATTCCCTTTCCTTGAACAAACATTCATCCTCCAACCAACAATTTGGAAAACAAATAATCTTCTTCATCTTGATCAAGGGTTTGGATTTGGTTGTGTCCTTTGGTCGTAATGTATAATGGTGCTCTTTCTTGTGCAAGCTACAACAACCCCCCTCAATCAACAAGTCACTAGCCATTGTCTTCACTGCTGCAATTGGCGTGAGAAAGTTTGCTTGCAAGCCTATTTTGTTTCACCATTTCTTCCTTAGAAACTTGCCAAATCGTTGTTGTAGCATCCATAATTTCAAGCACAAACTTAATAGACATAGTTTTTTAGGGTAGCATACCTTCCAATGTTATGCCGCCTTCTTGGTCATCACCAATTTCATCTTCAACCCGTATGTCATAAACAAGTGGTTGTATTACAATTTCTTCACTTTCTTCCACCTAATTCCAATACTGATTAGTATCCCGTCGCGGGTAAGTGGTACAGTGTTCGCAATTTGGAACCGGTGAGTCAACTCCATGAAATGCAAAGAGATCGTGAACTTGAGGTGGTTGTGGTGCTCAATTGAAGCCTTGAAGGTGGTTAGGTTCGCGATCGAATATTGGAGGACGGCGTGGGTCGCGATCGTGGCCAACAAGTTCGTGGTGGCTGTTCTAGTATGGTGGAAGATCACGATCGTGACCGATGAGGTGAAGAGGGTTGCGATCTTGACCGGCCAAGGCCAATCGATCGAACTCTAAACCCCAATTTCCTACGATGTTTGGGCCTCACCCAAAATTCCAATGGGGCCCAAACACATCTGATTGTAAGTGGCCTAGGTTAGGCACACGTGGAGGCCCGTGGGTCGACCCATGTTGGTGGTCAAAATTCCAGCCACTTTCATAATCTCCTTTGATCTGAAAGTTGTGTTGCTCGATCTAGAGATTCTGATGGTATTCGCGGTCAAACGGCGGCGGTGCAAGGTGGTCATGACCCACAAAAGTTTGAGGGAACTCTCGATCAAGCGATGGAGGTGCGAGATTGTATTCTGGAGGTATGCGATCAAAAAGTGTTTGTTGATGATAGTTTCGGCCAAAGGGTGGAGGTGCACAATCGAAGCACGGTGGAGCACGATTGAACTTAGGCGGTGTTTGGCCAAAGCTCAGTGTTGCACGATCAAAGTTTGGTGGTACACGATCGAAGCCTAACGGCGCACGGCCAGAACCAAGCGGTGCTCGCACACGATTGTAACCCACTGGTGCACGGTCAAAGGTTTGAAAATGGCGTGGTTCAGGGTCGAGAATATGAAAGTGGTGTGGTTCATGGTGGAGATCAAGGGTTTCGTGGTTATGGGTTGGATGTTGTTGGCAATTGCGATCTGGAACAAAAGAGACGATGGTGTTACGGGTTTGCAATCGATCAAACCTGCCCCAATTCTTACCCGTGTTTGGATTAGGACCTGGGTTTGGCCCGATTCGAAATGGATCATATGGTAGAGGCGGTTTTAATGGACCCACGGCGATGCATGTGAGGATCCATGGATCGGACCACAATGAGGTTCAAAATCCCTTTCCCCTTCAAAGTCTCTCTCCCCGTGGGAGACGAAGTGAGATTCTCGAGGGTCCGGTGGGCGATGTGGCTTGGGAATGCTGAACCGGTGGTCCAGTGGCTCCCTCGCACGCCATGACCCTAGATTTGGTGCTCTCACGAGGTGGATCTCCTCCCTTTGTTGTTGGTGATCCATATTAACAAAGTTATTCCCAAACGGATTCTCAAAATCGAATCCCTCCTGATTGACCCACTGTTGACTTCGCAATGCTTCAGTGGGAGCCTCCACCTCCTTCCTCAATGCTTCAATCTCAGCCTCCTTCGAGGTTTGTGGCTCTTCTTGTACAATTTCAAGTTCATCTTGTTCTGGTGGTTCAGAATCACTAATTCCCTTCTTGTTCCTGTTTCCACATATGCCATGGATTTGCTGGATCACCAGTGATGGATAAACAACAAGAAGATGGAGGATAGCTTCAATGGCAGGGGTAAGCTACACTGAGCTCTGAGACCAATTGATGCAAACTAAATTTACACTACAAAGGAAATGATAAACCCTTGAGAGAAAACTCAATATCAAGATGATTCTTTGATTTCAAATATTCATATTCTCAAAAGCTCCCTTTGCATGGTTCAGTCATGGGTTATATATATCCCACAACTTGACAACCATTTAACAGAATCTAATAACAAACTCTATAACAACCTACCACCTCACTATAGAGTGTTACAAATATCTAAATGATAATAAAATGCTTAACACAAATACATAATAAGCTATAAACTGAAAATGATTCCTTTTGTGATAATTCTGATTGCATCAAGTTGAGATTCAATCCTAGGCCTTCTCTACAATGATAACAGAGTTTACCAGCTACACGCTAGGTCAGAACACAATGACCGTTCACTGATTTGAAGATCACATTGAACAATGTTAGGAAGAGGATTTCCCAAAATTTGCTCCAAGCTAATTAAGTCAAAAATAAATATTGTAAAATCTTCTACACCAAAAAAAATAAAAATTTGAAATCCCAAAGGGATGTATATCCTTTCAAAACCACTACTGCATTGCAAGCCCAGTAAAATTCTCATACTTCAAATTTCAAAACCACTATTGTAAGACCATAGCAGTCAAATTTGGCATTTCATATCCTATAAACAAATCTTGGAAAGTATAAGTCAAAGCAGCCAGTAGAGATTAATAAAATACTCTACAATTAAAAATAAATAAATACCATAAAACACGCAAGAGCACTAATTTTGAGCTAATAAAGACATAAAATAACACATTAAGCCTTCAAAATTATAAACCAAATTGAAACATCAAAGAAAATAAAAACAAAAAAGGTCAACATAGCCCTTAATCGAACCCCAAGATAACAAGAATCGAACTTAAATCTCAATGACCCAGATACTGATATTCAAACAAACTGGAATCTACAGTAATAAAACCAATATAACTCAAAAAAAAAAAAAAAAAAAACCAACAATCCATGATCAATATGACCCCACTAGTACAGTACAGCACAAAGCATCCAATTCTGATACATTAAACCATGAATTTACATAAAAATAAGTACACAAAAAGAAGACCCAGAAAGAAAAAACGAATAAGATGCTGAGAGAACAAACCAGACGTGTCTTCCGAGGAAATTAGAGCAAAAGATGAAGCAAACAGAGGGGGAATGGGTATTACTTGGCGGTGTGGATTTTGTGCAGCATGAAATGGGAGACAAAAATTGCGTGGGGGGAAGTGAAAAGTGAAAGACTAATTATGATTGGTCCACGATACAAGTGGCAACCCACTCATAAATTTGTTATTGGTGCTTTTCTAGTTTTTACTCAAAAAGTTGAGAGGTTTTTTGGTGCCGGTTGTTTCTACATTTGTACGAGAAGAGCGGTGAGCTTTGACGTACCTAATTACTGAATTTATAAGTGATCAGAACGACGGCTGGGTCTTTAATTGGAATTTATATAGAGTAGTTAACTGTCAAAGTCGTAGTGAGTCAATGAATTTAGCCAAGGCAATGGCATGCTGCTTTTCCTTTTGACCCATGGAATGGTAGTTGAGACTTGGGAAAAACAGTGTCTTGTAAATTGGCCGAGCTTGCTTATACGACACGAGACACGATACAACACGAAACATAATGATATAGTATTTCTTAAAAAATTAGGACACGATATAATGGGAATACAACCATTAATTAATTGATTAATATATATCTTTAAGTATATTTTATTTATTTATATTCTTATTTTATGTTTATTTTAAGTTATCAACATAAATAACAACTATTAAATCTTTAAAAACACATTTATAATCAAAGGAAATTTTTTTAAGTAAACAAATATTTTTTCCCCTTCCAATACAATGAGGACACGCATGCAAGAGTGTCCCCAGTATGTTAGACACGGAACACGTCAAGGGTTTTGAAGTGTCCGTACTTCTTAGTTGATAACTTGTACCATGAATAGGGTATTATCACTTCAACCATCAAATTTCTTTCCTCCCTATTTAAATATAAAAAAGAAAATATAAAATTGTTGTAGAGAGTATATAAACGGGGAAATAAAGCATAAGCAAAGAGAATGAGAGAAAACAAGGTTTAAAGTTATTCCATTACTATGCTCAATTGTTTCTACCATAAATCTTAGAGTATATATATAGGAATTAGGCTGGACTTACATGGCCATAACATTTTTTAATGCACAAACACTTAAGTTTCGAAAGTAAACTCGTGAAGATGCCTTGAAAATGACCATTAATGATTGGATCAAATGTAGAATTGGCGAAACACAATGTGTAATGAATCTTACGAAACATTGACCATGGCGGTTAGAAATGCCAGTTTGAGAGGTTTACCGCTTAGCTTCTTCACATTGGATTTGTGTCTTCCTGACAGCTCTCTCTGTGAGGGCCACTAGTTTCTCATTGAGATTTAGGGCAAAGAAGGGAGTTGCCACCTAATTTAGGTTCATGAATCATTTATAAACTCCATATGAAAATTCTGAGTTTGGAGTTAGAGTACGTGCTTGGGAAGGTGTTAGGCACTTAAGCCCGCCCAACCAATGGCGGGCCTAAAAAATATTTAATAAGGAAATCTAACCCTAATCACACAAAAACAATTTAAACCAAGAAACTATATCAACCAAAGCATGTGAGAACAAAATATAATATAAGATGAGAGAAAAGAATTCTTAACTGGCTCCAAGCTTGTTAATCATCAAATAATTGAGAATAAATTCCCAAATTAAAGCAATCAAAATTGTGCATGTAGGAAAGTCAAAATTATGTGAAATATGGCCAGAAATAAATCATGTCAAATATGCACACAAAGGAGGATAGTCATGCTAGAATTAATAAGAAAAATAAAAAAATAACAATGCCAATTAGGTCAGGTATATTATCCCAATAATGTCAAAGAAAGAAAAGAGATCAATTGCCAATTAATATCATACACAGCCAAAGAGATGAGATCAATTGTCAACTAATATCATACACGGCCAAGATTCATATTCCGAACAAGCTAAACATTAAACACGCGACAGGCATATATGAAATCCTCAATTGTTTACCAAGCAAGCATCTATATTGGCATTAGAATAAATGAACCATGCGGCAAAACATAACAATTAACATTTAACAAGCAATACATATATGGCTTTAGATTTCAACAAGAAGTCAAGCTTATAAGCCAATCATGTTAAGGAATCCCACATAGGTTAGATAGGAAAGTTTTGTTAATAGTCCTTTGTGGCAGCATGAAACTTTGTTGGAATTAACTCTCATATCATCTACTTCTAAACACAACATATCCAAAAATTCCCTTGCATCAGTTTCAATTTGTCTCTCAAACTAAATACGCCACTAATATTCTTCATAAGCACAACATGTAGAATGACAATCCTTCCAAACCCCCTCTCCTTTGTGTGACCCCTACGTGTTTGCTCTTCACTATATGACATTTTCTTGTCCGATTTGTATTTAGTTTTGCAACAGGATGTCAATTCATTAATTCTCCTATCTCCTTTGTGTGACCCTTACTCATAAGGTGTTTGCTCTTCACTATATGACATTTTCTTGTCCCGATTTGTATTTAGTTGTGCAACAGGTATGTCAATTCATTAATTCTCCTACCGATGCTCATTTCTTCACTACTTCCGAGTCACCTTGAATTTCTGGTCGGATCCTCATCTCTCTCAGCATTTATTGACGCTAACTGGGCAGTTGATCCCGGTTGATTGTTATATATCTGGCTTTGTTCGCATTTTTCGATCACAATCCCATCACTTGGTTCTGCAAAGAAATGACGTATTGTTTCTTCATTCTTCTACGGAAGTTGAAAGCTGAGTACTTTATTATCCAATCCCAATCCCAATCCCATTCCTTTATTTCCTATTTAATTTCCTCCAATATTTTATTTTATCTAATTCTTATGAACAATTTACTCAAAACGTTCTCTAACATTGAGATGACATTGAGTCACTTATATTCTATTATTATTCATGCCATTAAGTAGGGTCGGTCATGTTTGTGGCATGTTTACTTGCCCTTCATACAAATGTTTGTGGCATGTTTACTTGCCTTTCATACAAATTTTGAGAACTTCTTATGGAGTGTTATGGGATAATCTTTTAAGATTCTTGAGAATGTTATCAAAATTCATAGCATTCCCATATTTGGTTGGAAATCACCCTAGGGAATAGGCATCTAGATTCTCTCTTTTGAAGGAATGTGAATTCCCTTTTAAAATGGTGGGTATCTACATTCTCTTATTTGAAGAAAGTTATTTTATATAAACTGGTAATTTTAACTTCATTCTTTAATCGTTTAACCAATAGAAATAAAACTAAAAATAAAATAAAAAGACTCATTTATCTCTTTATCCTCCACAGCATTCTTCCTATCCTTTAGTCAAACAAAGATAAAACTAAAAACTTAAAAAATAAAATAAAATAATAATAATAAGTCTTTTTTTATCTCTTCACCATCCACAACTTGTTGACAAATTACTTTTATTTTTATTTTTTATTTCCATTGTTATGGTCTTATAGACATGAATATTTTTTAGTGGTTTTGTTATGTATTCAAAACTCGTTTATAATATTATGGTTATATGTAACTTTAAGAATTAGTCTTGGTTTTTAATATTTATAAATCCTATTTGGGATTGAGTTAGATGCTAAAAGAAGAAAAATTATTTTTATAAACAAGACACAATGTAAAACGAGAATTTAAAAAATTATTTATGTATTATATATGTCATTCGAAAATGTTAGACTATCGTTTTAGTAAACTTGACTTAATTTATAATTTATATTGGTTTATCTCATTATTTATTCGTAGGAAGATACAAAAAAAGTGATGAAAAACACACTTGATATTATGTTTATAAATTTAAGGATATTTTGGTAAAAATAAATTATTTCTATAAGATCTTTAGAAATAAACCAAACAAAGGAATCTCATATTTCTAAGAATCTTAAATAGATTATAATCAGACCAAATGTGGGAATAGTTACATTATTGGGTATTCATATTCCCAGACATTACATTCCCAAGAATTTGGATGCTGCGTGTAATGTGCATTCCCCGTACCAAACACTCCCTTAATGTTTTAACTGTATTGATAATTTTTTTAGCAAAACAACCGCGTGTAATTTGTTGGGATTTTTTTTTATGTTTTTATTTTTATTTTTTTATGGTGTGTGGCAACATGTTAACTTCTAGAGGTTTGATCTTTTCACACTTGGATTCATGCTTGGGAGTCAAGCCTAGGACTCAACATCGGCCAAAAGAAGACCAGTACGGCTACCAGTGCACTTTTAGGCCTACTTTAAAAAAAATAATAAAAAGAAGTACGAACAATAAAAGAACTTTAATTTATATCCAGTAGTAAAGAGCAGAATGCATAGGTCTCACACTAGGATGAAATCAGAAATCAAGAGTGTCCAACAACAAGTTAAAACAAAATACTGTATGTCCAGCTGTGAGATAAAATAGAATGATGTATGTCCAACAATAAAATATAGAAACCACCCCTAAGGTTTAAGTCATTGACAAAAACTACTAAAACTTTTTGAAAATATCTCGTTTATCTCCTAAATACAAAAAACACTTAACACCATTTGTGTATTTTTCTTGAAACTATTTGCACTTACATGACAAATTAGATTTTTTTTGAAAATTTTAGTAGTTTCTATCATTAGCTCAAACCTTCAGGATGGATTTCTATATTTTACTCTATCAATAAAGTAGCATGCATTCAGTGTTAAAGTAATCATTGAAGCAACATGCATTTAGTGGTAAAATGATAGTAAAGTAACTTACATCTAACAGTAAATTAATAGTAAATTAACTCACGTTCAGTGGTTAGTTTTTGTTGTTGCTGGAACTATGTGGTATGGTTCAGCAACTACCCGATTGAATTATTTGATCCCACTCATTATCAATGGGATATTAGGATACGTTCAGCAAGAAGTATAACAAGGGGTGGGTTTCGGGCGGCGGGTTTTGGACAATCCGTTTGGAGAAAATAATCACGGAAAGGAACTGTGAAAATCGGGCGGGCGGGTCTTATCGGGTTTATAGGCTTGAATCTTACTATAAGAACAATCTATAAGCCAAATCAACCATTATATGTTATGCCTATTAATTTAATTTTTTTAGCCATTTTTTTACTATTAGCCTCCTTATTTGATATCAATAAAATGATACAAGTACAGCGGTAACAAAAGCTACGGATCTCACAATAGAGAAATAGTAAACTGTTACGAATTCAGTCTTAAAACTTTCCACAACAAAAAATTGAGAGTAAATTTGAGTGTAATAAAAGGAGAGGGCATGACCAATGATGCATGATATATATATCAATCACCAACGAAAGGGATGTGGTCTCTTTGATTATGAGGACCACTCTTGCTTGAGGGATTTGAATGAGTAGAAGTCTAGGCTGAGGGAGGATGATTTTCTTTGTTTCTCTCTTGTTTATTGAAAATTCATAAGCTTTACAGAGTAATATTGAATTATTGATGATTACCAAAAAAAAAATATTGAATTATTGATTTTTCCATAAATAAATAAAAGTTGAATTTCTGTAAAGAACCACAAAATTGGAACCAAATGAATAAATTATTGCATATAAAATTTTATTTGGTAATTCTAAAAACTCAATTATGAAATCCTTCTTTAAAATAGATTTTAAAAAAGGGAAATTTAATGAAATGATTATTACACTGGCCCCAAAAAATAGAAGAAGGTTATGAGTCTTATGACTGATCCAATGAATTAAGTATTGATAAAGGGACAGATTGATAGTGACTTTCCATCCTTCATATCTGAGATATCCCTCTCCATCATCAACAGCAAAACGAGCAAAAGGAGCAGTGGAAATTGCCGCAGCCACACAAGTGTACGTGTGTAACATGTAATTTGAATAGTGGCCGTGGCGTGCAATGACAAAAGGTCTATAATGTACATCCATAATTAGAGCTTGATATGGCAACATGGATCCACGTGGCACCAATTAAAGCCTCTACAACCTTATCCCACATCAAAAATCTAATCTTCCCATCATCCACTTCTCCCAATCCAATATCCAAACCAAACCATTTTCCTTCACATATCACAAAAATTAACATCAAAACACATTTCCTAGCTAGCTCATATACCAGACTGTTAAGTCAAGAGTTTTGTAAGATTGAAGTGGGTGAGGAAAACAAAAAAAATGGCCTCCACTGCATGTTTCTTGCACCACCATGCACTCACCACCCCCACTAGATCCTCATCACAGCGCCATGTGCCCAACATGAAGCCCACCCAACTAGTCTGCCGGGCACAGAAGCAATCAGTTCATGAAGATGAAACCAATGCTGTCTCTCGCCGCTTGGCTCTCCAAGTGCTCATTGGTGCTGCAGCCATTGGCTCCAAGGTTTCACCTGCCGATGCTGCCTACGGTGAAGCTGGTACTTCACTTTCTTCAATATTCTACCCAAGAAAGTTCATACAGTAACCAAAAAACATAAATTAATTAAAGCTTTCATGTTATATTATATATATGTGTGTGTGTATCATGTATTTTATTTAGCTGATGCATTGGGTCAGCACCTGAAAATGTTTTATATACAAATTTGTTGTGGATGGTATATATTTTCTTCTCCCTCGCTTTTCTCCTCCTTTCCGAATGATAGAAGGTTCACTAGTATTTGAATTAAATTCATTCTGTTTCTTTATGTTCAATGTTAGTCCATTATTCTTTATAACAATAAATTTACGGATTTGCATATTTAGTCCTTAATCTTTGTTTCAAAATAATCCTCATACTTAAAAATGTTTTAAAAATGTCCTTATCTCATCTTATGGATGAAAAATGCTGACATAACAAACGGAATTCATGAAACCAATTCACTTTGATGATGTGGAGCTCATGATGTGGCATAATTCCGTTTGCCAAGTCAACATTTTAATCCATAAGATGATGATGATGATGACTTTTTGAAACAATTTTGAAAGTATAAGGACAAAAGTGAAACATTTTAAAGTATAAGAAGGATTTTGAAACAAATATCAAAGGATGAGGACCAAATATACAATTTTGAAATCGAATCTATCTAGTAAAAGGCTTGAGGAGTAGTTAAGGCCACCCCAAATTGATGTACAAGTTTAGAGTTAGAACCTATTCAATACTTATTAAGGAAGTGAAATAGGTAAAGAGAAGACTAGTTTAGTTTACTGAGAGAATAGAAATAGATTTGATCCTATAACCAGATGACAATAAGTCCATATCAGATTCCACAGAAATGTTTAGTAGCTATACATTTAACATGACCCTGATACTTTAGTTAGCATTATTCCATTTTGGTGCATTCATCTAGAGATCATCAAACTGTGTTCTACATGTTTATTTTGTGGTTAATTGCAGCCAATGTATTCGGCAAGCCAAAGACCAACACAGATTTCTTGCCATATGATGGAGAGGGATTCAAGTTGTCCATCCCCGCAAAGTGGAACCCGAGCAAAGAAAGGGAATTTCCAGGGCAGGTTCTTAGATATGAGGACAACTTTGATTCCAACAGCAATGTTAGTGTCATTATCACCCCAACTGATAAGAAAGTCATCACCGACTATGGTTCCCCTGAAGATTTCCTCTCCAAGGTATATATATTTCTTCAGTCTAGGTTTTTTTCCCTGATTTCTTGGAATATAAGCTTCAATTAGACAGGTAAACTCGCACGAATAAGGTATGTATGAATCTTGTGAAGAAAATGTTATCTAACAAATAAGTTTTGATGTGGGTGTTTTTGTAGGTGGACTTTTTGCTTGGGAAACAAAGTTTCTCTGGAAAAACTTCTTCTGAGGTACCAACATGACAAACATGATTGATTAAAATCACAACTATAGCATGGGAGTTTATAGCCTTTTCTTAATTCATTTTTTAAGTATTTGTTAAAGTCATTTTAGGCTTACACATAATCAATTATTGAAGTACAAAAAGCCTTCTAAGATGGAAAAGGGGTACAGCTTTATATATATATGTATCCTAATGAAAGTAATGTGAACTTGAATTGGTCAGGGTGGTTTCGACAATGATGCTGTGGCAACAGCAAACATATTGGAGAGTGCAAGTTCAGTGGTCGGTGGGAAACCGTATTACTTCTTGTCTGTGTTGACAAGGACTGCTGATGGCGATGAAGGTGGCAAGCACCAACTAATTACAGCAACTGTTAAAGATGGTAAGCTTTACATTTGCAAGGCACAAGCCGGAGACAAACGGTGGTTTAAGGGAGCAAGAAGGTTTGTGGAGAGCACTGCTAGTTCTTTCAGTGTTGCCTAATGCTAAGAATGTAATGAGGGTTTGTATATGTAAATCACCTTAAGTTTATGAAGTTTATTTTGAGTTGTGTAGCCCTTTTTCCAGAGTTATCAGAGCTTGTTATTTGAGTGAGTTGGTTGGAGGAAACTTATTAATTGTGGATATATATTTGAATATTTGACTGCAGATATGAACCCTCTTTTAACGAGTTTTAAACTCTCTCTTTCTCTCTCACTGTTATGACATTTTACTTTCAAGCCATAAACTTTTTTTACTCCCTAAATTAAGCCATAAACTTTTCCTTTTTTTGATAAACCTACACATAAACTTTTCAACCATCACAATTTTACACATTATTATTGTTATTATTATTGTTTTTTTTATAACTTTCACTGATTTTTATTCTCTAGCCGTCATACCCGACTACCACTTCCTCTCTCCCTTCAACTTTCTTTCTCTCACACAATCCTACCCTCCTTCTACTGCTGTTTATCTTTATCTGTACACCACTCTCTGCTCTGTCTTTCTCAACTCCTCTCTAGGTCTATCCTGAAGAATTGTCCTTTCTCCTCTGCCATTTATACATGAAGAACTGCCCCATCTCCTCTGCCTCTCTCTACAACTTCATCAATTCAAAGGATCTCTCTACAATCATAAAATATTGGAATGAACAGTGTTGTATTGATGCGTTATTTTCCTAGACTAATTTTTTTCTTTTGATTTCTAAGGGTTACAAGTATTGGGTTCTGATTTGGAATACCCATTTAGCTGTTGATTTTCCATCTAGGTTTTGAAGCAAAATTGGGATTTGGAAGGTTGGGGTTGTTGTCTTTGACCAGGTTTTTCTAGATGAAAAGTGTTGAATTGGGAAAATTAGGAGCTTTTAAGGGTTTCATTGGTTAAGTTTATGCTCAATGACCCTAAAGCTTGGCTTCCGATTTCTGCTGGCATGCTTTTTTTCTTTTTTCTTTTTTTAAGTAATAAGTTGTCGGCATGCTTTAAAAGGTTGGTATTTAAGATTTTATAGTATGCAGCTAATTCGGGAGTTGAACAATCAGTTTTGAGGATTTCTCAAGGTAGCAATTGAGACTAGAAGAATACCCTGCTTGCAGCAGTAAAAGAAAATGTAACAAAAGCACAATTTGAGGAGAGTACTACAATAATTGGACAAACAATAGAAGATGTTCTGAACTCAGAGACCTATTGGGCATCTAAAAGAAAGTAACTTATTCAATTTACAGCAGAATGATAATACACCAAGAAACAATTGTCACAATGAAATCTATAATAAATGGCTTAAATGGGGCTTAGGAAATTTTTTTTATCTCTTTTAATGGTAATTACTCATCTCCAATGGGTTTTAAATTCATTATCTCACCCTCTATTTTACTTTTACATGCACTTAGGATGTGAGCAAAAATTAGTGCTGAAATTATTTTATTTGTTTTGAGATAGTGCTGAAACTCCTAACTATTTGTGATACATACAATCAGTTTATATTGATTCATTTATTTTAGTTATCTTCTGCTTCTTAGTGAATTTAGTTGACTTGGCAATTCTTGACCTCATCTGAATGGGGCAATGAAATAAAAACAAATAATTATTTAAGCATAACTTCATATTCTAATATTTATGTTTGCTTCTTCAATGTTTAGTTGGTTAGTTCTTACTTTGAGAAATTATAGGATAGGCATGACTCACAAAAATAATGTACCCTCACCCACCCACTCAATAAGGAAAAAATAGAGGAAAAAAAAAAATACTTTTAGCCATTCCCCCATTGGATCCTTGAAAAAAAATAAAAATGCTATGCTCTTCAGTTTCTCTTATACAAAGATATTCAAAGTTTTTCACCCCTTCCTCCTTACTTCCCTTCTTCTTTCAATTTGGGCAAAACTGGTTTGGAACTTTGGATTTCTTGGCTTTCATTCATGCCTAACAATCAAACTAAAGAATAGATTGAATATATCTAATTCCATACTACCTCTACATTGTTAATAATTTTATTTTATTTTATTAAAATGTAACTACTAAATTATTATTTGTTATTGAATGTTGAAGATCATACATGATCGGTAATATCCATTTCATTTGATAGTTAAAAAATTAATCCACATATCAACAAAAAAACCTTTTAAACAAATGTTTAAAGGTAAGACTTCATAATAGAAAAACAATGTTTAATATTATTCTTTGATTTAAGTAATCGTACAATTTGTAAAATATTATTTTTGATAGGTTCCTGAAGAGCTTGACCTTCCTTTTTTTAGATTGTATAAATCTCTCAAAAAATGAAATATTGTTAAATTTTTATTTTCAGTAGCTTTACCGTGCATTGCACAAGTTTGCGACTAGTTAATTAAATTTTGAAAGCTAATTACAATTTTATCTTGGAGTGCCTTAAAATAACATTTTTAAGAACATTGTTGTGGTAGTAGAAAGTATAAAAATAGTTTTATTGGCGTTCCTTGGAAAGTCAGATTAAAATTTGGATTGGCTGCCTGAACCCTCCCAAAAGCAACAATACATAGAGTGAGATCCCATAAATGAATGAAAACTGAATTCAACTATTTCTCTGCCAAGTAGGGAAGATAGGTTGGTTTGGCACTAAACAAGATTACAAGTAGACTAATTTAAGTTGGTTAGGAAGTCGTTGTGAAGTCCAGGAACAACCGTGTAAGAGGCTTCAGTTTGTCAATACGGAAAGCGGACCAAATGATGAATATGTTTTTTGGGTACAAACAAGCCATTATAAGATTGTCATTGAAGCAAAAGAGATAGGACATATGGGACCAATAACCCTTCTCGTATTTGCCAGAACAAGAATGGACCCAAATGAGAAACATTGAAATTTGAATATTAGCTGAGGCTAAAGCTTGTGTATGAGAGAGGTAGACTGTTCTCAGTACCAATTTTTCTTCACTGAGCATTAGAAATCGGATTGCAATTTGCAAATACTTGTGCAAGCCCAATAACAGTTAGGCTTGACTTTGCAATCAAAAGGTGAGGGAATGCTTAAGAGTCTGGCTCAACAATAACTGATGGGAGCTGACAATCCTCCAAAAGTAGTTGTATAATAAGACTATCCATCAAGGATGTGACAGTGTTATGAATGTCAAGGCCCCCAGCATCCTCAGCTTTGCATGATCTATCCCAAATGATTAAGTGATCTTTCATCTTGTGCCCAATAAAACTGACAAGCAAGAGAATAAATCTTTTACAAATGAAGGTAAGGACTTTGAAGCTAGATAATTTGTAAATGGGAAGTCATTGAGGATAGATTAAATGAGTTAATCAGCCCCTTATAATAACACTTTGGCCTTCCAACCCTAAGATGTGCTTTTTAATTTCTCTAGAACCACATTAAAGGCACCAATTGTTTTTTAACCCCAAGTAAAGTTTAGATTAGCATGTTTGGATGGACGGAGATGAAGGGAGGAGAGGAGAATAGATCGGAAGATAACTAGAATATACTAAATTTTAGTATATTCCAACTATCTTCCTCCATCTCCCCCCCTTCCAAACATACCCTAAGGCCAAAATATTTGCTATTTTAAGTTTCACCCCTAAAGAATCAGCAAACGAGCTTCCAATGGAGGCCATTAACCTGTTAGGACTGCATAAACCTCATACTTGGAAAAATTAATCCTCTATCCAGAAATATCACAAAACCATTGGATTATTATCAAGTTGCATAACAATTGCTCATCTAAATTACTTTAATTGAATTTAACACGATAGATTTAAGCTTTGAGGATTTTGCTAGTCTCTTTGGAGCTCTTACTTCATCTAAATGGAATTACTATTGTGAATATATTTGAATAACATCTTACACTTAATCATTTCAAATCAACAAATTAATAAAGCCTAAATCAATCCATAAATTTCAGTAAGAGAGGCATTATTGTATAATAAATAAAGTCTCATCCTATTCCTAATTAGATCCAAATCATTTTAAGGCTTTTACTAAAAACCATGTAATCAATTATTTGAATGCCAAAAATGAAATGGTAGATTTATTATCTGAAACTTGTTGCACAATTCACATGCTTGTTTGATATGAATGTCTGATTGCAAGGATGATAAAAGTATTTACATAACCAATGGTCAGAGAAAGAAATAACAACCAATGATGCTTTCAGTCCCCTCTTTCAGGTTCCCCCATTGCAATAATGGATGCCATTGCTATGAGCATCCTTACGCTTCATATTTAGTTCATTTAGGCCCCATATCCGAATTGAACGGTCATCACTGGCTGATGCCAACATGTGGGGGTTCACTGGATTCCAGCTCACACAATTAACAGCTCCAGAATGCCCTGGCAATACTTCTATCAGCTCACCTGCTCTGTGCCAAATATAAACCTGCAATCACAATGAAAGTTCACTGTTCATGCTCAATAAAAGGACAATTGTACTAGTGGATTCAAATGGCAATCACTGGATTTTTTTAATTTTTTTTTTCAATCCTAAAATCAAGAGTTACATATTCTTTGAAGTTAACCTTCATTCTCTGCACCACGATATGAAATTAGTAACAATGTGTTTCTAAGACTCCCCTCAAAGGTCCAAATAATTCAGGGGTCCTGATGAGACATAACGAATTATATATAGAGTTCAATTATATATAACATTTGCAAGCACACACATAATTATGCATGATATACTCCTTCAAGATATCCTCCTTTTAATGAAAAAAGAAACAGCGACACCCAATGTACATGGAACATAATTTTTCCTTGTAAACAAAGAAAACCCTTCCTCCAAAGAACCTGAAAGGATAAAATTAAAACCATACCTGTGAGTCCTCACTACCACTGGCAATAAAAGCTTGCGCAAGTCCACCAAAGCATGACCTAATCACAAACCGGGTGCGTTTATGACCTTTGTACTTAGCAACAAGCTTGAGGTCACCTTCAATGTTCCAAAGATGTATTTCTTGATTCAGAAGACAAACCAGTAAGAACCTATTATCCCGCGATAATGAAAACGATGTTATTGTTTGATCCTCTTCAATAAATCTTTCGACTTTTGCTTCCCTGTCAAGTAATAGTATGGCAGTTTCTCTACAAATACTTATAATCTGCTTCCCATCACTCGTTATATCCAAATCAGATATCCTTAGGGTTCTTTGGCCTTTCCAACACTCCATCTCTCTCCCATCTAACTGCCACATGCAAATACTCTTGTCACTGACGCCAGAGAATATCCATTTGCCATCTGGAAACCACCCACAAGAGACCAGGCCAAGACCAGCTTTCTCATAAATATGGAGGCACTCACCAGAAGAAACATCCCAGCGCCTGATAACTTCCTCCACTCCACAGGTAAGGAGCTCACGGTCATCAGGACTCCATGAAACAGAGGAGACAGATGTCTGGTGACCACGTAGTCTATGCTTTAAAGACACACCACCATTCACGTCAACCTACAGATACAAAACAAAAATAAAATACAATATATATTGAAATAACAGAGTTTCGATCCAAGACAATATGAATGATTTTTAGTTGATTAAGGATCACACAGGTAGGTATCCAACATATGCATATAGCCTCAAATGCTTAACAATTGGACTCCAACTACCAGAAGTCTACATAAAATGCACAGCAATTAGTACAAGTCCTAAACAGTGATCTACAAAACGAGAAATTTGATCAGAATAGATGCATTCATAAAGTGCTTTCAATTATGAGATCAGAATTAGAACTCTGGCCCACAAATCATCTCTATCTGATCCTATATACAAGTAACAATACACTAGTTGAGAATACCCCAATATTTCCCATAAAATACTAATGTTTTAAGGAAATCCTAAAAGTATTTATATGAAAAGCACACATCAAAACTGAGCAGAAGAAAAAGAGGCTCCCAGCTAGGGTGCAACTTATGGTACATTCTGATGAAGTGCTGAAGAGATTAGTACTCAATGTCCACTGGTTCAAAATGACTTCATTGTGACCCACCAGTATTACTAGTAATTTAAAAAAAAAAAATTATTGGGGCCAGGCTGCTTCTTAAATTAATTTCCTCAAACAACAATGTGGTAACAACCCAACACATGATCTACATACATTGTTTCAAAAAAGGGGTAAGATCTTTGTTCTTTCTTGCTTTCCAAATATGTTGCTTGTCTAAAGTGGTAGAACATGAAAATTAAACATCCAATGCTCATTCCTTCACATGAACCTTTTTATTATTATTATTTTGGGACTTTTCATTTGTGACATAGATAATTAGAGTTTTCTACATGATGTTAAAATTCATTGCATTGGATAGATTGAAGAGTACAAATTTAAATTTACAATCTTTCAAATCTACTCCGCCTGAATATGTCAAAATAAAAATTGTGTATACAGACACAAACACAACTACACATTCATTAAATAATCGTCATTATGTATTTGTTCAGGGTTTGTAATCTGAAAAATTGTAAATTCACATTCCAACTCAAGAATTTGAATTCTTCATATTCAACAACCAACTCTTCTTCTACTCTACATGGACATAGGTACTCAGAAGCGGTTAGGGGGCTAGGTGCCTAACTCTCCTAATGTTCAAAATCTGAGATGCGGGTACAATGATCCAAAATTGATAACAGGTACATGGACATGTCATATAAAAATCTATATATATATATATATATATAGATTTAAGTAATTGTCTGATGTATGGGCAAGAGTTCACGCACTTTGATTGACAGGTGTGGGGAAAAAAGCTAGTCCAGGAGAACAGGATTCATATAGGCACTTGAAAATATAGGGTCTTTAACAGGGAAACTAATGGAAATAATAGATACAATGGCTAGAAGAAATAGTGTGGGTAGGTGAGGGTTATCAAAAATAAAGTGGGTAGGTGAGAAATCTAAAGAAATTGGACATACAAGATATAAATTATGGTATATACAGGAAAAGACAAAAACAGAAATAGGTTAAGGATAATCTTAGATAAAAGACTTACAGAAAAAGTTGTTGAGGTTAGGAGACAGAATAGAATTACGTTAATAAACCTTATTTTTAGGAGAAGTGGCAATTAACATAGTTAGTGCATATGCTCCTCAAATAGGGTTGTAAGAATCCATTAAGCAAAAATTCTAGGAGGAAATGGATGAATTGATTCACAGGGTACCAAACGAGGAAAAACTTTTATTGGAGGAGACCTAAATGGTCATGTTGGAAAAGATAGTGCGGGTTTTGAAAGAATTCATGGAGTCCAGTGGTATGGAGTAAGGAATGATCAGAAGATGCTATTCTAGACTTTGGAATAGCATATGAACTGATATTAACAGAAACTTGGTTTAAAAATAAGGACTCACACTTAGGGTCCATTTGGGTTAGCTGTTTAAAAAAGTGTGTTTTTACAAAACAATGGTTTTAAAATGTGTGTTTTGAAAACACGATTCTAAAATCATAGTCGAGCGTTTGGATAATTTTTGTCTAAAATTACTGTTTCCGGTGCAAATGACCAAAAAGGACTCAACTATGCTATTAATGTTATCTTTATAATTTTTAATGCACTCAATGTTACATAAAAAAATGTTTATAACCAATAAGATTCACATTAACTAATTTGTTAAAGCAAAAAAGAAAAAGAAAAAAACACACACACACACTCATCAATAAATAAAAAAATAGTCCAAAAATATTATAATTGAAAAGTTTCTCCCCAACTTTTAATTTTTTTTCTCCATCTTGAACAACCCCACCAATCTTTTATGCACTAACTTGTGCTCTTGTGAATGTGAATGGTTGACAAGTGTCATTACAAAGACCACCAAACCTTTTCTAGAACCACTGAGAAACATCAAAGAACCACTAAAAACCACTAAACTCAAACAATTAGGCATTTCACTGTTTATCTCTTCCTACATTCTTTTCTTTTTCACGCCCTCAGCCCCCCAACGCCCCCTACTGATTTTACTGTCTTGTTTCACTCCAATTTTCTCCCTATGCCCAGAAGATTTCATTCATGAAAAATGGTAAGGACAACCACTATGCAATGGCAAGGAAACAACATGCTAGAGAGGAGATAGACCACTGTGCAAGAACAGCCATGGCATAAAGAAGATAGATGGTGGCAAGCAACAATATGGCAGTGGATTTTTTTATTTTTGGTCATAATGCAATCTTATGTGGATATTTTAGGAATTACATAAGATATTTTTCCGGTAAAACTTAGCGTTATTGAAAAAGCTACTCCCCCCTTCGTTCCGAAAACGTGCTATTTCATTAGTTTAAAAATGCAATTTTTTAAAAAACGCAAAGCCAAACACACTGTTGTCAGCGTTTTTGATTAAGAACGCGAATTTTTGTTTAGAAAACATGGGGCCAAACGGACACTTAATGACCTTCAAAAGTGGGACAAACATTAGTCAAATAGATGTTGTAAAGATTGTAAGGTATTATCAAGAGAGACCATGATGGTGTAAAGATTGTAAGGTAAGATCAGGAGAGAAGATAAACTTGTGCCCCTTTGAGTCTTTCCCGTGGAAGAGCATCTAGAAAGCCAAAGTTCCTCCCAAAGTCGCTTCCTTTGTTTGGACAGCTGCTCAAGGAAGATTCTTACTATGGACAATCTGTGGAAGCAAAATTTTTGTATTGTGGAATGGTGTTGTATGGTGCAAATCTAGTGGGGAATCCCCAGACCATTTGCTTCTTCATTGTGAGTTTGCCCAATGCGTATGGTCCTTGGTTTTTTGTCTGCTTGGTTTGTCTTGGGCCATGCGTCATGCCTACCCAGGTTGTGGATTTACTGGCTAGTTGGATGGGGGCCTTTCGGACTTCTTGTTAGGACGTGGGGTGGGACGTTGTTCCTTTATGCATTATGTGGGTTATTTGGAGAGAACGGAACCAATGTGTTCTTGAGGGGATTGAGCATTCGTTGGTGGAGCTCCAGTCGATTTTGCTTCGTTCTTTGTTTGAGTGACGGCTTGCTTCGAGTGGTCATGTTTTTTCCTCTTTTGAGGAGTGTTTGGATTTCTGTTCTTTTACCTAATTTCCTTTTCTCCATAGTACACTTCTTGTGTACTTGGAGAGCCTTTCTTTGTTAATTAAATTTTCTTTATTACCGATCAAAAAAATGGGGGGGGGGGGGGGGGGAGGGGAGAGAGAGAGAGAGGATAGCCACTCAACATAGGTTGGTAATACTAGATATGTATATTAGAAGATGGAAAAGAAGAGACAGAGAAGCCTAAGAATTACGTGGTGGGGTTTGAAAGGAGATAAACAAGTTTTGTTTAAGGATAAAATGGTCAAAGAATGCAAGTGAGGTCTAGACGAATATGTTGATAAAATGTGGAATGAAAAAGCTAGTTGTATTAAAAGAGTGACTAAAGAAGTACTTGGAGAATCTAAAGAATGTGGACAACTAAATAAGGAGACTTGGTGGTGGAATGAGGAGGTTCAAGCAGTGGTTAGATTAAAAAGAGAGAGTTACATAAGCCGACCTAGATGTAGAGACGATGTCGCTTAGAAAATTATAAGGAGGCAAAAAAGGACCCAAAAAGGTTGTTGAAGAGGCTAGAGTTAAGGCTTATGATGAATTATATAGCAAGTTGGGGAAAAAGGATAGAGAAAAAAATATTTATAAGCTGGCTAAGACAAGGGAAATGAAAAGAAAATACTTTAAAGATCAAAGAATGTTCGTAAAGGAAGAGAATATTAAAGAGAGATGGAAAAGCTTTTTATTGGAAGCGATACTAGACACTGAAATGAATTGAGTAACCCAATTGAGGATAAAGAGCATAGGTTCGTTCAAAGAATTAGAATAATCGAGGTAAAGAACGCATTGAGGAGGATGAAAACGGGAGAAGCATGGGACCTAATGAAATTCTCATTGTAGTTTGGAAGTGCTTAGGTGACATAGGTGTAGGGTGGTTGGCGAACATTTTTAATGAGATCTTAAGTCTTAACAAAATGTCTAATGAATGGATAAGTACTCTAATACTTAATTATAAGAACAAGAGAGATATTCAAAACTATACAAATTACCGTGGAATTAAACTTATGAGTGACACTAATAAACTTAGGGAGAGAGTGATTGAACATAAGACACGAAACAACAATATTAGAGAATCAATTGGAATTTATGCCAAAGGAATCTACCATGGAAGCTATTTCCATACTTACAAGAATGAAGCTGATATCAAATGGTGGGATGAATTCGATATTTTCTTCAAATCTAGGCTTTTCCTTCTTCTTTTCTCTTTATTATTCCTTGTTATTTTTGGGTTAGGAGAGAATTGTCTCCAAAGCAACTCCAATGACGTGTTGAACCCGAATTTCATACATGTCCTTGTGTCATTTCGTGTCAACAAAAGTACCCTGGAGTAAAAATTGTCGAGTCCATACAACGAAGCTCTTCTTATGCTTTGGGTTCTTTCCTTTTCTTTTTTCTTTTTTTCTTTTTTTGGAGGGGGGACTACAAATTTTCATATTCTTTCGATGCATAAAGATATAAATAATAATACAGGATTCTAAATACTTTAAAAGTAAAATCCTATCTTTCTGACAATAACATAGTGATGTTACGTATGAACTGTGGACTTTTTTTTTTTATAAGTAATAATGAGTTTTATTGAAGGAAAACCACTTTGTGTGCATAAAGCATGGACACAACAGCAGTGAGAATTACAAAGTAGATATGAATGTAAAGGTATGTAGAGAATCTAGAAAAGAAATAACAGAATCACATCTGGAATAACCCCAAGCTATGGCCCAGTCATATAGCGTGTTGGAGAAAAGTTCTAGCAATTGAGACTCCGTTCGCTCTGAATTCTCAAAAATACGACTATTCCACTCACGCCATAAGGTCCAATGAAGGCAAAGAGGAACCATGTTCCAAATCTTTGAATGGATCTTCCCCAAACCGTTATACCAACCAAAGAAGAGGTCATGGATACAACCTGGCAGCACCCATAAAATGCCAAATTTCCGAAAAACAAAACTCCAAAGACCACCACTCATCTCACAATGAATCAGAAGATGATTGATTGTTTCCCCATCCCGACGGCACATACAACACCACCCCGCTAGGTGATACCCTCTCAGCATAAGGTTATCGGCAGTTAGAATTCTGCCCCAAGAAGCAGACCAAGCAAAGAAAGAGTCCCTCTTAGGAGCATGAACACCCCAAATAGCTTTCCAGGGGAAAATCACTGGATGAGAATGCCTCAAAGCGGAGTAAAATGATCTGATATAAAAAATCTCATTGCCTTTTAGTCTCCAACGTAAGCCATCACCCCCTTCACGAAAAGAGGAATTGGAATGCAAAAACTCGAAAAAAGACGCTACCCCCTCCACCTCCCAGTCATTGAAATTATGAACAAATTGGACATTCCAATCAGATCGAGAACCCGAAGCGGAACGACTCAGGATTGAATCAATGGTGGCCTGACGATTAGACGCACAAGCATACAAATCTGGAAAGACATCCTTTAAGGGACGATCTCCACACCAACGGTCAATCCAAAAACGAATGTGATCCCTAATACCAACTTCAAAGTCCACATAGGCAACAAAATCCGACCAACCAGAGCTAATGCTCCTCCACAACCCACACCCATGGCTGCCTCGTGGGTTTTTAGTAGACCAACCACCTGAATTAACCCCATATTTAGTTGCAATCACCCTGCGTCATAGTTTTGATTCCTCAATGCCAAAACGCCATAACCATTTCCCCAGTAAAGCTTTGTTAAAAACAACAAGCTTCCTGACACCCAATCCACCATAGTTAATCAGAGAGCATACGATATCCCAATTCACCAAGTGATGATTAACACCATCTCCGTAGCTGCCCCATAGAAAGTTACGTTGGATCCTCTCTATCCTGTTGGCCACACTGATAGAGATTGTGAAAAGAGAAAGGTAGTATGTAGGCAAACTAGATAGTGTACTCTTGAGCAACGTCAATCTACCCCCCTTTGATAGATATAGACTCTTCCACCCTGCCAGTTTACCCTCCATTTTTTCCAGAATAAAGTTCCAAACAATTTGTGATTTGAAGTTAGCCCCTAAAGGCATCCCAAGGTAAGACATAGGAAGGGAACCAATGCGACAACCCATAATATCTGCCAAAATCCGTAAATTAGGCACATCACCCACCGGCACCATCTCACTCTTGCTCAGATTGACCCTAAGGCCAGTCACCGCTTCAAAGAAGGTTAAGATTAACCGGATATAGATCAAATGATGTGGATTAGTATCACAAAAGAGAATGGAGTCATCAGCAAAAAGAAGATGGGAGATGCTTACATCACGCCCAATGGAGAAACCAGTTATGAATTCATCTTCCACCATCTTCCTCAACATCCAGCTTAAAACTTCCATAACAAGGAGAAAGAGAAGAGGGGAAAGGGGATCCCCTTGTCTCAAACCCCTAGAGCTGCTAAAGAATCCAGAGGGGGGAACCATTAACTAGAACTGAAAAACGAACAGAGGAGACCAGCGACTCCCAAAGCCCATTCTCTCCAAAATATATAACAAACATTCCCAATTTAAATGGTCAAAGGCTTTTTCGATGTCCAGCTTGCATATGATTCCAGGATTGCCGCTCTTGATGCGACTATCAAGACTCTCATTTGCAACTAGGACCGAGTCTAGGATCTGCCACCCCCCCCCCACAAAGGCATTCTGAGGCTCAGAAATCAAATTCTCCAATACAATCTTCAATCTATTAGTCAGAACTTTCGCCAACATTTTGTACATGCAACCAATCAAGCTAATGGGACGAAAGTCCCAAATGTTAGAAGCATTCTGCTTCTTAGGAATCAAAGCCAGAAAAGTAGCATTGAGAGACTTCTCGAAGGAGCAGAACTCATGAAACTCATCAAAAACAGCCACTACATCAGCCTCTACCACACTCCAACATTGCTGGAAAAAAGCCATGGTGAAACCATCAGGGCCAGGGGCTTTGTCTCCATTAGCAAATTGAAGGACATGTAAAATCTCGTCCTTCTCAAACTTCCTTTCTAACAAAGCCCGATCCACCTCCCTAATAGAGTCAAGGGGTAATTCATCAAACTTCAGTCTCCAAGCTTCATTTTCCTGATACAACAATTCATAAAAATGGACGGCTTGGTCTCAGATGTCTTGAATCTCCTCATACACAACACCATCCACTTCCAGATTCTCCATATAATTGCAACGCCTATGAGAGTTTGCCATTTTATGGAAAAACTTTGTGTTGTTATCACCCTCCTTCAACCAGAGCACTCGAGACTTCTGACGCCATGAGATCTCCGCCAAATGAGCAAGCCGGATTAGCTCGGCTTTATGAGATTCCCTAAGAGTCTTCTCTTCATGGGTTAAACCAAAATCCCCCTCCTTGATGTCCAAAGCCAATAACTCAGCCATCAAGCGATTCTTATTAAAGTTGACATCCCCAAATTCCCGCCTATTCCATGCTTTCAAATCCCCTTTCAAAGCTTTAAGCTTGCAAGCGAGAACATAGCTTGGAGTGCCATTAAAAGTATACCCACTCCACCACTCCTGAACCTTGTCAACAAAACCCTCATGCTTAAGCCACATATTTTCAAATTTAAAGGAACTCTTACCTCGTGACATGGCCCCAGCTTCTACCAATATAGGATGGTGATCGGAAATTGGGCGAGGAAGCAACTTCTGCAATACATCCGGAAAATGTTCCTCCCAATCCGGAGAGACCAGAACACGATCAATATGAGACATAGAAGGGTGGTCTGATCCGCTGCTCCAAGTGTAAGTACCTCCTTCCAATGGCAAATCCACTAGTTGAGAGGTCCCTATGAAATCAGAAAAAGCCAACATGCTAGGAGAGAACCGACAGCAATTCAAACGTTCACTAGGAAAGCGAACCACATTAAAATCACCCAAGATACACCATGGATCAGTCCAGTGCTATCTCACATCCAGTAATTCATCTCAAAAAGCCCCTCTAGGAGCCTCCCCTGTGGGTCCATAATCCCCAGTACAAGTCCATATGAACCCATCAACCACCCCTTTACATTTGCAAGAAACAAAGGAATTACCAATAAAGGAGTCAATCTTATCCAACACCCGTTGATCCCACATAAGCAGAATTCCACCGGCAGTGTTCACAGCATTAACCACCTCCCACCCAATATATGGATTGCTCCATAGACTACAGACTAATAACAAATCCGTATGGTCTAATTTAGTTTCCTGGAGACACACAACATCACACCTCCAATCCCTCAATGAATTCTTCACTATTTCACGCTTTTGGGGATTGTTCAAACCCTTAAACATTCGAGGACAATAGTCTTAGCTTCATTAAAAAAATCAACAACCCAGGTAAGACCAAAAAAACCAACCTTAGAAGCAAAGCTGCTTCCCTTCATAATTTACGGATGACGGAAGACTTTTGAGTTCTCTGAGACATTTCTTCCTTGACACTTAAGATTGCCTGGGCCCTGACTCCATAATCTTTTTCTTCCTCTCTTCATCGATTCAACGAAGTAGTGAGTAGCACTGATCTTCGAACCCCACAATAGAGACTCCCACCTGCTTACTAAATCGACAATATTGCCAATCCAACCATTTGGATCTCTCGGTTTCCGACTCAAAACACCCATCCTAATCCGGCACGATGGATTGAATAGGTTCACTGGTGAGTGAGCCAACACTGGTGGCTGGGTTCTCACTGAAAAGAACCACTGGAAGAGATTGGCTGATTGGCGCCAGTCGCGAGGGGTTATCAGTGTCGGCGCTACCCACAAGCTGCCTCACCGGTGAAGCCAAGCCCCGCGAACCAAAGTTCCAGTGATCAAAAAGTTCACAACCCACATGGGTTGTCGCCAGTGGGCTCGCCGGAACCTCATCTGCCTCCTGCGATGATTCGCCGTTCTCATAAACTGAATCCAAGCACGTGAAAAAGGAAGGTTGACCCACCCCAGTTACTGCCTCCACCGTGCTTCGGATATGTGTAACGGGCTTGGTGGGCTCAACAGAATTTATGTTAGATATGGGTCCCGAGGACGTATTTTTTGCTGGCCTAATAGTCCTATCAAAAGTGGATTCCTTAGGTTGATGAGAGTGCACCCACTCTGAAGCCCGTTTGCCTCCTTCCACTTTAGTGATACAGAGAGTTTTAGTGGATGGTTTCCACTTAAACTCAAACTTACGTGTGGGACGTGGTTCATCCTCATCCAATAGTACACGTGGGTTTATATGCTAGTTGAAAATAACTCGTTCAAAAACACTGCCTTTGCTGTTTTGCGAGATCCCCGCGGGTTTCATAACGTCCTCTACCACATCCTGCGACTAACGCGAAGCGCCAGGGAGATTGCGAGATTTGTGCCCATAATTATGCCCCCCCTTAACGCTAGCCATTCCAGCAGCGACGTCATTGACAGTGGCCGCCAGTGGCTTTGGACCGATACCCAGAAAAAATTTTCTTATCTCTCTAACAAAGGATGCCCATCCTTTCCCAAACCTCCCTTCTGGGATCCGTATGTTTCCCTGTTGGGAGCCGCTATGGTAATCAGAGAGCTCCACATACCGGCCTCCCTTATTCTTCATGCAGCTTAATTCCAAAGTCCGATAACCATCCCTGTGGGATTTGAAGAAATCGACAGGTTGGTCTATTTTTACGCACAATTCATCCCATGCTCCTAGAATCCATTGTAAACCTTTCGCACTCATCCATAAGGACCCACGAAACTTACCGCATCGCTCGATAATGTGGTAAGGATCTTTCCAGCCTTCATCAAAAAACAAAGAAAAAGTTTTGGCATCGATGCAAAAAGAATGTTTCACTCCTTCCAATTTGATGGCTTTGTCCCGGGGTTGGTTTGGTGAGGTTAGTCTGTGTGGACTGGGGCGAGTATGAGTTGGGTTTGTTTGTGAGGTGCCTATGAGAGTTTTGGGGGTGTATGGAAGTTGGTAAGTGTGTGGATGTTGTATGGGCTGTGTAGGGAAAGGGAGAGGGTGATAAATTGGGATAGGCCATTGGTTAAGGTGGGGGAAAGCTTGAGGTTGTGCCCAATGGGGATGGGGTGGGATAGGTGGGAAAGGATAAGCCAGAAGCTGTGGTGGGAATGATGGAAGGGAGGCTGGGAGGAGGGGGGAGGTTTGGGGTTGGGGTGGGGGAGGGGGAGCGAGAGTCATCTTAACTCAAATGGAAATCAAAGAAAGACCTTCCAATTGACACTTACATTATATGAACTGTGGACTTTTATCTTCTAAGTGTTCGAAGTTCACTGGGAAGTTGATCTATTATATGGATAGAGGAATTGGTTTGGGAAACATTTGTCCCTTGTTTGGAATCTAGCCCCTTTATGTCTGTTGTGGACAACGTGAAGACCGTACATTTGAAGATGTGGAACCTCAATTGTTCGACTTAAAGTTTTATTTCATTAGATCATGTTTAAATAGCCTCGTGCTGTGGGTTTATAGTGACAATCTTTCTATTGTAGATTTCATTGATTTCCATTTGTAATTTTTATTCTTTGTAATTCTTAAGGACTACATCACGTATACATTTGTGTACCTGAGGTAGTGCCTCTTCATCAATAAAATTTATTACTTATCAAGAGAAAGAGAGAGAGATCATAATACAGTCAAATCTAAACCCATTAAATAAACAGAGAGAAAGATAACAGAAGAGAAGGGCAGCAGATACAAGATTGAGCAGCTGCATATCAATATCAATCTTACCTCCCATATGATTGCTGAACGGTCATTTGACGATGAAGCCAAGTATTTCCCATTGTGTGAAAATTGCAAGAACCAGACTTCATCACTATGGTCATCTAATGTCTGCTCAGATAGGAATAACAAGAAAGATTTCAAGATAAAGATCCAATGACATGTAGAAACCAAATTGACAATACCAACAGTAAATGAAGCAAATGCATAGTTAATCTAAATTAACAATAGCTCTTCTCCTTTACATTGCTAATAAATTAAGTCCCACAGTCATAGGTTTTACTCAACCTGATGAGTTTCAAATGAGAAAACAGACATATTCCAGAAACCTTAGATTTTAGGTCATTATCATGCCTCCCACACCGCCTTCCACTTGGAAAGCTTCCCATTCTTCAAATTAGATATCCCAACCCACCTTAGCATATTCAATTTTAATCTTCTTCATGTTGGTCAATATTCATATAACTATGGCCAGCCACTATTTTGACAATGCCCCCACCACTTATCATAAGTATTGTGAACAAAAACCCTTCACATGCCACAAGGTTATTCTAGTCTTTATTCATTTAACCTTATTTGAACCCTTTTCTTCTATTCAAACCCAAATCAGTTCCTAGCCCTGATTGGACCATGGGCCTCCCTAAATCTTTCATCCTGAAACTTCATTTATAAGGCTGCTGCAATACTTCTGATCAGCCCAAAAGAAAAATAAATCCATCTTCTTTATGACAGCTTCAAGCAATAACCTCAACCTTTGGAAAACCCCACAATATAAATAGTCAATTGATAAGCAATAACTTGCAATTAATTGATTTCCGCTGAGTAAATGACTTGTGATTGTTACATATCATGAGAAAATTATACTTCTTGTGGCACTAAGAAGATGATAATGATTAATGACCCAAAACATATGTTACATACCACTAAGATGGGTTGCTACTAACAAGTACATTACAACCACAAAGAAGAGTTTCAGGTGCATCATGATGCTATTTATGTAAACCAAGAACAAAAAGTAAACATGTATAAAGCTATTTATGAAGCTTACAACCTCAAACTGAAAAATATTACTCTAACCTGTAAAGTTCGAGAAGGAATCTGATCTCTTCCACACTGATGATCAGTATACAATGACATTTCCTTATCCAAAGAGTTGTGAAAAATGCAAGCATCTCGTTGCAAAAGAAGTGCCTGTTCAACTAAGTGTTCCAACCTTCTTTCAGGTATCATAACTGTTGCGGGAAGCAGTTTCTGCAATTCTTCCAGTAGCTTTGACCGAGACTTTGTCCTTACTATGTCTTGACTGTGAGACCCAACTAGGACACACTGTGAAGAAAGTTCATGAACTCTAGCATTATTAATGTGTAAAGGAGAAATCTCAGTCCTCAATGTCTTCAATGCATCCATGACCTTTTCTGCATTTAAAAGTTCAAGAAACTTCTGCTCCAAAATCAGAAAAGAGGCTGATTTAACAATGTGTTCATCCAAAAGTCCAATTTTGTTTAATATGGCAACACTTTCATCCCAATTGCCGTCAAGTATTTGCTGCATAAACAGATTTACAACAGAGGAGTGTAAGGGTATCCCAGACTCTTGCTCTAGATGAGCACCACTATTCTTATAACCCAGAGAATACAATGCTTTGGCTATTATACGGACAAATTCAACTCTTTTAATAACTCCTTTTGAACCAACAACCTCTTCGTCATCTTCAGATGATAGGGGTCGAGCCATCAAGTCACTTGAAGAGCCAGATACGGGCTCTATACGAGAAGAACCGTTGGAAAGGACTCTCAACTCTTCAGAGGACAATTTCATGCGTTTTGTGGCTGGTTCTTCATCCTCTACACCTCCCATGAAATGTGCACCTCAGCCCATATATTATTACCACGTAGAAAAACAATAAGGAGAGATAACTTGAAAGCTGCCTCCAATAAATCACAAGAAATAACTCCCTGCGTAAAATAGTCAAATGATTGGTTATCAAAAAATTCCTAAAGTTGAATGTAACAAATAAGACAAAGCAACCACAGAGACTCTCATCACACTCAACAAATGTAAGACAATAACTTGGCTAATATCATCAAGTACAATATTGCCAATAAATTTCTAAAAGTGATGAGCATATTAGAAACTTAGGCAAAATTATTCATCTACCTTGGTGATGTTCTAAAGATGAAATATTGTAAATTCAGTATACATTTATCACAGTTCTATGTTGGTTGCACACGTTTTGCTATCATTTTAGTGACAAAAAATTCCATCACACGTCATATATTTCTTTCCCAAGTTAACAGAAATAATGACCACATCACATTATATATTCTAAAAAACTTTTATGAAACAAAAACATAAAGAAGAATACAGATATAGCAGAAGCTCTCAAACCCTTGATGACATATGTTATACTAGTTCAAGATGATACTATAGTACACTCATTTGAGCATTATTCGATGTTCTTCTCCTCATGCTCTAGGTAAGAATGATTAAACCCCAGATTTAAGGCACAACACACTTTTTTGAAAAATTATGGAGGCAAAATTTCTTTGAACTGATAACCCATAAAAAGGAAACAAAAATATAGGTCTTTCAGAATGAAAAAGAGTATTAATTGCTGTATTAAAATCTTTCACAATGCCCAATAAGCAAGTGACACTATTTCACTAAATGATATAAATATAGGGCCAGCGACCGTCTCTTGAAGGATTGTTATATTTAAGATATCCCCTTCTGTAAGAATCTTTTTTCTTTTTCTTATTATGCATAATTCTTGGTCAGTATTTCCAAGGTAACAACAAAAATTAATTCATTCACCATTTTTATTTTTGCATAATTTATAACTTTAGACATACTACAACTTAATGACACCTATACCATCTTCAATTCTAACAATTCCACTCATTTATAACTCATTTATAACATCCAAGTACACAAAAAATTCCACATAACTTAAAAGTTAACCAGTTTTAATTATTTTCTGAAGATACACAATTTTGATCACTATAATGAAAAATTCTAAAGACCAGGAGATTGTTATACATACATAACTATAATACTATATATAATTCATACTATATCAACACATTGATATGTGGATGTTTTATAACTTGGTTTTCTTGAATTTCCACCCTTCTATGGTAATTCCTTTGCATTCCAAAAACTAATTCCAGTTTTGGGTGACAACATTTCCAAACCGTCTTGAGGTTTGCAAGCTTCATTTTCCCTGAGGCAAACATAACAGAAGGAAGCCTATATCTTCAGCAAAAATTTACTTCCCATATGAGAAGTCTTGTCCAATTATGCAAGATACATACAAAAGTCAACCAATCTTCTATAAAACCAATTTAAGCCTAAGCCATAACCAATCAATGAAATAACATCATACAAACTCGATTACAATGGCCTTACACAATACAAACACTAAAATCAGTGCAAGTGTTAGTTACATGATCTTGAAGAGAAAATATTCAGACTGAGCAATCCAATGGCCAATTAATTGAATGACCCACATTCTGAGAAAGAACTAGATTATTTACACATGAAACTGAAGTAGTTTATACAAACACATTGCGTTAATTACATGATCTTGAAGAAAAAAAAAACATGAGGCAAATGTTCACCCATAATGTCCACCAAAGAAGCAAATATCAATCAAGAAAGGGAAAGAAATTAATTAAAATTTCAATATGCAAACTTTTTAGCAATAGTTAATTAAAACCCACATCAGAAACATTAATAAAATGGAAAATCCTACCATAAGAGGCAATCAAAACCAACAGGAACAAGAAATCTGACACAGATATGCATGAGAAAATTATGTTTATAGGAAAACTACTCCAAATTTGAGTACTTTACCAAAATCCCAAAAACAAAAACATGTAGCAAGAATTGAGTACAATCCAAGAACACAGAGAAGAGTACAAAATTAGGCCAATTTTAGAGGTGATTATGTAGTAAGATAGCAAAATCTTGAATACCCAGAAAGCGATTTGGCTTTGGGAGACGATTTGTATGAAAAGCAACACAAGAAAACAGTCTGAGAAACCAAAGGAGCAGAGCAACCAAAACAAGGAGTTTATGTTTCTTATTTGTCGGCACATTAACAGTAAAAATATAGGTGGGCAAGCACCAGATTGAATTTGGAGCAACAAAAATTGTGAAATATGTAAAAAGAAAGGTGAATCCAAAATCAGGAAATAGGTTGTTAAAGGTATTGGTTCGTACCCCTTGAATCGAAGGAAAGTAATTGGTACCTTTCTGGGTAGAAAGAAAGAACACACTGAGTTTCTCTTTGCGTGGAGGAAACCAACTGTGAATGGGGTTAAGCTTATGGGGGAAGAGAGAGAAATGGATTTGTGAGTCCTTAGGGGCTGGTTTTATTCTGTGGCACATCTGGGACTTGGTGCCAAGCTAGTTCACTTGGTCCACATTTTGACTAACACGGCCCAAAATGTAATGGGATGGACTGGGCTTACTCAATGTTTTGGCTAACTCACCCCCAACTTGTTAAGACATGGGTTAGGAATAGCTACATTCTTTTTCTTCTTTGTTTTTGGATAATTCGACAAATTTAAACTCTCGCTTCCCTCATAAAAGAGACTAATCAATACTAACATTGATCAAACTCTAATATAGAAATAGCTCATTTGCAAGTTGGTTTGATAAAATTGTGATTGTGGTCTCTCCTCTCTATAGGAATGTTTTCTCTCGTATATGTTGAGTATTCTCTCTTCTTCAGAATTTTGACTTAGGAACTATGGTATTCTAATAACTAAAAGTTCATAAGAATTGAAGAAGAAATTATAGAAAAATTCTGAAAATTCTCTATGATGAAGGAGATGGATAAGGAAATAAATATCAATGATGAAAACATAAAGAAATAGTTGGAAGAATGTGCTATGAGTTTCATAGGGCTATTGTTAACAAAATAGTTTTTTACCAACAAGTTACTAAAAGTACATTGAAATGAGGCTTGGGAAGTGGGAACTGAAGGGAAGAGGGTGGATGTGGGGGGAAATCTCATTCAAGTAAAAATTTTAGGTGAATTTAGTATGAAAAAGGTAATCAACAACATTGCCGTCTGAAAAGCGGATTTTTTTTTTCAAGATTCGAAATGCAAATTCTTTTAAGGTACAAGACGCAAAACCTTGCCATCCAAGAGGTGGATTCTTTTTGGGTTCAAGAAACGAAACTTTGCCATCTAAGGCACAGATTCTTTTAGGTTTGAGATGTAAAACCTTTGTCATCCAAGAGACAAATTCTTTTTAGGTTTAAGACGCAAAACCATTATCTTTTAAGATGTTGATTCTTTTTAGGTTAGAGACATGAAAACTTTGTCATGCGAGACGAAAATTCTTTTCAAGTTCGTGACATGAAACCTTTACCATCTGAATCCTAGATGCAGATTCTTCAAGATGCAAAACTTGCTTGAACTCACAAGGTGATACATGTCACTTGAAATGGTCTAACACAAGTCCCGATGTGGACATGACTTGAAACCGATACTCTAATTATTTTCAGATACGAGATGCCCACCTAAATCCAAGACATGGAATCCTTTTAGGTCCGTGACGTGAAACCTTTACCCTAGCTCATGATGCAAATCTTGTCAATCGTAATTTTCTCACACACATCCTAAAGTGTACATAACTCGAATCTGATATGCATATTATTTTTAAGTTTAAGACATGAAACAACTACCTTAACTCACGAAATGACTTGTGAATCTCTGCTTCGACTCAATATATATGAGCTTTGTCGACCAAATACAAGTGGATTAGTCCATATCACGATAAAAAGACCTAACCTGTCGTGAACCATATTGCCCTTATGTATGCATTTTCTATCTGATGTGTGATTGGGTGGGTTGAAGTCATAGGTCGAAAAAAAAAAGAAAGGGATTTTTAATTTATACTTTTACTCAACTTGTTTCACTAAGTATAGTCAATAGAAGGGCAACTATAGACATTCATACCTCCCACACTTTTATAAGAACATAAGAGGTCTTGGAAGCAAATTTTAGTTGAAAATAACACAAGAGTTTCAAAATGACTTAGAAAACTCCAACTTTGTGTTCACAAGATTCATTCCTCTGTACACATGGTTAACTCTTATGTATGCATGTGGCGGCTAGGAGAGCCAAATATTGAAGTAATTTTTTTTTTCAAATAAAATGGTGCAAAACCCTAGTCCCACATTACTGATAGACGAGTTTTGCACCCAATTTTTCACATGTGCAAATGATCGTCTAGCTTAAGACAAAGCATCAAGAATAACTCCCAAAGAGAGCAATCAAGCACTCAAGGAGAAGTTTTAAGTGAAGAATCGAGGGAGCTTTCTTTTTATAAGCACTCTCATCTAGTTTAAAATTCTTCTTCGATCAAATAAACCTTTTTATGGGGGTTGTTGGACTTTTACTTTAAAGTTTGCTAATATCTTATGTTATTTTTTTGTAGAATCATTTTTACCAAAAACCGAGTGGACCGATTAAACTTTGAGAATTCCTTTTGTCACCCCCCAGGTAAGTTATTATTGTGATTTTCAATATTTTTCGCATTTATATTTTCGCTTGTGAAATTTCAAGCTCTTTATTTATGACTGTAGTAACATGCCTAAAGTATGAATGTGATCAAGAATAGGGTTTCTACCTCTAGAGTGCTTGCGCAGCTTCGAGCCTGCGTATGCAACCCTAGTCATGTGTATGCAGGAACTTCTAAAAAACCCTAAATTTATTATTTTCTTGCACTTTATTCCTGTCAATACATGTAACTTCTTTCTAATATGATATAAACATATGACTAGGTCAAACCATAGATGCCCACCTCAAGGATGAAAATGAATTGGGCCCATGTGTGTTTTGTCTTGGTCGCTTGCATGCTTAAGAAAGATTTCGTTTGGGGGAACCTTTAGAGGGTGAGTTTGGGTGACTAACACATTTCCGAGTTCGTACCCTGATTTCAGACTAATAGTTTGATTAGTTATATCCAGTGTTATTAAACCCAGACCGGACCGATGGGTCGACCCGGTGAACTGACACCTAAGCCAGTCCGGGTTCTTTATTAAAACACTTATGCTATTGACCCGCAAAAACCCACTAAAACCTAGTGGGTTTTGTGCAAACCGTGTAACCTGGTTGGGTTGCAATTTTTATGAAAATTACTTTTTTGGGTCTACTTTTATTCAAAATTTGATTATTTGGTAATTACCAATAAATTAAAAACTATAAAGGACTCAAAATTACTCTTTTGGGTCTATTTTTCTATTTTTATAATTTTATTTGGATGTTGCAATTTATTTATTACATTATGAGTTTGAGATATGCTTTAGTTTCTATAATTTTAAGACATTTATTTATTTTAATTATTTTAGGTGTACTTATTTTCAATTTAATTATTTATTTTATGATTTCTCAAACTTAGTTTTATATATTTTTAAATTTTGTATTTGAACCTGCGGTTCGATCGGTGATCCACTAGTTGAACTAGTGACCCAATGACCCGGCTCCTAGACCGGGTTAATATCCGGTCCGGGTTTAATAGCTATGGTTATACCTCTTCCAAATTGGAATATGAAGAATTATATGGGAAAGCAAAAGCTCGAATGCAATTGTTACAATAAGAAGATGAAAACATTTGCTTCCTGTAGGTGGGATTTTTGTAATCAATAAAGGAAAGGCTGGTCAACACTGAATGGACTTACTCCCCAAACCGAATCCGAACTGATCCCGAATAAGAAATGATGATATCCGAACAGATGTGAATGGTACCTGAATAGCTGAAGTGTTTCAACCCTATGGTATGACAATGACAGAAACCTTTAGAAAGACTTGGCCAACCCAGTGGGGGCTGACCTAATACTCTCCGATGATTTTGTTAGTAACATTGTAATCAAAACAACATTTAGTCATAAGAAATTATAAGTCTGTGTACTTCTCTTTCAATTTTTCATTATAATTTTTTGGGACCCCTTTTACATTGTCTTTCTTCTCTATTTATACCTTTTTTTACTTCCAAAGATATTTTCCCTTCTTTCTCTTATCCTCCTCTTCCTTCTTTCTCTAAGCACCATTAATGCTTCCCAATTACAGCTCATTTGCCTCGTTTATCTCCCACTTAACTTGTAATAATCCTGACATTAATGAGATATTCTGTTTACATTTAATATTCCTGACGTTAGCTGGATATTTTATTAGCATTAATTACGATATTATGGGATACATCCACGTGTCTTATCATATTATTCGGATTTTTCAAGATTAGTGTAGAAGCACCCGAACACCCTGTGCAGAAATAAGTATGTTCGGTCATAAACCGAACAGATGACGTCAGTTCTTATAATTATATTTTCCGAATAAAATACCACCCCTCCAATTACCCCCTGATTTCGGCTTCCTCGAGCAACTTCTGAGGGAGTCGGAATCAATTGTGTGAGATTCCCAAGGTATGATATGATGACCTGCCGTTTTATTTCGCCTATTTCCAAGAAAAATCCAACGGCGCAACGGCTTGGAGGGAATTTACTTCCCTCTTTTTTAAAAATCGGATACAAATATCCATACCCTCCCAGTTCGGCCCAAGCTTGCCATCGTTCGGATTTCTGGTGTTTGCCATTTCTTTCCGGAGCACTAAATCTCCAACCTGGAAGCTTCTCGGCCGAATATTCTTATCATACCCTCTTTTCATCCGATGTTGATACAAAGCCAATCTTATTGTTGCCATATCCCTTCTTTCTTCCACGAGATTTAAATCCTTTCGAAGACTAGACTCATTCGCTTCTACATCAAACTCCGTTGTACGAGTTGTTGGCAAACCAACTTCAAGTGGAATCACTGCCTCCACACCATATGCTAACGCAAACGGAGTCTCCCCGGTTGATCTTCTCCTTGTAGTCCTGTGAGTCCACATGACGCTCGGCAATTCTTCGACCCACTTGCCTTTAGCCTCTTCTAATCTCTTCTTTATGCCGTCCAGAATCACTTTATTGGAAACCTCAGCTTGACCGTTGGATTGAGGATATCCTGGAGAGGAGAAGAAATTCCTAATGCCAAGTTCCGAACAGAAGCCCTTAAAAAATTTACCCTCAAACTGCGTACCGTTGTCAGAGATAATAGCCTAGGGTATACCAAATCTCGTGATAATGCTCTTCCACAGAAATCGCTTCGTATCCACTTCACGGATGTGAGAAAGTGGTTCGGCCTCGATCCACTTGGTGAAATAATCTGTTGCTACAATCAGAAACTTCTTATTCCCTGGTGCCCGAGGAAGAGGACCTACAATATCCAGGCCCCATTGTGCAAAGGGCCAAGGACTTGACAATGGATTAAGTTCCCGAGCAGGTTGATGGATCTTCGGAGCAAATCTTTGACATTTATCACACTTCCTAACATACCGAACAGTATCACTCTGCATATAGGGCCACCAATAACCCTGAGACATTGCTCGGTGCGCCAAGGATCTACCCCCAGTGTGGCTTCCGCATATTCCCTCATGAATCTCAAAGAGTAAATCATCCACCAAGTTAGGGTGTACACACAAGAGATACGGTCTAGAAAATGACCGTTTATAGAGATTCTCCTCTTTTGACAGCCAATACCTTGAAGCTTTTCTCTTGACAACATTAGCTGCATTAGGGTCTTTAGGTAGACAATCATCCCGTAGATAAGCTATTAAGGGATCCATCCAGCTTGCCTCTGTGCATGTGCCACAAACTCTATCCACGGTATCAATCAAAGTACTCGGAGCACTCAGAACCTCCACCGTCACTGTTCGTTGTAAGCCTGAATCTAGAACAGTTGCTAATTTGGCCAAAATATCTGCATGAGAATTATATTCTCTCCTAATCTGTTCTATCTGCACGGAATCGGATTTTGAAAGCAAAGACTTGGCAATAGAGAGGTAAGATAACATCCGCTCATCCCGAGCCAAATATTCCCCTGATATATGGTTGATTACCAATTGAGAATCACAGAAAACCTGTAATTGATCCGCACCCAACCGTATTGCCGTTCTAAGACCAATCAGCAGAGCCTCATATTCAGCCTCGTTGTTTGATGCCAGGAAACCTAGCCTCACAGCCTGCTCTAAAACCAGTCCCTCAGAAGAAACCAAAACAGCACCTGCTCCAGCTCCTTTCATATTCGAAGCTCCGTCTACGAACAACTTCCACTCTAATGAACCTTCATCAGTATGTGGGCTTAAAGTGCAAGTCGACTCTGAACTTTCTCTCTTTCCCTGGAATTCGGCTACAAAATCAGCCAAGATCTGCCCCTTTATAGAAGTTCGGGGTTTATACTAAACACCGAGGGATCCCAAATGCACTCCCCATCTGGTGACCCGTCCAGAGAAATCCGAACTATGCATCAACGTCTTCAAAGGGAGATCAGTAAGAACTGTGATAGTACTGGCTTGGAAGTAATGCAGGAGTTTCTTTGCAGCTTGAATCAATGCCAGAGCAGCCTTCTCGAGGGGCAAATACCTGGACTCTGTTTCATCCATAGTTTTGCTCACGAAAAACACTGGCTTTTGACCTTCATGAGTCTCCCGTACCAGAACAGCACTAACCGCATGCTCTGAAACGGCTAAGTAGAGGAAAAGTGGTTCTCCCGAACAAGGGATTGAGAGACACGGAGGTGAAGAAAGATACGCTTTTATTCCCTCAAAAGCATCTGAACACTCCTGATCCCACAGAAACTTCCTCTTCTTTCCCAAAAGCTGGAAGAACGGGCGGCACCTATCGGCCGAACGAGAAATAAACCGACCCAACGCAGCAATCATCCCTGTTAGGCGTTGGACTTGCTTGGCATCTCTGGGAGGTTGAAGATTCAACAAAGCTGATATTTGATCCGGGTTAGCCTCGACCCCATTATAACTGACCATGTGGCCTAAAAATTTGCCCGAGCTAACCCCGAATAGACACTTCGTGGCGTTAAGGCGCATCTTAGTACTTCGGAGGATTTCAAGAACTTCTCTCAGATCCTCTATATGATTCATCTTCTTTTTACTCTTTATCAGCATGTCATCTATGTACACTTCCACAGTCTTCCCGATCAGATGCCCGAACATGCCGGTCACCATCCTTTGGTAGGTTGCTCCTGCATTCTTCAAGCCAAAGGGCATCACCTTATAACAATAGATTCCTTTGGGAGTATAGGCTGTCTTTTCCTGGTTGGAATGGGCCATTGGAATTTGGTGATGGCCCTGGAATGCAACTAGAAAACTCATTCTCTCATGTCCCGAAGCCGAATCGACCAACTGATCTATTCTTGGAAGAGGGAACGGATCCTTCGGACAAGCTCTGTTAAGATCAGTGAAGTCGACACATACTCTCCATTTCCCATTCTTCTTCTTAACCACCACAGTGTTAGAAAGCCAAGTAGGATATTGTACTGACCGGATAGCATTAGCCTCCAATAACCTCTCCACTTCCTTAGCAACTATCTCGGCCCGTTCGGGTGCCAGTTTCCGACGCTTCTGACTTACTGGCTTGGCTGCACTAGAGATATTCAATGAATGGCAAGCAAGGTCTGGGCTTACTCCAGGAGCTTCATAGACCGACCAAGCAAAAACGTCTCGGAACTCCATAAGGAGGGCAATCAACTCTTGTTTATCACTTATGGATAGATTTATCCCTATCAAAAAATAGAATTCAGGTTCAGCAGGATCAAAGTGTACCTTCTCGGGATCCTTCTCCGTCGCAATTTCCTCAGTCACTGCTGACGGTGACTGTAATTGTCATGAGGCCTCTGCGGGGTGTTCGTCTCCCGAACCCTTCTGAGTAATAGATGCTAGGACGCATTGCTTTACTGTCATTTGATCGCCATTTATCTCCATGACTCCATCTTCAGTGGGAAACCGCAGTTTCTGGTGCAAAGTTGATGGAACAGCTTTCATACGATGCAACCAATCTCTCCCCACAATTGCATTATACGGCGAGGAGCCACGAATAACAATAAATTCTGTTTGCAGAACGACCGGCCCTACCAATATGGGGAGTGTTGTCTTCCCCATTGGAATTGTTGATTCACCCGTGAAGCCGAACACAGGCGTAGGAAAGCTTGCTAAGTCCGCCTCTTTCAGACCCAACTTCTCATATAGGCCCTTGTACATTATCTCCGCAAAGCTGCCCTGATCAACAAGGACTATTTGAACATCGTAATCCCCAAATCTAAGGGTTATAACAAGGGGATCATTGTGGGGCATCTGTACATCCGCCAAGTCTTCATCCGAAAATGAGACGACTTGATGCGCGGAGGGAACGGAAGCTTCCGAACAAGATGTTGAGACGAGATGGGCATAATCCACAATTCCATAGCTCAGCCTGAGATGTGACGCCTTCTGCATATCTGACCGAAAAGATGTTGGGAGAATAGAAGTGCACGAAGGATTGTGAATGACATGAATGACGCCTACCGGGGCAGGCCCTTGTGTTCCCGAACGACTAGTGGTAGTCCCTCGAGCCTTACTTCCAGTTGGATTGGAATCAACATAATCAGAAAGATGTCCGGCCGTTACTAACTGCTCTAAATGTGCTTTGTATTTATGGCAATTTTCGGTCAAATGTCCCTTGTCACGATGGTAGAAACAGTAGAGGTTCTGGTTCCGAACTTCCGGATCTCCTATCAGCTTAGATGGCCATACAAAGAAGGGTTTCCCCTTAATTTTATCCAACAACCGGTGGATAGGTTCCTTAAAAACTGTTTGAAATGCTTTATACGACGGAGGAGCATAGCTAGTTGATGCTGAACGTACCTTAGGAGCTTGAGTTGTTCGGGCTTGAGGTCTAGAGTTAGTGGGTGGTACAGGAGCTGGTGGAATAGGAGCTTATGAGATCATGGCATTAGTATTACCCCCATTTTCTTCTACCCTTACGAACTGCTCAACTCGATCCATTAACTTCTTAAGTGTAATGGGAGGGCGTTTAGTCAGGGACTGGCGTAGTCCAGTACTTGGAGGCAAACCCAACTTAAAAGCTTGAAGCGCTGTATCCTCTGCACAACCATCAATATCATTGTAGGTTTCCCAAAATCTGGCCGAGTAGTCTTTAAGCGACTCATTACTGCCCAATCTGATCACCATTAACGTATCTAGGCCTCTAGACCTCCGACTATTCGTTATAAATCTGCCCACGAATACTTCGGCCATTTGACTCCACGATCCGATTGACCCTCGCTCAAGTTGGTTGAACCACCGGAGTGCCACCTCTCCCAAACTAGACGGGAATATCCTACACATCAATGGGTCTTTGTAACGCCATAAGGCCATCCTATGATGGTAATGGTCTATGTGAGCGACAGGATCTGTCCGACCATTATAAGTTTCAAGTCGGGGCGCCGTGAACCTTTCTGGTAGTTCGGCCTGCTCTATAGCATCAGAAAATGGTGAGGATGATATTAAATCCAACGCTTTCCAGACAACTCCCTGCTCTCCTCGCCTTATCTTCTTTTTTGGTACAAGAGGAGGTAAAGCGCTTTTGTCACGGCGCTCGCTCATGCCTCGATCCGAACGTCCATCTTTTCTCCTTGTCTCCTGGACTGTAACGGAGGTTCCTGCGGAACCAGCAGCTCTCTCTTTTAGTGAAGGACTCTCTGCCCAATCCTCCAAATGCACACTCCGAGATACCCCAGATTTTCCCGGCTCAGTCCTATGGAAATTTTTCCTCGGCCTGTCTTTTGCTGTGGACATGTCTTGGGCTGCCTTTTTCAATGCACTGACCTCCTGACGGAGTGCAGCGATCACTCTTTCACTGTCATCTGCCCGAGACTCTGATGAAGGTGACCGAGCTACTAATTTCTGGGCTCGATGGGGTGTTACTGCTGTGGAACTTTCTCCATGCCGTTCTGTTCGTTGATCGTCCATCTGCCGACGAGGAACAGTACGTTTGGAGGGGGAAGAAACCGAGGTAGCAACCCGAGTATGCTCAGAGGGCCTAAAAGATGACTCTGTTGCGGTTCTAGGACATGATGGCCTTGAAGCTTGTCCCGCTGGAGATTCTGCAGGTCTAGGTTGTTCAGGGATTGCCAGCTGACTACGTGGTGGCCCCGAAGCCTGTCGTGCTGGAGATTCTGTGGGCCTAGACGGTCCTGGGATAGAACGTGGCATGATCGACGAGGCGGATTGGATCCAATAGTATTAAAGAGCCTCCCCACAGACGGCGCCAATTGTAGGTGGGATTTTTGTAATCAATAAAGGAAAGGCTGGTCAACACTGAATGGACTTACTCCCCAAGCCGAATCCGAACTGATCTCGAATAAGAAATGATGATATCCGAACAGATGTGAATGGTACCTGAACAGCTGAAGTGTTTCAACCCTGTGGTATGACAATGACAGAAACCTTTAGAAAGACTTGGCCAACCCAGTGGGGGCTGACCTAATACTCTCCGATGATTTTGTTAGTAACATTGTAATCAAAACAACATTTAGTCATAAGAAATTATAAGTCTGTGTACTTCTCTTTCAATTTTTCATTATAATTTTTTGGAACCCCTTTTACATTGTCTTTCTTCTCTATTTATACCTTTTTTTACTTCCAAAGATATTTTCCCTTCTTTCTCTTATCCTCCTCTTCCTTCTTTCTCTGAGCACCATTAATGCTTCCCAATTACAGCTCATTTGCCTCGTTTATCCCCCACTTAACTTGTAATAATCCTGACATTAATGCGATATTCCGTTTACATTTAATATTCCTGATGTTAGCTGGATATTTTATTAGCATTAATTACGATATTATGGGATACCTCCACGTGTCTTATCATATTATTCGGATTTTTCAAGATTAGTGTAGAAGCACCCGAACACCCTGTGCGGAAATAAGTATGTTCGGTCATAAACCGAACAGATGACGTCAGTTCTTATAACTATATTTTCCGAATAAAATACCACCCCTCCACTTCCCATGAAAAAACAATACAAATTAGGCAACAAAACTTTTTTTTTTAGAAGATTTAGGCAACAAAACATAATACTAGAGTTGAAAGATAAAAATTAGGGTTAGACATATGAATAAAATAATGTTTAAATAGGTGATAGTGAATTATTTTGAAGGGGTAATTATAGAATATTTCAGGAGTACATTAAATGCGTAATCCCTCCTTTCACATGAGTGGTGGGTCCCGCTAATTAAATTTATGGTGGGACCCATTACTTATGTGAGAGGAGGGAGTACACATTTAATGTACTTCCGGAGTACTTTATAATTTTCCATTTTAAAGATGCTTTTGAAACAATGAATCCTGCCAACATAGAGGAAGTCCTACAGGAGATAGAACAATACTTTGATATGAACTTTCACACATGACAAGATCAAACAAGCAGCCTTTCAAATCCACCAGTCAAAAACCCTCAAGCCAGACGGTATAAACTAACCTATTTGCATATAGTTGATAGGAATATTGTAGACGCACTCAACAGTTTTTTTTTTTTTTTTTTTAATTTTATTATTATTATTATTATTTTTTATTTTATGTTGTTGTTGTTCATTATGGTCATATGTTTAATAGTTTAAATTTTGCCAACATAGCCATGATACTGAAGTCAAAAGCCCAACTAACATGGAACAATTATGATCTATTAGTTAATGTAATTTTTACCTCCAAAATTATTGCCAGAATTTTAGCAAACAGACTAAAACTGATCTTAAATAAAATTATTAGTCAAAACCATAGTGCATTATACTAGGGCCATGGGTATTGCAAAAATTGCAATACATTTAAGGGGTTGAGATTAACTTTCAGCTTCTAAATAAATAAAAAAACTAAAAAGGCAGAAGGTTAAAAAGATAAAAGGACAAAAAAGAAAAGTGAAGGAATGAGAGGTATTGCAGCATGTGTAAAATACTTTTGAATATTGCACAAAATCTCAATCCCTAATCCAATATAATGTCATAGTTACACATTATGTCATTCATTGGCTAAGAAAAAAGTACAGACACAATGGCACATTGGAATACACAAATACCAACATATTTCATTTAAATAAGCATAATTTATACACAATGCACAAAAAACACTCGCTTGCAGAAAAGCTTTTGGGTCATAGATTCTTTATCTTTTACAGATACCAAGCATTTGGCCTATAAGAATTTGTCGAAAACCAATAACATGAGATCATCTGGTAGTAGATGAAAATGATTTTCTTCATTAGAATCCAAAACACACAAAACAAACTGAAATCTAACCCAAATACCTAAAATCAATAGAACCAAAATACCCAAACCCAAATCATATTTAACCCCCAAATTTTAAGAACAAAAAACAAATTCTTCACCTGTAGCAGTTTCGACGGCCTGACTAAGGAAGGAGGTCGGTTTAATGGTGGGTGGCAGCCTAACATCGGTGGTGACCCTTAGACTTCACTCTCACTCTGCCTTACTGACTCTCTCTCACACCCAAATTTAAAAATAAAAAATAAAAAAATAAAAAATAAACTTTACATGTAGCGCTACCAGCAGTCTAGCTATGGCTGGAGGTTGATCTGACGGTGAGTGGCGGCCTAACAGTGGTAGTGGCTCTTTGATTTCTCTTCCTCTTCCTTATGGACTCTCTCTCTTTTTAATTTCGCTTATATAATTATTAGTAGTTAAATATAAGATTGAATTATGTAATATGCACGTGGTTAAACCACATCATTAATAATGTAAAAATACCATTTATCATCATATGATTAAACCCATTAGAGTTGTTATGCTAACATAAAGTTGATTTATCACAAACCTAATATCAAAAGAGTTTATAAAGGAATTAAAATGGAATTGAATAAGTAGATCATAAAAGAATGAAATACAATATCAAATGTTTTTCTATTGCGTGTTTGGGAATTATAACAAACTAGTCGCAAATCCGTGCGATGCACAGGAAAATTATTGAAAATAAGATCTAAATTAATTTTGATTCATTTTATTTCTTTTGTTGAATATGTATTATTTTCTTTTTTGTAGTTTGAAATGTTGTAGGCAAGATCGATAAAGAGACTTTACGGATCGGATTTAGGATAAATCATACTTTTTGGTTAAAAAAATAACTAAGAAAGTATATTTACTATTGGATAATTAAAATTTAATATAATGTAAATTTTTTTTTTTGCATAAGTTGAATATAGTACAATTTTTATAAAATACGATTCATGTTTATATTTACCATATGGATCATGTTTCCATCCAAAAATAAAATAAAAGATACTTAAAATAAGAAGGACAAATAAATACATAGGCACATGATTAAATGATCAAACCTAAATAATTTTCATAACTCATTTCAAACTCACGTGGTTTCATTATAACAGATCCATCCACCTTTCTCCATTGCCAACAACAAAAATTAAATGAAATACATAAAAAAAAAAAGGAATTCTTGATGAAAATTGATAATTATGATTATTATTAAAAGATATTTATATTGTGTTTATATATGGAATATATTTTAGTATTAAAATTTATTATGATTGTGTTCTATATATGAAATAATATATTCTTTATATTAAAGAAAAATATGATGTATTAAGATTTTAATGGAATGTTTAATTATAAAATAAAATTTATATTCAATTAGAAAATATAAATTAAAATAATAGGATGTAAAATTATGAGATTTCAAAAGCTTATGTGGCGCAATATTATGAGGTCAACCAAAAGTCAAAAAAGTTTCGATTTTACATTATAGTATAGATAGATAATTTATTAATTATTTTTTGATAAGCAATTAATGAGAAGTTGAGAAGTGTTCCTTCCATTCTTTATTTGGAAAGTATTTGTAAAAATCTCAATTAAAGCAAAAAGAAAAAAAGAAAAAAGGGGAAGCGGTGGAAACCGAAAACCCGCCGTTGCCAATATAAATATAATGAAGCAAAGCATAAGAAAAGCATATACTTAGGGCTTAAAAGGTCACGTACAATACAAAGAGAGGCAGAGGCAAAAGCAAGCCTTCAAACCGAAACCATACAGCCTTCTCTTCTCGTCTATCCATCGCTCTAAGATGGCCAAGAAGACGAAACAGAAGAAAGTATACCCTATCACTGAAGCAAAGCTTAACGTTGCTGAAGCTACAACGATTCGCATTTCCCAACAACTTCAAAACTTCCTTCAATCCCAAGACGAAGGTACCGTATTCTAAAACCTTTCAATATATTTCTTCGTTTTTCGTTTCAGAACAATCAAATGCTATCTGGGTTTTGGTTCCTTTATTTTTTTTTTTTTTTTTTACTTCAAAGTGTTTCTGTGAGTTCATAAACATTTTCAAAATGCTCATCAATAAAGACTATGTTGCTGGGTTTTTTTTGGAAGTATGTAAAAATTGAAAATTGAAAATAATTTTGCCTTTAGAACAATTAAATATTTTGTGGGTATTGATTGGAGTGGTTATTTTTTGGTGGGTGTGGGTTTTGGTTCGTCATTATTGTGTTTTCCTTGAAGTGTATTGGTTACTTCATTTTAGGAAGGAGTGTATTTAGTGTGCCTTTTTGTTCTGAAATTGAAACAAAGATAGGAACAAATGAATTGAGAATGTTGTTTGATTCTAGGCATTGTTATTTGGAAATTCATTTATACTTGTTGCATCTGCTATTGCTCCTATTGCAATTTTTTGATCCTTTTATCTCTTATATCAGAAATTTTGGTTACCAAATAGTTTATATTATGTTGTGGACTTTTGTATGTTCATGCAGTTTACACGTTTGAAGATGCCCTGTCAAACCGCGAACGTGCGGTGGTGCATGCATTATGCAGGAAAATGGGTATGGCATCCAAGAGTGCAGGGTAAGTGGTCTTTGTTATGTCTACACCTTATTTTAACTACTGTGATGAATGCAACATTTAAATTAAAAGAATCTTACCTGTTGCTAGATATCCACCTTTGCATTTCTTATAAAGAATGCGTGCTTCCTATATTTAGATTTAGCTTGAGTTAATTGCTTTCTGATATGCTTTCTTATGAGCTTGAACTTTGTGTAGGCGTGGGGCCCAACGGCGTATTACTGTTTCCAAAACTAAAAAGAAGGTTGATGCCACGAAGAAAGTGGACAGTCTCACTCAAATGACATTTTCGGAAGAAGCAAAAGTAGTTTTACAGGATTTGTTTACTCATTACCCACCTGATGATGATGAGGTGAACAAGGGAGTGTTTGGGAAGAAAACTGGAGAAATTGATAAAATACGACGGAGAAGAGATGATGTTTTCAGCAAGCCTTTAATGAGCAAGGCAGAAATTGCAAAGAAAGTGGAGTCACTTGCTTCCAAAATTGAGAAGGCTGCATATTTGAAACAGGTGTTTCTTACCTTACAAACTCAGTTGAAATTTTATGAACAATGTTAGTCATATGCTCTCTGTAGTTTTATAGTTACAATTCTTTTAAAGATTAGTCTCACAGTGAAAGGTTTCTTGGATTATCGTGCATGCAGATCTCTGAAGATAGGTGTAAGCTTCCAATTGCATCCTTCAGGGATGTAATTACATCGACAATTGAATCTCACCAGGTTATTTTAATAATTTACATCTCTCTTGAAAAATTATCTGCTTGGTAACCGGTTTGCAGATTGCTTTCTACATGACTTCACTGCTGATATTCCTCTTATAAGTTAGATATGTCCTCATCCCAATGTACTTGGGGTTATTGGTTACTAGAAATTGTGTTTTTCCTACTATATTGAGTCTGGTTTGGATGATTAGACTTCAGGCTGATGACTGAATACTTACTGATTGTCGCTTTTCTGAAAGCAGGTAGTTCTCATATCTGGTGAGACTGGGTGTGGAAAGACAACGCAGGTTACGAATTCTTTGCTTTATCTTTGTGGTATAATTAACATAACTTGTCTGACACTCAGCCTATAAATTAGTCCTTTTTTATTATATGGTTTTTGTAATTGCCCCATGCACCTTGAGTTTTGTACTTGTGTAATTACGCATGATTTGTGAAGTATTTGATCATTGTACTTGAATGCTCCTTTTTGTCATTTATTTCATGAATGGAGGAAGACTAGAATCCAGCCGTTGGTAAAATTTAAAGTGGGTGCACCTTTTAATCACTTTGGAATACTGAAGTAACTTTACTGAAGAAGGAAATCCTATATTGCAGCAGGCAGCAACAAGTTCACGAAAGAGAGATTAACAAGATTAACAATTGAAATTCTTCAAAAATATTGTCTATTTTTGATCTGTAGGCTGAATTAGCTGCTATGGAGTTAGTTTTGTTTCTTTTCATTAGAAATTTTTCTGGTTTAGTATTATTCTAGTTTATTTGATTTTTAAAGTCATGGGTAGTATTTTGTAATTTTCAATGTTTCTTGATATGCTGTATGTATACAAAAAAAGAGGGTAAAAGATATAGGTACTTGTGGCCCATGAGTGGTATTATGGATTTTCACATGTTACTAGGTTTTTTGTGTGGGTTTTAATAGTCAAAGCCCATAGATTCCATGTCGTGCTAGGGTTAGGTTTAGTTGGCTATATATATTTATCTAATCAATGAAGAGCAGTTTTATGAGAATTTTGCAGGAATTATACTTTTGAGATTTGCGGGCCAGCAACTCTTTGAACCCTAAGATCCCTAAAATAGAAATCCTAAATCACCCACTGTCAACAAGCTTCTCAATTTCCTTAAAAGTCCAATTTCTATTCCTGGATTATTGTTCACAGCCACAAAACAGCAGCCCAAAACTCAACTTTTCCTCTTTGTTTCTCCTCCAAACCTTACCTCTTCCTTTATCCTCATAGGAACCATAAATCCCCTAACTTTTACCAACCCTTCTCCACCATTAAGCCCTAATCCTAGCCCCCCAAAGTCCAAAATGTGTGCTGTGAAGAGAGTCCAGCAACTTGCCTCTTATTTCCGGTCCTTCAAAATTCAGTCATTCCCAGCCTGATTTGAACCGTGAAGCCACTACTTTCTTTTCCCATCCTTTAGAATGAGAAAAGGTAAGAACCAATCCAAAAAAAAAAAAAAAAAATCAATTGAAAAAGAATTAGGAAACCTTGGGAGAATTGATAGATCATTTGTTCCTACATTGCCCAATAGCTCATGAATTATGGAGTATGGTCTTCTGTTTGGTTAAATGGGTGATGCCATGGACGGTGATTGAATTGTTGGTGTGTTGAAAAGGACGGTGGGGAAGGCGTGAAGGATTTGAAAGTTGGAAAGTTATTCCTTAGTGCTTGATGTGTTGTATTTGAAGAGAGAGAAATGGACGTATGTATGAGGAAAGGGAGACAACAATAGAGAACTTAAAGCATCTATTCCTAAGGACTTTCTTTGAGTGGGCATAGGCTATGACCTCAGCTTCTTCATCAAGTTTTCATGAATTTATAGATATGTTAAATTTTAGAAGTTAACATTTTGAAATTGTATTTTCGGGGTAATAAGCTTTTTTTTTTTTTTTTTCAATGAAACTTAATTACGTATCCAATTAAAAGAAAAGAAACCTTAGGGGTCTCACGAATGCCTTCTAGGACTTTCACTAGAAGAAGTTTAATGGAGTCGCACCATTAAAAGGCAGCAAAAATGCTGAAAATTTCATTAATCAAGTTCTCATACTTATTGCAAGACCACAAGCCTTGCTTATATAGTAGCTATGTCCTAACTTATTATGGAAAAGTTAAAAACTCCTAGTTAGAAAAGGGAAGACTTTTTAGTAACTAAATAAGACTCATACTCCTACTAGGTATCAAAAAGATAAATAAACTTGATTCATAAGCAATCCAAATTTGTTAGTTTTCCAAAATATCCCTACTATAATTTTTTCCCAGTTAAAGAGTATGAATATACATATAGAATTCATGATGTGGTATCCAAATTGCTTTTAAAAAGTTTAAGATACCATCCCTCATCATGTTTATGTGTTGGTTGCCAATAATACATTTTTAGTAAACAAAACGAAAAGTAATGGTTAATTGCTATTATAACTATGGAGATGTGATTCAGAATCAGAAGGTTTAGGTTAAATAGGATCATAAGCAGTATCGTAATGACATTGTTCACTGGGTTTCAAACTTTATGAGAACAATAAATGATTGGGAGAATTATGTGACTTTCCCCCCCAGAGAAAAGCATGTGGAAGCCTAAGGTCCCAACAAGAGTCGCTTTCTTTTTGTGAACTGCAGCCTTAGGGAGAATCTTAACAATAGGCAATTTGAGAAAAAAAAAAGGAATATTATTGTGGTAGATTGGTGTTGTATGTGCAAAAGGAAAGGGGATATAGTTGATAATTTACTCCTTTATTGTTTAATTGCTATAGAGTTGTGGACTGGTTTTTAGCCTTTTTGGGGATCAGTGTGTTTTACCAAAAAGCGTAATAGATTTGTTAACTTGTTGGCAAGGCTGCCTTTGTCGACATCAGAACATAGAAGTTTTGTAGGCGATTCCTCATTATTTAGTGCGGTGCATTGTTGTTTTTCAGATCCTTATTTGAATGGATTATAACGTTGGGATTATTTTAATTTTCAAACTTATTAGTTTTGATTGATCATTGTAATTTTTGAGCTTAATTGTGGGTGTACCTATTGTATACTTCCTGTGTAATTGGGCTACATGCCTCTATGTCTTAATAAAATCTGTTACTTATAAAAAAAAGGAATTTCATTTTAAATTGGAAGGCCATCCAATAAAGAATGCCACTATTGCGGTTTTGAGAACAAATCTTTGTAATAGTGGATACAAGGTATAGTCCCTTTTATCCATATAATTTTTAAACTTATCGTTGACAACCTTGATAAATAGTCCCTTCACATATCATAGTAAAAAAGGGAATGTCAGTTTAAACTTCCAATAGGTGGGTAACGGGGTGAGGATCCATTTTTGGCATGATAGGTGGTGTGGTGAGGAGCCTTTGAGGTTGACATTCCCAGAGCTATTCTCTATTGCTAGGGAAAAGGACGCTTCCATAGCTGATCTTTTGTCCTTTGAGTTTGGGATGATGCATTGGAACTTATCTTTCATTCGGAGTGTGCATGACTGGGAGTTGGAATCTCTCACTTCCTTTATGGATTGCATTTATGCTAGTCCATTGAAAGGGGAGGGAGAGGATCGTATTTGTTTGGAGAGTCCTTCCCATAGTCTTTTTGCTGTTAAGAGGTATTATCGATCTTTGACTCCTCGTACTTCTATTCTATTCCCTTGGAAGAGTATTTGGAAGGCAAAGGTCCCTCCCCGTGTCGCTTTTCGTGCATTGCTACTTTGGGGAAGGCTCTTACTATTGATAATCTGCGGAAACGTGGCTTTATCCTCCAAAATTGGTGTTGTATGTGCAAAAGGAATGGGGAGAGCGTAGATCATTTGTTTCTCCACTGTTCAGTGGCTACAGACATGTGGTCTATGGTGTTTGGTATGTTTGGGGTTCAATGGGTTATGCTCAGATCGGTGCTGGATCTCTATTCTTGTTGGATGGGGAGGTTGGGGCGGAATGATTTTGTTTTGGTTTGGAAGATGATTGTACATTGTTTGATTTGGTGTTTGTGGCGTGAGAGAAACGCTCGTCATTTCGAAGATGCTGAGCGCCACATTCCTGAGATTAAATTACTCTTTTTTCATACTTTATTTGATTGGGTTATGGGTTCGGGTATTTCTTCTATCCACTCCATTTTGGAGTTGATAGATCTTTGTAAATTTTGATTCTTTTGTCCTTCTTGGGCTTTCTTAATAAATGCATTATTTATTAAAAAAAAAAAAAAATTATTACGTTAGTGTGAATTTTCCAATCGATGGAAAAGCTTAGTATTTCTTTCGCCCTCCCTCAACCACAAAGCCTTCGACTCCTGTCCCCAACTACTTTCCTCCAATAGCATAATTTTCACTAGGTTATCTTTAGCCTCGTCTCTTTTTTTTCTTTCATCTGCTAATAGAACACAAGTTTCATCTCTGTAATCCAGCCCCTGAATTTCCTTCGTAAGTAACAAATTCAGGGGCTGGATTAGGAAAAGAATGTGTTAATGTGAAAATTCAGCCCAAAGTTTTTAAGGTATTGTGAAGGTTTGGTGTTGGAATTGAGGTTTATGTTTTTTCATTCTTTACATGATTGGATGGCTGTGACTACTTGTTTCTCTTTTTCAAATTTGTTGGAGTTTATCGATTTCTTAAAATTTAGATGCTATATTTTGTTTTTAGTGTTTTTCTTGTACACCTATCATGTATTAGGGTTGTGCCCCTCTTTTTGCTCATTTATGTAATATATTAGTTATCAAGGAAAAAAAACAGAAGAAACTTACATAACTTGATCTGCTTTATGATGTGCTGTTTTTGAGGAAACATTCACCAATCTTGTAAAATTGCATGATGTTGGCTTTTTACTGCAAATATTTTTTTTAATGTATATATCAAAATACACCTGCATATTAAATTTTCAAGCATTTGTCGGTGTTACTTTTACTCATAATCTTATAAAATATGATTCAGGTCCCTCAGTATCTTCTAGATAATATGTGGGGTAAGGGTGAGACTTGTAAGATTGTGTGTACTCAACCTCGACGTATCTCAGCGACATCAGGTGTGCACTCCTTGTTATGGCCTCCAAAGTTCTTAGTTCCTTTTTTTATTATATGATTTTTAATTTCTTAGCTTAAGATGGACATGATTTTGACACTCAGGATAATTTTTGTATTTAGTTGCTGAGAGAATCTGTTATGAAAGAGGAGGGATTGTTGGAGACGATGTTGGATACAAGGTAATGTTCACAACTTGTCTTGATGTACCGGGATGTCTTCTGTCTTCTGTACACACTTTCAATACAACAATTTTTAAAACATTTTTTTGGAAATTGGTGTAATGAAGATATTTTTTTATAAATTTTTCTTTTCTAAACCTCATGCTATTGATACCAGCGAAGGAACTAATTTTTGGTTTTTGGGACAAGTAAGAGATTTGTATTAATAAGAAATTTTACGAAGAGTACAAAGGGGACAAGTAGAGTATACCAGCTATATACGTATAAGTTCACTTGCAAGATTAAGAGTACAAAATGAATATATTAAATTACACAAATTTGAAGGTCTACTCTCATCCAAAGACATTCAAAACAAAATAATTATTGGGATTCTGCTGCTTGGATTTTTCACAATGGCAAGTTACTGTTTCTTTCTTTGAAATAAATATGATATTTTCTGTATGTAATTTGGTATGTAGCTTACTTAAGCAGTGGCAATGGAGTATTTACATGGAAGCGTTGATATACTTTGCTCATATGTTAGTACGAAGCATTAACTATCCTGGGTTTGCACGACAAATATCTAAAATTTATAACTTTTTTGCTATTTTTTACACATCTTTTACAGCAGTGACCAGCCTTATCTAGTTTGATATCTCATCTCCTTTTGTTTATTTGTTTATCTTTATACATTAAGCTATTATAGTATTACTAAATTGTATATTTGTCTCCATGCTAGATACGATTGGAGAGCAGAGGTGGGAGGAACTCATCAATTGTGTTCTGCACAAATGGTGTTTTATTGAGGGTGTTAATTTCTGAAGGGGCTGGTAGGTCGCAAGCAGAAGGTGGAAAGAAACCTGCAAAGCAAAATATTTCTGGCATAACTCACATTATTGTGGTATGTATTCTTGGTTAACTAGTAGTTTCTCCCATTTACCAAAAAAAAAAAGTAGTTTCTATCATTTACCTAGTTTTTCTCATTTCCCCCGAAAAAAAGAAGTTTCTCTTGAAATAAAGTACATGAAGTGTAAGTTTAGTAAAAATAGAAACAAAGATGAAGGGATTGTAAAACTTGATGGTCAAGAGTGAGTATTTTCGATTATCTTGGATTAATAATTCAAAAGGATGGAGCAATCGAAGAGGCTGTAAATTATAGGATACAAGCAGAGTGGATGATTGTGTGATTGTAGAATACCTATTAAGTTAAAAGGGAAAGTTTTATGAGACTGTAATAAGAACAATTATGCTTTATGATAGTGACTGTTGGGCTAACATGTTCATAAAATAAGAATATTAATATGGATATTTGGAAATACAAGGAAGATAAGATACGGAATGGAGAAATTCATTTATAGTTAAAAGATGACTCTTTTGTTTTTTGATCAGTAAATAAGAAATTTTATTGCAAAAGAGAAAAAGAAAGGTACACAGGAAGTGTACAAAACAGAAAAACCACTCAAGCAATACAGAAGCCTAAAAACTCTAAAACAGAAGAAGAAGAAACTATTCCAGCAGCCTTAGACCAGTCCAGCAAGGTTCGAAGGACCGTTCCTTTAACTTCCATCAGATTTCTTTCCTTTCCCTCGAAACTTCTAGAGTTTCTTTCCCACCAAATACACCAAAACACACAAGGGGGAACCATGTCCCACACCTTCCTAATTTTGGTGCTATGGCAACTGTCTCCCCAGCAAGATAACAAAGCAATCACCCCACCTGGCATCACCCATTGAATGCCAAAGATACTGAACATGAAGTACCAAATCTCCATAGCAGCCGAGCAATGCAATAATAAATGAGAGATAGATTCGCCATTCTCCTTACACATGCAACACCAATCAAGCACCATGACATGTCGTCTCCTCAAATTATCAGTGGTTAGAATACGCCCCATTGCAGCAACCCAAATAAAGAAAGCCACACGCGGAGGAGCATTAGTCTTCCAAATCCTCTTCCAAGGAACTGCTATACCAGCACTAGATGAAAGGTACTTGTAATAACTCCTCACCTTGAAACCCTCCTTGGAAGACCCTCTCCAACATAGCCTATCCTCCCCATATCCTTTGACCGAGCTCGAAGACAGCAACTCCAAGAAAGAAGCTACGGCATCTAACTCCCAATCTTGAGCATGACGGGTGAAATTAAAATCCCAAGACACTCTCTCATTATGGTACTGCATATGGTCCTTAACAAGGGCCTCCTTATTCCTTGCTATACGGTATAATTCCGGATAACCATCCTTAAGACTACCCTGCCCACACCAACTATCAGTCCAGAATCTGGTCTTGACCCCATCCCCCACCTCAACATATACATGCCTAGCAAAACGCCCCCAATCTTTCCTAATATGCTTCCAAAGGCTGACCCCATGAGGCCCATGAACCTCCCTATTGATCCAACCCCCCTGCGAATCTCCATATTTAGAAAAGATAATACTCCTCCAAAACGCATCCGTCTCAGTCCCATATCTCCATAACCATTTGCCCAACAAGGCTTGATTGAAGATTCTAATATTCCGAAATCCAAGACCACCAAATTTGAGAGGTTGACAAACCTGGTGCCAATTAATCAAATGGAACCTTTTCCCATCGCCTATTCCACCCCACAAAAAGTCCCTCTGAATTTTATCAATACGAAGGGCCACCGACGAAGGAATAGGAAAAAGAGAGAGATAATATGTTGGGAGGCTCGAGAGAGTGCTCTTGATCAAAGTAACCCGACCCCCCTTGGAGAGATACATACGCTGCCAACCAGCCAACTTTCGTTCCATCTTCTCCAAAATAGGATCCCAAATAGCCTTGGACTTAGCCTTAGCTCCCAAAGGAAGACCCAAGTAGTTTATAGGCAGCTGGGCTGTTTTGCATCTCAAAATATCCGCCAAATTACCCAAGTCAGGAACATTACCCACTGGAGCCATTTCAGACTTGTTGAAATTAATCTTCAAACCAGAAATAGCCTCAAACCATGTGAATAAGACCCGAAGATTAAAAATATGAGCTGGATTAGCATCAGAAAAAATCAGAGTATCATCCGCAAACAACAGGTGAGACACATGCACCATAGACTGATCCCTAGAACCTACCTGGAAGCTCGATAGAACACCACCCTCCACCGCTTTATTCATCATTCTGCTTAAAGCCTCCATAACAATAACAAACAGAAGAGGGGACAGAGAATCTCCTTGACGAAGACCACGAGAACTCCCAAAAAAACCTTCCGGGCTACCATTTATAAGAATTGAGAAACGAACCATGGATATGCAATAATGGATCCACCTACGCCACTTCAAAGAAAAACCACACATTTCCAATAGGTATAAGAGAAAACTCCAATTCACATGATCATAGGCCTTTTCCACATCCAACTTACAAATTACCCCAGGGTTACCATCCTTCAACCTGGAATCAAGACATTCATTCGCCACTAACACCCAATCTGTAATTTGGCGGCCTTGAATGAATGCATTCTGAGAGGGGGAAATAACCGCAGCTAGTACCACGCTCAACCGGTTAGCTAGCACCTTCGCCAAGATTTTGTACACGCTACCCACCAAACTTATAGGCCGGAAATCCTTAACTTCAACAGCACTAACCTTTTTCGGAATAAGCGATAAGAAGGTAGCATTCATACTGCGGACAAATGAACCATACTCATAGAATTCAGAAAAAACAGCCAACACATCCCCCCTCAAGATAGGCCAGCAAGCATGGTAAAATGACATGGGGAAACCATCCGGCCCGGGAGCTTTGTCCCCATTCATATTTCTCACCACCTGGCTTATTTCTTCCTCCTCAAAAGGTCTCTCTAACCAAGAAGCCTCTTCCGGAGATATGGAGGAAAAAGATAAACCATCCAAAGACGGTCTATATGTAGTATCCTCAATGTATAATTGTCGATAGAAACCTGAAATCTCAGCCTTGATAGCCTCTTGATCAGTAGAGAGAACGCCATTTATGGATAGCTGGCGAATAGAGTTGCGCCGTCTATGGGAATTGGCTACCGTATGAAAATACTTGGTATTTTTATCACCCTCCTTTAACCATTTCACCCGAGACTTTTGCCGCCAACATATCTCATCTAAATACATATTTGTCTCCAAGTCACTGATCAAGTGAATTCTCTCATTTTTCTCATCTTTAGATAAAACCCTTCTTTCCCCCAAAGACTCCAACTCATGCAAAGAATGAAGCAGCTTCTGATGTTTGAAATGGATATTGCCAAACTCATTAACATTCCACTTCTTTAAATCCATCTTTAAGGCTTTCAACTTACTGGCTAAAGTATGGCTTGGAGAGCCTGGGAAAGAGTACGAATCCCACCAACCCCTAACCCGATCTACAAAACCATCCACCTTAAGCCACATGTTCTCAAACCGAAAAAGGCTTTTCCCACCATCTATTCGACCACAATCCAACCGAATAGGAAAATGGTCAGAAAACAGCCAAGGTACCCGAATCTGGTTGACAAGACCGAAATGATCAGCCCAGGCTGGAGAAAACAAAAATCTATCAATCCTGGACATTGCTGGAACATCTCGATTATTAGACCATGTGAACAACCCACCTTCCAACGGAATATCCAGCAACCCACATTCAGAAATGAAGTCATTAAACTCATGCATAGCAGAATTAAAAGACACCAAACCTGATTTTTCACTAGGGAACCGAACCACGTTAAAGTCACCCCTATACAGCAAGGAACATCCCACCAGCTTACCAAACCTGCCAATTCCTCCCAAAGAAGACCTCTCGCACTGTCCAAATTAGGACCATAGACTCTTGAGAAGCTCCATTCAAATTGATCTAGGACATTCCTGAACTTGCAAGACAGCGAATAATAGCCAGCCGCTTCATCTACCTTCTCTACAACCCTCTTGTCCCACATCAAAAGGATACCCCCAGCAGCTCCATTTGAACCTAGACTGATCCAATCGACATGTTGGTTGCCCCATAAGGATTGAATCACCCTGCGAGTGATGACTGCCAATTTGGTTTCTTGAAGACAAATGATGTCAGCCTTCCACATTCTGATCAGATTACGCACACGAAGACACTTGTCTTTGTCATTCAAACTACGAACATTCCAAGATATAATGTTTAAATTCTTAATGACAACATCATTACCCTTTCCCTGGTATTTCTACGACTGTCAGTTACCTTGGAATCATAATTGACTGAACTCACCAGACCCCGCAGTTCTCGCAGACCCTTGCTAGCTGATTGACTTCCTCGGTGCTTGCTTGGATCTCTAGCCTTCGGCTGTGGTCGTCGTATCTCAATTTTTTGGAGGAGAGAGATGACCTCTTCCTTGTAGCCCTCATAGGATGCCCCAACCAATTCCCCAAATGCTTTCATCTGGCTCATCACCCAATCAGATGGAGGGTTTTGGTAAAACCCAATTTTTGGTATCTCCGTCATGGAAAGGAGCATCGAGAAGAGGGCAAACCATAGAAATTGGCTGAATCACCATCGGCTCTGCCATCTGCACCGCAACCAGCTCTAATCTAGATGACTCGAGTTGAGAGCCAGTGGATTCCGGTGTCCTTCCCGCAACCCCACCATCGGAGAGCCCATTAACCATCGGTGGAGTTGGTTCGATGCTCTCGGGTATAACCCATGGTGGTGCGACATCCCCCCAAGACCACCGTGGTGGAAAAAAGTCCGGTAACTCCAGCCGTCGGCCATCGGCTAACTGGAAGAACCACCCCCGAAGTGATGCGACCTCGTCCCGAGCACTATCCAGCTGCTGGATCACTGCGTGGCCATCGTCACCCACTAGAGTCAACGCCGTCCCCATTTGTCCTGGGTTAAACACCTCGGGTTGGGTCTCTACCCGAATTGGCACATGGGTTTGGCCCTGATGAGTAATTAAAACAGGCCCAGCCTTTGGCCCAACTTCCATAAACCCAAATGGCTCTCCTACCTCAAACGTGGGCCTATCCATGGAGCCCACTAAGTGAATGTCCCCCACCAGCCCATTGTTTTCCATTGGGTTGACTTTGGGCACCCATTTTTCACGTGATACTACACGTGATTGCTTCTCAATTTCATTCTCTGCCTTGGAGCTCCACGTTACCCGCCGTTTCTCATGCTCAGAGATATGGATTATCAATCCTTTCCCCAATTTGCGGTGCTGGCTTGGAGGATTGTGATTTGGAAAGAAACGTAACGGCTGGCGTATCTTAGATTCGGCCGATGTTTTCGGAATTGATTGAGAAGTTTCAGTTTCCAACTCCACGCCTGAACCTCGGTCCGAGTCCAAGACCGGCGGTACCATCGTCCCAGAGTCTAGTGTCTTCACCGATTTCCTAGCGCCAACAACTCCGGCATACGTAAGTATACCTTTGTTGCCCGGGACCAAATCACCGGTGTGCCGAGGCATCTCCACCCCATCACCTCCACTTCTGCTCTGCCTGGGTACTTGCTGGAGCCCTTTGCCATTCTTATCATCTGGTGACAACAACAGTTGCAACTCCTTCCCAAATCCACGCCAACCACTTTGTTTCCTCCCTTCCGGGATCACCACTCTTCCCCTACTACCGCCCCTGCCACATTCAGTAAACTCTAAGTACCTCCCATGATCGTTGCTGCATCTCCGGCTCATGTATGTTTTCCCATTCTCACCGCAAGTCCTAATGAACGCTTGGTCCTTTTCTCTCACAATGTTTTCCTCGACACATTGGCCTATCCATTGTGCTCCTGCCAAACCCAAATAGATGTTTCTCACAAACTTCCGGCCACTAAGATATCTGAACCTGCTTCGAACCGGTACCATTTAATGACAAATCAAATCTCTTTGATTCAATGTAAAAGATCCTTTTGCCACCCATCTGACCACCCCCACTGGGAAGGTGGAGATACGATACTCTCACACTCTCTCACTCTGTCTCTCTCACTCTCTCACTCTGTCTTGATGAAAAGATAGCCTTGAGATGATTTAGTAATAAGCAAACGAGAGCGAGTAATGCACTAACATATTCTTGAAAACCAGATCGGATAAAGAACCCAAAAAGATAGGGTCTGACCATCAATTGGTGGTCTAATAGATGACATTAGAATAATTTTATAATGCAAAAAAATGTAATATATTTATAATGACTAGTAAATTACCCCCCCCGCCCACCCGCCAAAAAAAAACATTAAACTAATTTATGTTACTTTGTAAAACATGTACACAAGAATACTTCTATGAAATAGAAGGTCATAAATTATTTTTATAAGGGATTTTAACCCTAAAGCTTAAAATTTTTCCAAAATTATTTAAAGGAACATAAAGATAGTTTCAAATTGTGAGAACGTGCAAAATCTGGATTTTACCTATGTCACATATTTGCAACTCATCTGTATTTGTTATAATAGTTTTGGGAAAATTTATGATTTTTTTTTTAAATTGTTATCTTTATTAGTTTCTTTCATTTTTTTGTTCGATATACTTATTCAGTTTTTTGTAAGTAATAATTTATTGAAAAAGCGCAAAAAATGGAGGAAGAGCCAAAAAGGAATTACTTATTCATAATTAACTTATGAGAGATATTAATAAAGACTCAATTCTGGTCTATTATCATGTAAATTTCCAATGTGAGACTTTTGCACCTTAGCAGGAATGAAAGACAAAACAGACAAAACAAAACCAAAGAGTGGATCATTTATAGTACATTTTTAATATTATTTTGTTTTTCATTGTGTAACTTGTTTCATGAGAAAGACTCGTATTGAAAGTCCAACATTGGAAGAGTAAAAGAGAATGCTACGCTTCCTCCTCTATATAAATATTGCATTCCACCGAGTGCTTTAAATATTGATTTGTGGGCTAGCTTTTTTCTTTTGATAACGTAGGGAATCTTTCTAAAGAAGGGCCCTATGGATTCCCCTCTAAGCAGTAGAACCTATTGGCAATTGACCCCACCTTCTAGAACCAATCGCTGGATAATCCAGAAGCATTCACCCTTGACGGGTTAGGCAGTTTATCGTCATGCCCAAGAGCCATTTATTGGCTAGCTTTTGTGTGGGCCAAACGCTCTTCAGTTCAATGTTAGGTTTGTTACTTGGCCCATTTACTCCTTAAATAAAAGGAGTAAATGGGTCTGGCTCTCCAAAACATTGAACTAAAGAATGCATGTAATCGTAATTCTCAACTGGTTGTCAAGAACTTTCAAATATGATTTGGCTTCATTCCCCTTTGTCCTATGTCAAATGGATTGGTAGAGGTCTGAATTCATAGTTGAATCGGTTGGACTGGCTGGTATGTGGCAGTTTTTAAAATTACGTGCACCATTGAGAAAGAGTGATTTTATTCAAGTTGAGGGAATGAAACGAGATAGAGAAAGACCTAAATAGCATTGACATAGAACAATGCATACAACTGCCCCATATTAGTTTGTTAAGGACCCATTGTTAGCTCCAAAGATTTTGGACTAAGGTTTTGTTGTGACAATTTCTCTCAATTTCTTTCTTGATACTAGGGTAGGATCAGTATCTGGTCATTAGGTATTTTTTATTTATAATAAATATATTAGCAACCCATCAGAGTTCAGCTTAGTTGGTAGGAGACTTGGGATGAGCTGTAGACTTTGACATCCTAGTTGCAATCCCCACTAGAAGCTTCCCCTGGATTATTTGATACATGGTTTGGTGGGTGGGGTCGTGTATTTGGGGGTTGCTACCCAAGAGTTGGTCCAAAGGGCCCTGCCTTGGTGAGGTTCCTCGTCATCTAAAAGGCACAAATAGGTGTGCCACCTTAGTTCATAGGAAGCATATAAGAATAACACAAAAGCAGACTTAAATAAGCATTTGAAGTTAGCAACTATAGGTCCAATGTATTGAAACAAAAAACAACTTGTTATTGCAATTCAATTATAGAGCTTAGATGCAATTCAATTATACAGCATTCTAAGAAACAAAAGTTTCATATCCAAAAATGAAATTTCATACCCCTTGAAGGATGAGTATTTTGTTATCTCATCAATGAGTTTAAGCTCAAATGATACTTCCTCCTATAAGAATGTGTAGGTAAGGTTTTTGTGTTCTAAACTTATTGGGTACATGTATAACTAACAATTAAAAAAAAAAAAATAGTATCTTTGTTCTCTCCAAAGATGCCATGTAGGAGCCAAGGGTACATATTTTCAAATCATGATTTCTGTCTCCCAGAATGACCTCTCCAACAAGCCAACAACTCCAACACTGAATGAGGCATGACATGCATAACCCCAAGAGTGAAAAAACAAATAACCAAAGTTTTCTCATTGTAGAACAATGGAGAAGGAGCAGGCTCACAGTCTCACCATCATTCTTACACATGCAACACCAATCACTGATATCTTGTTTCATTTTCTTATGTTGTTAATCATCAAAATTTCACCTAAGTTGTAGTCCAAGTGAAATACTTCATGCAGGACAAAAGCTTAAGCTTTAATGGGCTTTGATACCAATTTTGATGTGGAATCTTAATGAGTTTAGCACCAAATTAAACTTCTTGATGAGATCTTGAAGGATTCTTGAATAAGGTTTGATGTTTAAGTGTTTAGGTAAGGAAAAGATTGGATCATGAATAGTGAATAGAACAAAAATAAAGAAAATAAACAACGGGCAATCACACCTAGGTTTTCATTAACATTCACACTTAGGTAGGAGAAGGCAATAACAACATCAAAGTTTATTAAAATCAACTGTCAGAATTTTATTAAAATCTATTTCGCTATGATTATTATTGATTACAATAAAGCCTTTATATAGGCTATTGCTAAATCCTTTCCTAGAAGGATTAGGAAAATGATTACTAAGGACAAAGAAAAAGTACTTAAAACTTCTAAACCAAATATAAAAGTGACTCAAAATACAAAATAAGACTCTTGGTCCTTTGATACAGCCAAGGACATTCCATTCTAGAAGTTTGGAAATTACCAAATTGCCCCTTATTATAGTAAAACTTAATTAAAATTGAACCAAAAACTTTCTAACCCAAGAAACTTAATAGTAACTCAATAATAACTAAATTAGCTTATGAAAGGTGTCAAGAAGGCCTTGCATCAAAACTAGACCGCAATTTTTGAGTCTTTGTTTTGAATCTTGTTTTTCCTTGAACTCCTCTTTATTGTCTGCATCAATACTCCACCAAGGAATAGAGTAAAATCTCTCATTTTTTATTGGTAAGTTACACATGTACTCGATGGGTCTTGAACCCATGACCTCACCCTTCAGCTAGGTGCCAGTTGAGTTAGAGCTCACTGGAAAATTCTCTTTTTCTATTTTTTGATAAGTAATAATGTTTTATTGATAAAAAAACATGATTCCAAAGTACACTAGGCATGTACTCGGGAAACTAAAGAATTACAAACGAATAGAACAATGATAAAAAAAAAAACTCTAGAAAAGAAATGGAAGAAAATAAATCAATAGCTGACATCCAAGAAACACATCTTCAAAGCCAAAACATTCCTTTCGCAATCCTCAAAAGTTCTAGACTTCTAGTATTCCTCTCCCTCCAAATGCACCACATCAAGCAATGAGGGATAGCCTTCCAAATCTCAGTATGACGATGACGCCCTAGCTTACCTTGCCAAAAGTCTAGTAAATCAACCAGGTGCCTTGGCATCACCCAATGCATCCCAAATAAGGTTAAAACTATATCCCACATCTCTTTCGCCACTGTGTAGTAGTGAAGAAAAAGATGGTCAATGGTTTTCCCATCCACCTTACACATACAACACCAATTAACAAGAATAATGTTTTGTCTTTGGAAATTGTTTGCAATTAAAATTTTCCCCAATGCTACAATCCACATAAAGAAAGTAATCCTAGGCGGACTTGCAGTTTCCAAATGCATTTCTACGGAAATCGCACACTATCCTTTGGAGACAAAGCATTATAGAAAGAGCGTACTTGGAAGACCTTTGATCCTGAGGGTTTCCAACAAATTTGATCCTCCCCTTGCCCTTAATTGGGATTGAGTATAGAATATCTAGGAAATTCGACACTGACTCTAGCTCCCAATCTTGAATCAATCGGATAAAATCCAACTCCCAATGGACCACCTCATTTCGGAGCCGTAAATGACTTGCCGCAAAGGCCTCCTTATCTCGTGTGATCCGATTCAACTCCGGAAACAGCACCATCAAAGGCTCCACACCACCACACATCACTCTAAAAACGAATCCTAGAGCCATTCACCAACCTTGAACTCAAGAAGTTGGGAAAAAGTCCCCCAACCCTTATTGATGTACTTCCACAGACTCACCTCATAGGTGCCACGAACTAGTTGAGTATGCCACCCACCCCCTACAGAACCATACTTCTCAGCAATTAACTCGACGCCAAAGAGAATCGTGCTCTGTCCCAAACCTCCACAATCACTTTCATAATAAGGCTCTATTAAAAATAGACAAGCTCCTCACTGCCAAACCTCCATGACAAAGAGGAGAACAAATCTGGACCCAACTAACCAAATGAAACTTAAACTCCTCTCATGCACCATGCCATAAAAAGTCTCTCTGAATCCTCTCAATACGCTTAGCCACTGCCACTAGAATAGGAAAGAGAGAGAAAATAAGTTGGAAGGTTCGAAAGAGTGCTTTTGATCAAGGTAAGGTACCCCTTTGAAAGACAAGATCGCTTCCATCCTGCCAGGCGCCTCTTCCACTTTCTCCAAGATCAGATTCCAGATCTCCTGATATTTGAATTTGGCCCCCAAAGGAAAGCCTAAATACTGCATAGGTGACGTACGTGTGGTTGTGGTGGGTTAATGTTTAAGAGGATTTGTGGAGGGGTTGTAAGAAAGAAGGAAAAGAGAGGAATTTAGAGTGTTCAAGGGTTGTATGAACAGTATCCGTGAACAGTACCTGCAAGATAGAAAAGAGGAAAAAGAAGAAGAAAGGAGGAAGAAGAGCACCAAGGCCAACGTGCCTCAATAATAAAAACAATCAATAATTCTATTAGAACTTACTTTTAACACTTAAAACACTTATACAGACCTTACTTTTAACTTCTCCTATTAGAACTAGAACCTTAGACTAGTAAACCAAACCCTAATTGAATTGGACCAAAGCCCACATATAAAGACCCATGAAACAAATAAGACTAACTTATTAATAAAAGGAAACCCAAGGCCCATAACTATGGCCCAAACCCAACAATTGTAGAATTACTGAAATACCCTTGACTCTAAAATGACCAAATAAAATATAAAAACCTAAATAACTACAATGGACACTTATTCTTGAGCTTTGCCTTAATCTTAGATTTCCAAAGAGGATATTGTTTGTCTAACCACGCCATGGCTGCGCCATCAATAGGTAAACTTGCTGTTTTACAGCCTAAAATAGTCGCCAAACTATCTTTGTCATGTACTTTACCCACTGGCACCAATTCTGATTTCCCCAAGTTAACATGTAGTCCAGATATAGCTTCAAACCAGTTGAACATATCTCAGTTGAATCATATGATTTGAATCAACATCAACCCTTAGAATAACTGTTTATTAAATAAATAGGTGCAAGTATTTTTTTTTGTTTTTTTGTTTTCTCTAATATTTACATACAGTTTGATATGGTGTTGGAATTTGTTAAATATTTTGATGTTTGACACTTTCTGTACCTTTTTGTGTATGACACTTTCCGTACCTTTTTGTGTATGACAAGGGTGACAAAAACTAAGATGAAGAAAACTGTAGTGGTGAGGTATTTGACTTGATGGGGATGTGTGATACTGGGATTGCTAAGAAAAGGCTTTCAATTAGGAGGAAACTAGCCGTCGAGCTAATGTGGTGAGTGAGAAGACTCACATGAGTAGGATGAGATTTGTTGAAATTTTCAAGTCTGAGTGGTGTGGCTGATTCAGTGTTTGAGTCTCACATAGGGTAGTAGTGACAAGAATGAGTAGTTAATATTATATTGTTGGACTTTTAATCCACTAGTTCAAGCTTTTAGGCTAAGGTGATGTCCCAATATGTTATATCAGATGCTCACAAAGATACCCTCCAAGATGTTAAGTTTCTATGCTCATAGACCCAAGAACCCAACAATGACCAATTATTCAATATTTTTGGATATTTGATTAATGGGGAAGCTAACTCAGTGTAGTGGTTGTGGGCAATATGTTAGAGATGTATTTCCTCAGATGTGTTTTTATTGATGGCTTCAAGTTTTCTTAGAATATTTATGTTCTCTAGGATGCTGGTAATTATAAGAGAGAAAGAGATGGGAGGATTAGAGACTGTCACAAGAGTGGTGGCTTTGTCTATCTTTAATTAAAATGTAAAGTACAAGATTGCTTCTTACTAATGCTAACTCTCTTAACATATCTACTTATCAAAAAAAAAAAAAAATCTTAACCCTCTTAACATATCTGAATTCAAGTAGTTCTGTAATGTTTTCCATGACCTTGAATTTACTTTGCAGGATGAAATTCATGAAAGGGATCGCTACTCTGATTTCATGTTGGCAATTCTCAGGTATCTCCATAATTAAGAGAAACTTGCTTGAAGTAAACATGGATGTGTGGCTTGTAACATGAATATGGGCATGAACTGAAAATTTCAAAATGTATTTTTTTGGTGAGTGGACTTTTAAAATGTGAGAAAAGTTACTCCAAGAAATGTGGCTTTAAGACATCATTATCTGATACTGAGCCCATTATCCATTGAGTAGAAGCAGTTCTGTGTGTTTGCATTCTTTTTGCCAATTTTATTCTTCTTTGAGTGGTATGTGACTCATTTGCCCCATGGATTTGAACCCATCACTTAATTTTGTGGGGTCAGAAGTGCCATTGAGAAGCTTACTGCATCGTTTCATTCATCTAGGGTCTTTTTATGGGCTAGGAAGTTTATATTCTTTTCAAACTGAGTACATGATGGACAAAAGCATACAGTTTTTGGGCATAGATGTCAGGTTTGCTTTCATATTTATTAAATAGGAATTTATTTTGGTTTTTGATTAATTTCTCTGGTGTCTTTTGTTATTTGCAGAGACTTTCTTCCTTCATGTCCTCATTTGCGTTTGGTTAGTTCTAATTCTTATGTTGTGTTTCCTTGTATTGAATGTTAAGGTCACTTCCTATTTTATTTTATATTTAAAATCTTTCCTGTTTGGGACCTCTGATTACCAATAACATAAGTAGGATTGTCTTATGGTATGTAAACCAACAGATACTTATGAGTGCTACTCTTGATGCTGAACGATTTTCGCAATATTTTGGTGGCTGCCCAATCATCCGTGTCCCTGGGTTCACTTATCCTGTAAAAATTCTCTCTGAGATTATTAGTTTTCAATATATCTTGTGTTGATTTTAGTTGTAATACTCAGCATTTTTTCCCTCTTTTGCAGGTTAACACTTTTTATTTGGAGGATGTACTTTTGCTCCTGAAATCAGTGGAAAATAATAATCTTGATAATACTTTAGTCAATGTCCCTACTGAGGACGCTGAGTTGGCAGAGGAAGATAAGCTTGCTTTAGATGAAGCTATTAATCTGGCTTGGTCAAATGATGAGTTTGATCCACTCTTGGAGTTGGTTTCTTCAGAGGCAACCCAAAAAGTGTTCAATTACCAGCATTCTTTGTCTGGGCTTACTCCATTAATGGTATTTGCTGGAAAGGGTAGAGTGGCCGATGTTTGCATGCTCCTATCTTTTGGGTCGGATTGCCATTTACAGGCCAAGGATGGATCTACTGCATTGGAGTGGGCTGAACGGGAAAACCAACAAGAAGCTGCTGAATTAATTAAAAAACACATGGAAAGTTCCATTTCCAACTCCATTAAGGAACAAAAAATACTTGATAAGTATCTAGGGACAATCAATCCTGAACTTATTGATGTTGGTCTTATAGAGCAGTTAATACGGAGAATATGTATTGATTCAAAAGAAGGAGCAATCCTTGTTTTCCTACCAGGATGGGAGGATATAAATAAAACTCGGGAGAAACTGATTGCATCCGCATTTTTCAAAAATAATTCCAAGTTAATGATATTATGTCTTCATTCTATGATTCCACCTGCAGAGCAAAAAAAGGTTTTTCAACGTCCTCCTCCTGGTTGCCGGAAAATTGTTCTTGCAACCAACATTGCTGAAACGGCCATTACCATTGATGATGTTGTTTATGTTATAGACAGTGGTCGTATGAAGGAGAAAAGTTATGATCCTTATAATAATGTATCAACTCTCCAATCTTCTTGGGTCTCAAAAGCAAGTGCAAAGCAAAGAGAAGGACGTGCGGGCCGCTGTCAGCCCGGAGTTTGTTATCATCTCTATTCAAAGGTCCGAGCGGCTTCTTTGCCAGATTTTCAACTTCCTGAAATTAAGAGAATCCCAATTGAGGAATTATGTCTGCAGGTACTCTATTCTCCTTCTAATGATTTCCTGTTTATGGGCCAGAGTTGTTTTGGTAGATAGGATGTATGATAATCCTTGGAACTATGATCCAGATCATATAACCCCCCATTTGCAGTACACTTCCTATGTTTGTTTTACCATATTAGTGTAGAGAAGCAGTTTTCGGGTCAAAACCAATTAGGAAAAACTACAATTTGTGGTTTGTTCCCCCCCCCCCTCCTACTGTTCTATTCATTGATGTTAAACGTTTTTGGTATAGTTAAAGATATACACACATGCCGATGACATTCTACAGTGACCCAGTTAGTATTACAAGGTGAATTATGACCTGGGTTACTGCCTTGGTTTACCGCGAATGTAGGTACCCGGCGAAGCATTGTTATCTGAGTCCCATACTTGAACTTCGATAATATTGTTATAAGCAGGCTGGATCCTCAGATATAGGAACTTTTATTAAAGAGGATGGATTTCCCTTGTGGTTATTAGTTTCTCTCTCACACTCTTTAATGGAAGATGGTGAATTTCTGTTGATGAATATAAGAAATGTGTTCTCTTCTTTCTTACTTATCAAAAAAAGAACAAAAAAAGAAAAGAAATGTGGTCTCCTCTGCTTTCTCAAATGTTGAATTTTTGGAAATGAAACTATACTTGTTTCTGATTAGTGTAATATCTTTGATGTTTTATTTTGTCAAATCTGTTTCTTGTATACAGGTAAAACTGCTTGATTCAAATTGCAAGATTGAAGATTTCTTGAACAAGACGTTAGACCCTCCAGTTTTCGAGACCATACGAAATGCAATTTTAGTTCTTCAAGATATTGGGGCTTTGTCAGTTGATGAAAAGCTTACTGAGCTTGGGGAAAAGCTTGGTTCTCTACCTGTTCATCCAATGACGAGCAAAATGCTTTTCTTTTCCATATTGATGAACTGCCTTGACCCAGCATTGACTCTGGCATGTGCCTCTGACTATAGAAATCCATTTACTCTTCCCATGTTACCAAAAGATAAGAAGAGAGCTGATGCTGCTAGAGCTGAGCTTGCATCATTGTATGGTGGGGATAGTGATCAGCTAGCAGTAATAGCAGCATTTGAGTGCTGGAATAATGCAAAGCAAAGGGGTCAAGAGGCACGGTTCTGTTCTGAATACTTTATCTCTAAAAGCACTATGACTATGTTGTCTGGTATGCGTCAGCAGCTCCAAAATGAATTAATTCGGATTGGGCTTATTCTTGATGATGTTTCTAGTTGTAGCTTAAATGCACGTGACCCAGGTGTACTCCATGCAGTCCTTATGGCTGGTTTGTATCCTATGGTGGGAAGATTGCGTCCACCTCATAAAAGTGGAAAACGACTTATAGAGACTCCGGGTGGTGAAAAAGTTCGTTTGCACCCCCATTCCACTAATTTTAGTTTGTCATTAAGGAAAACTGATGATTGCCCTTTGATTACGTATGATGAGATTATGAGGGGGGATGGAGGTATGGTCATAAAGAACTGTACTGTTGTTGGGCCACTCCCATTATTATTGCTCGCAACAGAGATTGCTGTTGCTCCAGCAAATAATAATGACAATGAAGATGACAACGATGACAATGACGATGATGGCAGTGATGATGGAGATGGAAGTGATGAAGATGGAATGGAGATTGATAATCAGTCAGTTGGACGACGTGAACAAAAGATCATGTCGTCTCCTGATAATTCAGTGACAGTCATTGTTGATCGGTGGCTCTTTTTTGGGTCAACAGCACTTGACGTTGCTCAGATTTACTGCTTGAGAGAGCGATTATCAGCAGCAATCTTATTTAAAGTAAGTACTTCCATTGTTCTTACTTCTGGGTGTCAGTGAATTATGCATTGCACTTTGACTAATGTAGATGAGTTTTTTTCATCTTGTAATCTTTTAGGATCACTTGGTTTTACCCTTCTCATTATATTTTGTAGGTAACACATCCAAGTACTGTTCTTCCTCCTGTTCTTGGGGCCTCAATGCATGCCATAGCCTGCATTCTATCTTATGATGGGCGATCTGGCAAATTGCCATTAGAACCTGTGGATTCACTGACTTCAATGGTAAATGCTACTGAGATTGACAAGTCTTCCCCAGGGAAGAAGAATCCGGATGAGTTCCTAAGATCACTTATGAGCCAAGGCACAGGCAGGAAGTCCCCTTTCTGTCATCACAATAATACGGGAACAACAAATTTTGGTTCTCCGTCGAGCCACAATGTTCGGCCACCACTTAATTCAGCTGGCAAGAACCAGCATCAGAAACCTGCATCACGGGGTTTCAGAAATGGGGATGGTTTTGGCATGCGGCCGCATGGTCCAAGGGGAGATTCCCTGAAGCGGCAGCGTAAGAATGGGTCTGGTTGATGTAGTCATATTTTTCTGTTGTTGACAGTAGGATTGATAGGGACTGAGTTGGTTGTATTCAAAATGTAACGGATAGTGCAAATAGTTGGAGACTTTACACCATATGAAGCAAAGATCTCTAGGTCAAATCTTACCTTCCTTCCCTTGGGACTAAAATCATAAAAAAGTTATACAAATATGATAATAAGATAGGAGGGATAGGTAGTATAAAAAAAAAAAAAAGAAAAAAAAAAAAAGATAGGAGGGATAGGAGATGTTCTGCTCGACTTATTGTAAAATTTTGTTCTAACATCGCCAATTGCTCTAGCTATCCTTTTGGGCTTCCCATTGCGTGCCCTATGTTTTGAAACTTTGTGCCTCTTTTTTCGGTATTTTGGTAATTGCAGATAACTACACTAAATTATGGGCATTTGTATTTTGCATCCCAAATATTGAAAACCTGCAATCAACACCCGCTGTTAGACTTTGTCAAATCGCATGATGTCATCTAAATAAAGGTTAAATTGAACTGTCACTTGCATGTGACTTTCGTAAACTAAATTGATAAAAATACCCTCACAGCTAGGTAATTGGCGAAAATAACCTAGAAACTGTTGTGAGGCTTGAGCAGCCAATGAATTGGCTTCAGCTATAATAATATTGGGAACAGCCTTAATGTGGAGTTGTAGACCATGGAGTTGCTGTAAGCTATTGAGGTCTTTAAAAAAGGATTTTATCTTCCAATTCTAGTGCTCAGCTGTGTTCCAAAACTTCTCAATGCCTTTACCATTGGTGAGGATTACAAGCTTCCTCAATCCCTGCCTGGAGGCTAATAGAGATGCCTCTTTAATAGCATCTAATTTGGCCATAGTAGTATCCCTTGTCCTGATGCTTTGACATCCAAAGAAAGCCAACTGTCCCAATCTATTTTTTCCAATAAATGCTATGCCATGCCAACCTTTGTGTTTTGATGCTACCCCTGCTGTAAGGATGAGGTTCTGCCAATCCTCAGGGAGTAGAATGTTGATGCTTCTTGGTATGCGTGATGCATAGGAGCTAGTTGTCTGAGCAAGCTATTTGTACCTGTTGGCCAAGGATTGAGCAGTTAGTAAAACCTCAGTGGTGATGACCATGGTTAGAAGTTCTCCCATGTTTGTTGTATCTCCATAAGATTCTAACAGTTTGGAAATCCACATATCCACAGAAATGATTGACTCTATAAGAACAGTTGTATTAATTCCCATTCCTAATCAAATTGTTTTGGCAAAAGTACAATGTAGGAGAAGGTGGTTAAGGTTTTCTTCATGTGAATTGCAAAGCATGCAAGTAGTATCACAATGGATTCCTCTAAGATTCAATTTAGTTTTGACTGGTAAGGCATGATGAAGAATTTTCCATGTGAATGTACACAGTTTGTTGGACAGTTTTATCTTCCACAAGTTTGACCAGATTTTTGAAGATGAGCTTGTTGCTGGGTTTGGGGTGTCATGGTTATGCTCTTGATTCTGAATGCAGCAAGGTATAAGCCTTTTTGACTTGATTGTCTTTAGAGGTAGAATGGGGCCATATGATTTGGTCTTTGATAGTTTGGCTTTGAATTTTTGGGATGGCTAGTCCAAGGATTTTGTCAGTGGTATTTTTATCATATAACTCCATGATTACCTCCGTTTTCCAAGTGGCATTCTCTTGGTTGATTAAATCAGCAACCCTTGTTACTTGATCAGCAATAAGGGTAGGTGCATTAGGTTTGAATTGGAACCATAAAGGGTGATTGATGGGGATATCATGGCCTCTACCTACTTTCCAAATGCCTTGAGTGAGGATTGGTGTGGAAGGATTCATGATTGATTTCCAAATCCATGAAGAGTGATTCTTGGGTTTGTGTAAGTGAAGGTCGACTTATGGGCTGCATTTTGCTTTGAGGGTCTTGGTCAAAAGGAGATTGGGTTTACTATAGATTCTCCAATATTGTTTTGCCAGTAAAGCCTTATTCATGAGCCCAAACTTTTTAACTCCTATACCTCCTTCTTTTTTTGGTTTGGAGATTGTATCCCAATTAACCATATGGACATGAACAAAGCGTATGATAGGATTAGTTGGAAATTTCTTATAACTGTACTGCAAGCAATGGGTTTTAGTTCTAATTGGATTAAGTGGATCACACAATGTGTCACTACTGTCTCATACAGTGTTTTGATCAATGGTAGCCCTACAAAACCCTTTAAGCCTTCAAGAGGTTTGAGACAAGGGAGATCCTCTCTCCTCCTACTTTTTTCTATTATGTGTTAATGTGTTGTCCTGTGCCTTGCTGAAACAAGAATCTTCACATCATCTCAAAGGCATCAAAATTGGTAGAACAAACCAGCCTTTGAGTCATTTATTATTTGCTGATGACTCCTTTTTGTTTTTCAAAAATGACAAAACCTCTCCCAAAACAATCCAAAGCACACTTGCTTGGTACTGTAGTATTTTTGGTCAAAGTAATAATCTAGAAAAGTTTGAGCTCTATTGCACTCCAAACATGACTCAATAGGACAAAGCCAGCCTTGCCAACCTCCTTGGTGTCAAACTTGTTTCCAACCCAGGAAAGTATATATCTTGGTTTAAATTTTAAATTGCGTGGGAATAGAATTGCTGATTTTCAGGATCTTATTACCAAAGTATCCACCAAACTCCAAGGGTGGAAGGCCAAACTTCTATCACAAGCTGGAAGAATGACTTTGACCAATTCTGTCCTCCACTCCATACCAATCTACACCTTCTCTGTCTTCAAGGCACCAGATACAATTTGTAAGAAGCTTGATTCTATTGTCAATGCCTTCTAGTGGGGACATGAACCAGGCGAAAATGCCCTCAAATTAAGACAATGGGTTGTCTTCCTCATTCCAAAATGTAATTCGGATTATGCAATACCAAAATATATTGTATAGGGTGCTATACCTCTTATTTACACACAAATTTTGTTTACTTTTTTGTTCTTTTACTATTTTACCCTTTTTTACTCTTTTAACCTTTTTTTATCTAAAGGTTGAGATTAAAAAAGTAAACTTTTAATCCAAACCTTTTATTGGTATTGCGATTCATGTAATTCCTCTCAATCCATTTTCTTCAATACACAAATCACTCTCCATCTACTTAGTACCTCGTTCTATCTATCACAACTTTGGGAAGAGAAAATTGCGTGATTGTGAAAGTTCTATAGGTCTCAAAATTTTTACAATCAATTTGTCTAGCAAAACTACATCAGATATGATGGTACAATCATGACATTGAAATGGTAGCAAAACTTAAGCTAGTTTCTTTCAAGTAAAACGTTTTCTTGAATTTTTATTTAGAATTATAATCATTAAGATTTAGGCTAGATTGAAAGTTGGTCAAATAAAAAACAACCCACCTTTGCTCCCCCCTAACCATTGTCGTCGTTGCCCCCAGACTACCTATCTCTCTCTCTCTCTTCCTCACGGTTTTTGGCTCAGCGACATTCACGTTTTCTTTGACTCTTAACCATCGATGATTAATGCCTCCGCCATCCTAACAACGGTTGTTGATCTTTGTTGGTACAATTCAGTCCTTTGTTTCCTCAACCCATCTCTATTGGCATTGATCTCATGTGCTCTCTCTCTCTCTCTCTCTCAAAATCTAATTCCTATCTTTTGTGAAATTTTTTTCATGACATGTTTAATGGCAAAATTTATGTGAATTGCATGTGTAATTATGAAAATATTTATGTGAATTTTATCATTGCATTTGTGTTGGCAAAGTTTCTGATATTCAATTGGATGCTTGAGTTGTGATCGGTACTTGGTTGTTGAGATTGTTGAGCACTTGATAGGAATTCTTTATAGAACAAATTGTGACATTCCGTAGGAACCAAGTATAGGAAAATTTTACCAATTTTTTTTTTACTAACACTTCAACTTCAATAGAAATAAGTATTTTATGTTGTATATAAAATCTTTCTCATATAGAGGTAGATCCCACAAGTGTAAGACTCATTCCTATGTGAGAAAGATGTTATATGCAGCTGTTATACTAAATATCACATCCACTTTAATAACGTTACTCAATAGTAAGTGGGCTTCAATTTGAGCCTCTTTCCTACTTTGCACTCCATTATCTTTTCACCATCCTCAATTTTTTGACTTCTTGTTTAAATTATTCTCCTACCGTGATCACCAATTTTGTTTATAAGTAATTTTTTTTTTTTTTTTTTGCAAGTAGTGGTTCTGATATAGCCCTGATTAATAGGACTTTGATAATTAAAATTCCATAAAATAAATATAATACAAATCTCAAACAATAAAGAATAAAATGCCTATATAAATTCAAGTAATTCGATGAATACAATGGGAATCACTGAGTTCCTAAATTACAATTCTAAAGAAACAATATATAAGTATATAACAGATAATTTTCTGAAAGATTACGGGATCCCTCCAATTGTACACTCTGGAATATTCATAAATTCTTTGGAGCAGCTGTAAAGAGTTGGTGGAACTTCACCAATCATCTTTTACTTTATTTATTTAAAGAATCTCTTTAACCATTTGAACTTATCTGAATAATAATTCTCCACATTATCCAATTGAAATATTATATATATATATATATATATATATATATATTGTGGCAATGAATTTCTGAAAAAACGAGATGGCAAAAATAGAAGAAAAGAAAGTGATAATAATAGCAATGAAAGGGCATCCAGGAACAGGTAAGAGCACGATTGCTCAATCCTTAGCTTCACTCCTCAAAATCCCACTCCTTGACAAAGACGACGTTCGTGATTCCACCTCACCTCTCCAAGTCCAACACACTTCATCTTCCAAACTCCTCAACGACCTCTCCTACGACGCCGTCTTCCGCATGGCCACCACCCAGCTCCGCCTCGGTCTCAGCGTCGTCGTTGACTCTCCTCTCTCCCGTAGATCCCACCTCGACCGTCTTCTCCACATGGGTTCTTCCACTGGGGCTGGTCTCGTGGTTATTGAGTGCAAGCCCAAGGATGAAGCTGAGTGGAGGAGGAGGCTTGAGCGGCGTGGTGCCCATCATGGTGGTGGTGATGGATGGCATAAGCCTGCCACGTGGAGCGATCTTGAGAGGTTGCTGGAAGGGTATGGTGGTTGTACGGAGTATGATTTTGGTGATGTGCCCAGATTGGTGGTCGATACGACGGCGTCTGTTCCGGTGGGAGACCTCGTTTCCAGTGTGGTGGAGTTCATTTCCTCTCATACTGGTGGCCGGTGGGAGTCTTGTAATATAGAAAAGATAACGTGTACGCCTTCGATGGAGACACGTGGTCAAGTTCCGAAATTTCTCATTGAATGATTTTCTCTGTTTTTATTTGTTTTAATGTACAGTATGAATTAATGAATATACGCTAGGTGAAAATGTTATTTATTTCTCAGACGAATACCCATGTTGTGTAATTCAGAATATTTATTTGTCTTCTTCTTCGTTTAGAAAATTTGTGCTTGTTTACCATGATCTAGAAAATAAGAATAATATTCTACTATTTTATTCAAAATATATATATAATATATATAATGAATATCACGCACGGAGTATAGAAAATCAAAGAATCTCGAAGACTCTAGTGTCCGTTTGGAATACTATTAGGAACGCAAAAAACACATTTTGAAAACTCAAAACCTAAATTTTGTGTTTGGTTAGAAGAAAAAAACATGGTTTGTAAAAAATTTTACTTTAAAAAATCACGTTTTAGGAATAAAGCATGTTAAGAAAACGGGTTGCCAAACACATTGATTCTAAGGGTAACATTTAGATTTTAAATTAATGGATTTCGAACGATTCAAAATTTAGATTATTTAAATCCAATGTTTGGAATTAGGATACTTTAATGACTTTTAAATTTTGATTTGAAATACTCTCTTTTTCCAAAAAAAAGAAGAAGAAGGAAGTACTTTATATTTCAAAATAATCAAAATACTCTTGGAACCTCCAAAATGCCTCCTAAAACCTTTAAAATGATTGAAATAACTTAGAAATCTTTAAAATTACAAAATACTAGGAAGAAATCCAAAATGACAAAAAAAAAAAAAAATCCTTATTATCTCCAAATTACCCTATAAACAATAAACCTTTTAAAATGACCAAAAAAATCCCAAAACTTAAAAATAATCTTGAAACATCCAAAATGATCAATATACCCTAAAAACCTACAATATGACTTAAATGCACCCCTAACAACACAAATGATAAAAATACCCTCCCAAAACCATCAAAAAACCATCAAAGTGACAACAATACCTGTCTACCTCCCAAAACGATCATGGTATGCCTCAAAACTTTGAGAATTACACCCTTAACTTTTAAAAGTTGCACAAATCAACTTCCAAACTACTCAAAACAACCCACGAACTTTGGAATTGTACAAATCTGAAAATGACCCTAGAATTGTGCTGCTTATAATGCACTCATCGTGATGAATCATGTTATTTTTGTTGTAATAATTCCTTAATTCTTATAATTTTGGAGGAGCAATTTGGTTATTTTGAAGAAATATTATTTATTTACTCTTTTGGTGTGGTCTAGTTGATTATTTTTTAGGATATTATAATCTAGTGTAGTGATTCTCATTCTCAATCACTAAAGTTTTTGAGTTTGAAATTAGCAAATAAAAGTGCGTGTTTGGTACACCAGATTCAAATCCGGATTCTGTGATTCAAATACAAAATCATTGGGTCCCACACTAAAAAAAGATGTTTGGTACGTGAGTTTTAAGTGAGAATTGAAATCCCAACTTGAATTTTATGTGGATCCCATGCCAAATTTGAGTTCAGCCTTTCACCTGTTTTTGAATCCAATCTGGATTCAAATCCGGACTGAATTCATGTGGGTCCCAGTTTATTACCGTTACTGGGCCCACACGTTTCTTCTTTCTCCCATTTTCTCTCTCTCCTCCAGAAGCTTCTCTGCTTCTCTCTCTCTTGCTCTCGGCCATTACAGAGCCCGTACACCGCTCCCATCTCTGACTCATTGACTGTAAAAATCAAATCAAACCCAAACAACTTAGGAAGCAACAAGGTATCAACAAGCCGATTCAATCCCAGACCAAAACCACAAATCCAAGATCAATCCACCAAGACCACCGAAACATAAACAACCATGGCTACCAAAACCCAAACTCCGAAACCCAAATCCACTGCCCGTTGAAACCCACATCTTCAAAACCCAAACCCAGATCTTCAAATTCAAAACCCAAACCGACGCCAGGAATTCCATCGGCTTTAAATCTTCAAATTTTAAACCCAAATCCTCCTTCGTATGTCGTTGATGAGAAAACCCCAAACCCATAACCCATACTGTAGCATCACGCTTAGAGGAAAAGGAAAGAAAAAAGAAGAAAAAAAAGAGAGGAGCGGGAGAGCAGAGCAGAGCAGAGAGAGGAGCGGGTCTGAGAGAAAAGGAAAGAAAAAAGAAGAAAAAAAAAAAGAGAGGAGAGAGAGAGAAAGACTGAATAAGTGTGCAAATCCTCTACAATAATTGTATAGGTACAACCAAGTTTAAAAACCAAAACTATGTACCAAACACAAATTTTTTTTTTAAATTGTGATTTCAGTTGTAAAACCAAAACTATGTACCAAACATAATTTTTTTTACGATCTTGAATTCAAATCAGGATTAAAGTTCTAACTTCAATAAAGTAAAAAGTCACGAAACCAAAATAGAAAACGAAAACACGTACCAAACAGGCCCAAAGATTCCACGATAATATTTAAGCTTTTTGACTAATTACCTCTAATCTTTGCTGCAATTAATATGACTTGGAGATCTAGCTTTTGAATATTTTTCGATTGCAGTGATGCAAGATGCCATTCTTTAAGCTTCTTTCAAAGAACATATATTATAGTCCCATCAAATGGGATCTCTCACACACGACCAACCACCTCTTTACAACCCTCAACTTGCAGCCAGTGCCCTTCAAACATGAATTTAAAGCTCTATTGTGGGTTATATCTGTCACCCCCCAAACACAAGTATGTGCTCGACACATGCATGGTAACAGTAGCATATTTATAAAACTTTGTCTTACGAGTGTGCAAGATCTTACTAGCAAATTACAATAATAACACCATTGAAATAAATAATCCACTAATTAAGAATGAATCAATAAATAAAAAAATTGCATCCATAAGAATGAAATAAATAATCCGCTAACAAATGTCTTTCATAAAATCATTAAAGTAGCAAATATGATATGTTTAAAAATCATGCCGAAATTTCTTCCCACACTACTCTTTCACAACGTTTACCCTAGCTTCTACTCAATATCTGAAATGGGGAAAGAATGAGGTAAGCTGAAAAATCCAGCAAATAACCAATACCCTTAACTAGCCGGATCAAACACACATTAGTAAAACAAATATACACAATTAAACAATACAAAATTTATAGACAATTACTTAAAAAAGAAGAAGACAGATACGCGGTCTAATTCACAAAGATAAAACTATAATTTTATTTGTAAACAACATATTAACATGAGTTAATTACACTTTACCCACGTGTGGTTAGACCCATTTTAATAGTGCTTACCTATGGTTTGGACTTTGTCATTTTACCCTCTTGATGTGGTCTCCGTTAGACACACATTAACCACCTTGCCCATTTCCGTTAGAAAAACACTTAAAACTTCATAAAAAAAAAAAAAAAAAAACATAAAACAGATCAAACAAGTTTGAAATCAAACAAATTAGAAAAACACTTGGACCCTGTTCTTGGTTTCTAAGGTTTGGGATTTGGTCTTGTCACAATGGCGTCGTCAAGTGAGGGATGAGGTGGCAGGTACTGGACAAAAGGATGAGATTGGTGGCGATATGTGTTGCACTGTGACGTTGTGTTATTGGCGACAATAAGTTGAACTTGTGGCATATTCGCAATCGGTGACGGCATAGTTAGAGTTTGAGTGATTGGGCTCAACGAGGTTTGATTGGGTGAACCAATTCAAGTGTTTTGGGCTGCTATTCTTGGTGTTTTTGGCAGGACTGGGTGAGTTTGAAGGTCGGGTTTATTGCTGTGATGGCACTGGGGATTTTATTTATTTATTTTTTGGTGATCTAGGTTTTTATTATTGACGGGGTGAGGTTTTGTTGGTTTTGAATTTTTGTGGATGGTGGTGGGATGGATTCTTGATGGAGCAGCAGTGCTGGTACAAGGTAGGTTGTTGCTTTTCTAGTTGCCGTGGCTTGCTTTGTTACCAGATTTGATGCAAGATAGTATACTCTAAGAGTGAGACTTTTGTTTAGAAAAAAACAAAAAGATAGGACTAGGAATCAACACCTAGCTAGAGTTTGCTTGAAATTAATATCAATCGATAAATGGGCCCTTTAATAGTGTCCCCTAAGTAACATAATTGATGGAGACCAAGAACAGGGTCCCAAAGTGTTTTTCTAATTTGTTTGATTTGTCTTATGTTGTATTTTATGAGTTTTAAGTGTTTTTTTTTTTAAACGAAAATGGGCAAGATGGGTAACGAGTGTCTAACATAAACGACCTCATAAGGTGGGTAAAGTGACAAAGTCCAAACCACAGGTAGGTACTGTTAAAATGGGCTTAACCACAGGTGGGCAAAGTGTAATTAACCCTATTAACATATTCAAATATAGATTCCTAACTCTCTTGACGAGTGCTATAGCCACATTAGCCATGTGATAAGGCCCAAAAATCACACATAGGTCAATGACAAACCCCAGATTGAACTTGTTATCCCCATTGACACGGCACATATCATAGACTAAGAGGTTAAAATCAAAAACCTATTTTGAATTCTAAAACAGTAATTTTCAAATCTTGCTCAAATTTGCATACAAAAATAAATCACTTTAACAAATAAGTTATACAACATAAAAGGATTCCTTGCATGATATACTCACATGCTTGATCGGATTTTTTGTTGTTGAAGAAATCAATAACTTTAAAAATAAAATGATTTTTTGTTTGTTTGTTGATATTTTGGAGTAAATTGATTTTGACATAATTAAACAATAAGAAGTAAAATTGTTGTAAATTTTTTTTTATATAGTGATATAGAAGTGAGTTTGAGTTAGAAAGCTTTTAGCTAGTGGCGCATTTGGCACTTGGACATGTGGAACATGTACGTGTGATTCAGGTCGAACAATGTTAATTTTATATTAAAATAAGATGAGATGCACTGGATCATGGAAGTTATTTAATTAAAGGTTATATTAATGTTCTCGAATGGTGCCAATTAAGTGAAGAGTTATGACTCTTCATTGTCTATAAATTAAAGGGTTTAATTCATTGTCAAATACACAATTTGTAAGAAAACTCTTTAAGGAAATTAGAAATATTGTTGTCTGTAATTTGGTGATTTTGTTGTATCATGGAGGTAAATTGTTTTTAACCTTGCAGTAAACTATTTCGAGTGGGGGACATTATCACCTTAAAATCAAAGTGTTTTACACGACTCAAAGTTGTATTTATTTTTTGATCACAACATTTTCTTCAACAATTATAGGGTGATATTCATGCCTCAAAGTTGCAGTTTATTTTATATCACAACAAATTCTTCAACAATTTTTAGGTGATATTTTTCTAGAATGGTTCCAATTAAATTAACAGTTATGACTCGTTATTGTCTATAAATGAAAGAACTTAATTCATTGTCAAATACATAATTTTGCAAGAAAAATCTTTAAGGAAATTAAAGATATTGTTGTCTATAATTTTGTAACTTTGTTGTATCTTGGAGGTGAGAATTGGCTTTAACCTCATCGCAAACTCTTTCGATTGAAGCAATTATCACCTTAAAGAAAGAGTTTTATATGCCTTAAAGTCGTATTTATTTTTCGCTCACAATATTTTCTTGAACAATTTCAAAATGATATTCACGCCTCAAAATCACTGTTTATTTCCGATCGCAACAAATTCTTCAAAAATAAAACAAGTACGCAAGTAGGAACATAATAAAAAATATAAGTTTTGGCAAAACACTAGTACTTAAGGACGAATGTTACTTACCTCTAGTAAGCAACAAATTCCTAATCATTTATCTTTTTTTATTTTTTATTTTTTTTAAATTCATAATTCAGACACTAAACCAATTATACAATGATCAAAATACAGTAATTGCTATAAACAATCCTATATACTTAGTGACTAGTGACTAATTTATTTACTAAGCTATATATAATGTCTATAAGCATTCTCTAACTGATACTTGATACACTAGCAGAAACCAGTACATTATTTATGCCAATATGCTATGATTTCTTTTCTATCATTATTATTATCTTTTTCAAAGAGCAACGACACTACTGTACACTAGTGAGACTTAAGATTGATTTCTTCTTTTTTAATGAGTGAACATGCTTTATTTAGGAAGAATCACAGTACAAAGGGCTTTTAAAAGTTAAAGAACTAATCCCTTCATATCATCCTGAGAAGACAAAAGAAGAGATGAAAGAAATTGGAATAGTTCCAGAGCGATTACAAAATAAAGTCCATCTAGCTACAGAGTGGGCCGCAGTGTTCAACTCCCTAAATACATGAGAGGCAAGCCAAAAAAGAGAAGTATTCTTGCTTTTTTTTATTTTTTATTTTTTTTAGGCTTAAGATTGATTTGATCCTCATAACTTTTCCCCCATCACGTTAATAAGCTAATAGCCTAATAGGTGTTACAATCTAATAGGTGGATACGAAACGTGAATCCTTAGTTCTTATGCATTTCCTCATTTAAAAAAAAAAAAAAAAAACCCTTATGCAGTACTACCAGAAAAGAAGTCCCTGGTCCCTGCACCATGAATAAGCATCTGACCACTATTAAACATATCCTCCTAATTTGGCTATTTAACAATAAAGTATTATGTCATCTAAAAATATCCTTCTAGATAAACATTTTTTTTTTGGTAAGACCGGGTATTACAATGTCCATAAGTGTTATGCCATCTAACAATTAAGGCATGATATTTACCAAAAAAATAAATAACTTAAGGCATGATAATTGAAACTGACAATGAGCTTGTCGAGAAATTATTCAGTCCACTGGCTGAACCACGTCATCCGTCCACCATTCCAATAATTAAATGACACGTGTGATAATTAATATAGTCAGCTTGAGGCTATTTGGTCATTTTCAAAGTATGGGGTTAATGGTTAAAAGCTGACTGTATTAATTATCAAGCTGACTATATTAATTATCAGATGTGTCATTTAATTATTGGAATAGTGAATGGATGAACCACGTCAGCCGGTGGATTGAATAATTTCTCGACAAGGAGGATGTACCAAATTCGGACGGCCTTAAAGAGGTGAGGAAATTCCAAATTTGCTATAATATTAATACCATCCAATCTTTTCCGTACCATATCAGGCCCTTCTCGATTGTTGCACTATATATATTTTGCACCAATGAAAGCCCAAGTCTGTAAAAACACACTAATTTAGAACATCTCTAATCATTGCATTTGTGAACCAATTCTCGAACACCTTCAATGGTTCTCTTCATTGGTAGTAATGTCGTTAAATTTGAAGAAAAAAAGAAAAAAAAAATTAAATGAATTTTAAAATGACATTTCTTAATAAAATTTTATTCTAAAATTGAATTTTTTATTTTCAAATTAAATGAAAGTGTGACAAAAATCAGATGGACACATTTCAACATTTTTCAAAGATTAGGAATTTTAATTTCAAATTAGAAGAACATAGAGTCAATTTAATTTTGACCATTTAAAAAAATATTTGCAAAGCCAAAAGGTGGCATATATATATATATATATATCAAACCACAAAACATTCCCAAAAATCGTAGTTTCTCACTAGGTTACCAAATGGACCCATGTATTGAATGATTTTTATTTTTGATTTTTGACGAGTCCATTCCTCAATTAAATGGTAAATCCCTCAAAAAGACAATTCCATCAGTTCAAGTGGCCCCCAAACCCCCCACAAAAATGAGTCCATTCCTCAATTAAATGGTAAATCCCTCAAAAAGACAATTCCCTCAGCTAAAGTGGCCCCCAAACCCCCCACAAAAATAACTCAACTATGCCCTACAGATAGATACCATTACCCTAAAACAAGATAACCCCTATCGACACATGGAACACGATGACACAACTTTTTGTGGAATTAATATCTTCTTTGTTTTTTTTGATAAGTCGGAATTAAAAATCTTCTTCTTTTTTTATTTTCATGTTGCTTCCACGTCCTTCACTATTATTCGTTAGTCAACCTTTTTATTTCTTTGGTCACTGCCCATCATCTCCACCAGTTAGCTTCCGAAACACTTCCGAGGACTTTCACTTTCAGTGCCTCTGTTATGTCTACTGCAAAATTCTTTCATAAACCAATTAGTATTCACCAACTTGGCCTCCTGTTCTGCTCAATTTTGATTTGCTTTCACTGCATCTGAAGCTTGTTCCTCTGGGTCAACTGCGAGGTCTTTATATAACATCTTTCCTCAACTTTGAAGCTGATTCTTCATCTCATGCTGCTTCTTCAGTTGTATTGAAGCCAAGTCAAGTGCTTTCTTTGTGTTCTATTATTGATTTATAAGTCTCTTCAACATTTTTAAAGTAGTTCATATTTTAAAGTCTCATGAGTAGTTCATCTTGTGTTCTATTCTTGGTTCTTGCTTGTCAATCATACCCATCTTAGGTTTTGGAATGATAAATGATAATTACTTGACTCTGGGTACTTGATACTTAAATCTAAGGATAGTTGTATTGATATCATAAAAAAAGAATTGTGCGTTTTGGTGTATTTCACTAAATGGGTAATGGATAGAAATCAAGTTCAGACTCTGGTTTCTCAGTTTCTTTTGGGTTATTTTTGGCTGTTTTAGCATTGTTTCAGCTTTTTAAAGTGTTTTCCTAAATTGGGTAATCTTAATTGGTTGTGATTCATTAGTAGAATTTTTTTATTTACTATATAAGGTTTAGCTGATGGTTCCCTAGTACATGATGCTTTTTGATGGTGTCAAAGCCTAGGATCCCCTAGAATTTAAGTGATGGATAATGGGAATAATGAAATGTCCTCGTCCTTGAGTTTTGCTTCCTCATCTTATCTATCAAATGGGTCCAGTAGTCACAATTTATCTGCAGCTGGAAACTCCAATCTTGAAAATTTGAGTCTTAACAAGCTCAGCACCAATCTTGAGAAGTTATTAATTGATGCTGAATATGACTATAGCGATGCAGAGATTGAGGTTGAGGGCATCCCTGTGGGTGTCCATAGGTCTATATTGGCTGCAAGGAGTCAATTTTTTCACGAGCTTTTTAAGAGGGGAAAAGATGGTTTGGTTAAGGAAGGCAAGCCTAGGTTTCTCATGTCTGATTTAGTGCCTAATGGTAGAGTTGGATATGAAGCACTTAATGTTTTCTTGTCTTATTTGTATACTGGGAAGCTTAAGCCATCACCACCAGAAGTATCAACTTGTGTTGATGATAACTGTGCACATGATGCATGCCGCCCTGTTATTAATTATGCTGTGGAATTGATGTATGCTTCTGCCACTTTTCAGATGAAAGAGCTTGTTCTGGTTGTTCAGGTCAGTCATTCTTCCATTTTTGGTTAGAACTCTCTCTCTCTCTCTCTCTCTCTCTCGATCATGAAATTATGCTAAATTTTTATTCTTGTCTCAAGTAAATGAGCAGGGTTGTTGTTTTACTAAAGAGTGATTCCAGAGATATACCAAATTTTACTACATGCCGATGTGTTATCAATCACAAAGTAATAACTAAAATCAATCACATTCATTGTCACATCAGTTTGTAAGCTTTTTGTAGTAAAATTTGTGGTAGATTTAGTATTTTCCTTTACTAAATGACTTGAATTGTATTAATGAAAACAATTTTTGGAGCACTTGTCAATCACAAGTCAAATATATGATATAACTTTGGGTTCCATAACATGTGAGAAGTATATAGTGATTTATTTCATGAAACCCAAATGAACATTAGTGACTCAGTACTCAATGTACTCGCATGCATGCAGCGCCGTCTACTCAACTTCGTTGATAAGGCTCTTGTGGAAGATGTTATTCCAATTCTTGTGGCTGCCTTCCACTGCCAACTGGACCAACTCCTCTCTCACTGCATCGATAGAGTAGCAAAATCTGATCTTGACAAAGTATCTCTTGAAAAGGAGCTTCCTTATGAAGTTTCAAAAGACATCACATCGCATCGACTCAAATCTCAGCAAGAGGAACTTGAACCTATGCTGGAAGTAATGGACCCCTTACATGAGAAGAGAGCTAGGAGAATTCATAAGGCATTGGATTCTGATGATATTGAATTAGTGAATATGCTACTGAGTGAATCTAATATCACTTTAGACCAAGCTTATGCACTGCATTATGCTGTTGCATACTGTGATCCTAAGGTTGTTAAAGAGGTCCTCAACTTAGGCTTGGCTGATCTCAACTGTAGAAATTCTCGAGGACACACCATACTTCATGTGGCTGCAAGGCGAAAGGAGCCTTCAATTCTAGTGGCATTGCTGAACAAGGGAGCCTCTGCATCAGAAAGTACACGGGATGGACAAACTGCTGTTGCAATCTGTAGGAGGTTAACTAGGCCAAAAGATTACAATGAGAATACAAAGCAGGGGCAAGAGTCTAACAAAGACAGGTTATGCATTGATGTCCTTGAGAGAGAAATGAGAAGAAGTTCAATAATGTCTGTAAATATGGCAATCTCAACTCAGGTGATAACTGATGATTTGCACATGAGGCTTCACTACTATGAAGATAGAGGTGATAATTCATTACTTCTTTCTGTTATCTACTTGCTTTTTATCTGAATAATGTTGAGGTTTTATTTAAGTATAATTAATGCTATTATGCTAGTTCCTTTTTCTTTCCTCTTTTAGAAAATCTTGTAGGTGGACACTTTCCTAGGTAAGTGGCTATTTCTCCTTTTAAGATTTGTTTCTGAAAATCTCTTTTTAACCTGCATATGTATACTTTATAAAAAAAAAAAAAAAAAAAAAAAAAAAAGAAAAAAAAAAGAAAGAAGAAGAATATTATGATGAACAACATTTTTTAAATAAATTGTTTGTTTACTCATATATAAGCGACAAAGTTTAGTTATTCTTTTGTATATATACATGCTAGCACTATGTCAGTGGGATCACAGGTTAATAAGCTTATGTATATTAAATAAAAGAGTAAATTATATTTACACCCCCAATGTTTGTGAAACTAGACTCGCTACATCCTATTTTTAACAAATGACACTCCGCTCCAAAATTCTCAAAATAATTCACACTCCGCTAAAAAAACATAGAGTGAAGTGTGAATTATTTTGGAAGGAAGTGTCAATTATTTTGATTATTTTGGGGGCGAAGTGTTTTTCTTAAAAATAGGATGTGTTAAGTATAATTTTACTAAAAACTTGGGGTGTTAGTGTAATTTATCCTAAATAAAATATTCCAATAATATTATTGAAATCAAATTATGAAAATAAAGTGCTAATAAAAATAATAATAATTTAAGTTACATACATCATGTAAGATTGAGTTTTTATCAGAACCAAAATTTTTAGTAGATAATATAAGAATTGTCTAAAATAAAAAAGTGAAACATCTTTTAAATTTCGTTGTAAGACATGTGATGCTTACATTGAGTTATATGGCTTAAACATGTTTTTTATGACAAAAAATATTATTGTAGATGAATAAAATAATTTAAAATAAATAATAATCTTCTTTTGAATTTATTGAGTATTTTGGTAATAACTAGTATTCATCCGTTTCTCTTTAATCTCTTCTTCTTTTACTAAAAATTCTTTGACTCATCTACAATGGACTTGACTCAATTCAAGTCTCTTATTTTTCTTCCTTTGTCTTACCATGTTTATAGATATTCTTTATCTATCCTTCATCCCAAACTTGTCCTTATCCTTAAATCTAGACTCTCGGACTGTCCTTTTTTGCTTCCTTCCCTCTTCCCACTTTATGGTTTCATAAGCAACATTGTCTCTACATTACATCTAGGTAAGCTTCTATTGAGCCTCCGCATTCCACTACCAAGTCTCCTTATTTGGTAGCCTACATCCTTTAGATTTTACATGTTCTTCTTTAGCCACTCTTTTAATGCAACTAGCTATTTCAATCCACATTTTATCAACATCTCCATCTAGGCCCCACTTGAGTTCTTTGATTCTTCTATCTTTAAATATTACTTGTTTTTCCCCTAACACCTAATTCTTTGATTTCTTTTTTTATTTTTTATATTTTATTTTTTATTTTTACAAGTATCTAGTATCACCAAACTATGTTGAATGGTTCCGCTCTTTCTTCGTATCATTTTGCAATCTTTATAAAATCTATATGGTTAAAATTTGTCCCACTTTTGAATATTATTAATATTAAGTGTGAATCCTTCAAAAAGCCAAGTGTTCCCAAAATCAGATCATATGCCCTTGTGAAGTCTAAAATAACATCTTCTAACTAATTCCTCTACCCTCCGACCTACATGATCTCCTTCATATCCACCACTCTCTTTCCCAACACATCCCTCACTCTCTTTTCCAACGTAAGGATACGAAGTTGAACGAAGCTGGATAGTATAATCAGCAGCCACTACTTTGTATTTCAGTATTTTGTATGAAACAAGTCATCAATTTTTTTTTACACTTTTTTTAGAAGATTTTGTTTTTCACCTAATAGTCTATTTTTGTATCTTATTCGCAACCAATTGTCAAACCCACAAAATCCTTATGTATAGTTTCTTTGCTATATGTTTGGCACCTTTATTGGCTGCTGATTATACGATCCAACTTCATCTTTATGTTGATCACTACTAATGGTATACATGTGTGATGCACGCATTAAATAACAACAATATGTGAATTTTTAAAAATTCACTATTATTGTTGAAATTGCATAATAATATAGATAGTAAAAATAGAAGATAAATTATCTTAAACATGGAACAAAACATTATGGTATATTATGAAAGTTATTTAAAATAAATAATAAAACTTTTTTTAAAAACTTTTGATAATAGAATTTTAGTTGAAGTAGTATTATAATTTTTTTGAAATATTTGTGATAGAATTTCACTTAGGGTAAACTATTTTAATAATTAGTAATCGTATCGTGAAAGTAGTTGTACCACATGTAACATTTATGTTGAGTCATGATGTGGCCCAATAAAAAGTTATAGTAGATAATTGAAATCTTTAAAATAAATAAATAAATAATTGCATTTTAATTGGAGTAGTATTTTAAACATCTTGTAACTTTAGTAATAGAGTTCACCCGATCAAACTATCTTAATAATTTTAACATACTTATAATGAGCCATATAGTGAAAATATGTTTTATGACAATCTTAAGTGTGTAAGATAAATTGACTATTCATTTGGCATAAGGATATGTTCTTTATGTGATTCAATTATATAAGACAATTTTTATTTTATAGTATATGATTTGTGTATGTATCTTCATCATTTTACACATCTTGGAATATGTGGAATATGTGAGAGAGGATCAAAACACCAGCACATAAATATGATGATTATGATCATGCTTGGGGAGGAAAAGTCGGAAACACTATTAACATATGCTAGAGAATTTCTTTTAGGTGTAATTAATAGCAGAATTGCTCTCTTATCTTGACCTTTATATAAGACTTAAATGGTGGCTGAATAACAATCACGCCAAGAGATGCAATGTTGGAATGAACACTTTGGTCTGCCTGGTCTGGCTAGTCATCCTGAGAATTATGGAGATGACCAATTGAGCATTTTCATAATTTGCATTGCATTGAATTTTCCATTGGAATTCTAAACAGTACTGTCAAAATACAATAAAATACAATACTCTGCTTTGTTATTGCAAAGGAGGTTATTATCATTAGATTTCTGGTCTTTCTGCAAAAGCCCTAGTTTACTTTTTTTGATAGGACAAAAGCCCTAGTTTACAGCTTAAGAATTTAGCGTCTTAGGCAATTATGAGTTTGCGCTTGTGAGATGGACCTTTCTGATTTCTATAAAAATGTAGCTGGTACATACTTCAACGATAAAACATAGATAGCCTGTAAAATATGATGCGGTCAGGAGCAATGAGATAAGAATTTACTTAGATTGTCCATAAAAACCTAGTTCCTAGTGGAAAGGAAAACCTTTTTTAGGGTGCTAAAATAAGCAGAACTTGGAGTTCTTGAAGAAACTAACAAGTCAAAATTATAATTATACATGTGTGAGTGGAATTCTCATATTATGGAAGAATAAAGATATTGATGAATTAATATAATATAACTGGGTCCAAACCCATAGACGCTTTTGAGCAAAGTGGTATCCTTATAAGTTATATTAACTTGTCAATTGGAATCTCCCTAAGGTTTTATCTCCCTTACAAAAAGTACAAAAGAAGTTATAGTTACTTGTGGAGTATATGTACCCCATGTATCTATCCATTTGAAACCAAGAGTGAAGAAGAGAAATAAGAATACCAAAGACTTCTCTACCTTCTCTAGTCTATCTTCCTTTGATGGTTTGAGTTTAAGTGTTTATAGGCTTGTAAACTTTCAAGAAAGTGATATTAGAGTCAATGGGTTCGTGGTGAGAATGGCAATTATCAACGAGATGGTGTCATTTCTATTTCCCTGGCTTAGCAACAAAAATTTTGATAGTTGGAAAGTGTTACTCGAATCCCAAGATGCATGGGAAATAATGGAAAGTTCACTTCAGATATTGAGAGGGAGTCCTATAGTCTAAGCTCATCTTAAATGAGAAAGGAGGGCATGAGAAAAGTCAGAATTCAAAAATCACAAGAGAGCACAAAAGTGGAAGTTTCTCAAGGCCATACAAATGAAGGTATGGCAAACCAAATGTTATAATTGCCAAAAATTTGGGCATTATGCTGCTCTTCTAGTGATGAAGAGAAAAGTCAGAATTCAAAAACCACAAGAAAGCACATAAGAGGAAGTTTCTCAAGGCTATACAAATGAAGGTATGGCAAAACTAATGTTAAATGTTATAATTGCCAAAAATTGGACATTATGCTTTTGAATGTAGAATTGCCACAAATGATGTTGAGGTAAAAATCAATTATGTTGAAGATAAAAATGAAGGAGTAGAGCTAACTTTGTTGTTGACATACAAAGGAGAAGACAAATAAGGGAAGAATGTGTGGTATCTTGACACTGACACTAGCAATCACATGTGTGGGAATAAAAGGATGCTTTTGGAACTTGATGAATCACTGATTGGCAATTTCGATGAAAGGAGAATGTTAAATTTTGATCTATTTAAAAATTAGATCACCAATTTATATTTTATGTTTATTATAGGCTCAAGTATGAAAAATAATATCTTAAGCTTAGGAAAATTCCTTGAGAAAGACTGATTTTCACTTGAAAAAAATCATAGTTATTTAATAAGGGACCACCAAAAGAATTTGATAGCAAATGTGCCAATGAGAAGAATATAATGTTCTTGTTAAACTCTCATACTGATGTTTCCAAATGTCTGAATGCTTGCTTTAGAGATTCAATTTGAGGTTGGGGTATTTGAATTTTGGTGGATTATGATTGTTGGCATAGAATAAAATAGTGAGAGAATTGCCTTCCATTGAACATCTTGATTAGCTTTATAAAGGATGTCTCCTATGCAAGAAATCAAGAAAGAGCTTTCCAAAAGAAACCAGTACAAGAAGAACCAAGACATTGCAGCTTGATCATACTAATGTGTGCAAACCGATCAAACTAATAGTGCTCGATAAAAATAATTATTTTCTTCTTTATATTGATGTTTTTAGTCGAAAAATGTGGGTTTTTATTTTGAAACAAAAATTTGATGTGTTTGGTGCATTTAAGAAATTTGAAGCATTTATAGAAAAGCAAGACATAAAAGGAATTTATAGAATTTTGTGAAACTAATGGGATTCGCTGCCCTCTAACAGTCCATAGATCACTGTAGCAGAATGGTATAGCTAAAAGAAATAATCGTTCAATTCTTAACAAGGCCAGAAGCATGTTGAAGAGTAAGAGAATGTCAAAAGAGCTTTGGGTAGAAGTGGTTGACTATGCTGTTTATTTTTCTAACTGTTGCCCCTTAAGAAGTGTACAAGGAAAAACCCCACAACAAGCTTGAAGCGGAAAGAAGCCTACAATTTTTCACTTATGTGTGTTTGGGAGCATTGCATATGTTCATGTACTAGATTAAGAAAGGTCCAAACTACATGGCAAGAGTGAGAGGTACGTGTACATTGAATATGATCCAATCTATAATGGCTAAAAGCTATACTATCCAAATACAAAAAAAAAAAAAAAATCATTGTCAGTCATGATGTGGAATTTTATGAAGAAATGACATGGAATTGGAGCATTTAAGAAGAAAATAAATGTGATTTCTTTCGTTTACCTGAAGAAGATGAGCAGGTGAATGAATTTCTAGAAAATCTTGCCATTCCACCTCCATCAGTAGCATCTCTCATTCATGAAAGTCTAACCTCATCGTCATCACTGGAAGGAAGTTTTAGTGAAAGATAAAGGAGATTGAGAAGTCTCTAGGATCATTATGATTCAACCGAAAATGTAGATGATCTAACACTTTAATCTAGTTGTGGATTGTGAACTTATGGAAGACAAGAGATGGAGAATTCTATGGACGAGGAGATCAAGACAATAAAGTAGAATGCTACATGAGAGCTAGCAACTTTTCCAATCACCCAAAAAAAAAAAAAAAAATCATTGTCAGTCATGATGTGGAATTTTATGAAGAAATGACATGGAATTGGAGCATTTAAGAAGAAAATAAATATGATTTCTTTCGTTTACCTGAAGAAGATGAGCAGGTGAATGAATTTCTAGAAAATCTTGCCATTCCACCTCCATCAGTAGCATCTCTCATTCATGAAAGTCTAACCTCATCGTCATCACTGGAAGGAAGTTTTAGTGAAAGATAAAGGAGATTGAGAAGTCTCTAGGATCATTATGATTCAACCGAAAATGTAGATGATCTAACACTTTAATCTAGTTGTGGATTGTGAACTTATGGAAGACAAGAGATGGAGAATTCTATGGACGAGGAGATCAAGACAATAAAGTAGAATGCTACATGAGAGCTAGCAACTTTTCCACATGGAAAAAAGGAAATTGGCAAAAAATGGGTGTACAAGATGAAGAAGAATGCAAAAGGAGAGGTGGATACATACAAAGTAGGATTGATACTATGATGAGGTGTTTGCCCCAGTTGCTTGTTTGGAAACCATATGACTGATAATTTCTTTAGCAGCTTAGAATAAATGTAAACTTTATGAAATGTATGTCAAATATGCCAAGAGATATACAAAGTAAGATTAATAGTCAACGACAAGGTATTGACTATGATGAGGTATTGGTCCTAGGTACTCGTTTGGAAACAATATGATTGATAATTTCTTTAGTAGCTTATAAGAAATGAAAAATTTATCAGATATATGTTAAGTATGTCTTTTTGAAAGGCCATCTTGAGGAAGAAGTTTATGTTGAGTAGTCCATAGGTTATATAGTCAAAGGTCATGGAGAAAAAGTTTTGAGGTTGAAGAAAGCTTTTATGGCTTGAAACAGATACCCAGAGCTTGGAATAGTAAAATCGACAAATACTTTCAAGAGAAAGGATTCTTTAAATTCTCACATGAACGCACAGTTTATTGTAAGGTGCATGAAAATAAAGTTATCTTGATTGTTTTTTTGTATGTAGATGATTTAATTTGTACAAGTAATAACCCAAGTGTGTTTGAGGAATTCAAGAAAGCAATGGGTCGAGAATTTGAAATGATAGATATTGGACTTATGACATACTTGGCATTTAGGTGAAACAAATGGGTGATGAAATATTCACTTCCCAAGAAGGTTATGTTTGATCGCTAGCCAATAAGCAACCCGGTAGAATGTGGCATTAAATTGTCAAAGCATGTTGACAAAGAGAAGGTAAATCCAACATTATTGAAGAGTTTAGTTGGAAACTTGAGGTGCATAACATGCACAAGACCTAGACATTCTCGTTAGTTGCTACATGGAAGTGTCAACCATAACTTATTTGAAGACTGTTAAGAGTACTCTTCATTATATAAAAGGTATACTTGATTTTGGATTGCTATATTGAACTTGTTGGCTATAATGATAGTCTACATGGATGATACTCCATTCCTAAGACTTCCAAGTAGTAATTAATAATGACACTTTCCACCTATGAAATTGAGTACTTTGTAGCTAATTCTAGTGTTTGTCATGTGATTTGGCTTAGAAGCTTATTGAAGGAACTATATATATATATATATATATATATATATATATATATATATATAACAAGTAGAAGCTACGAAGATATTTATGGACAAAACAGTCAGCATCAGCACTAGCCAAGAATCTTATCTTTTACTATTGATTGAACCAAGCATATCGATACGAGGCATCTTTTTATCAAAGAATGGAAATTTAATTTGAGTTTGTGAAGTCACATGATCAGGCACAGAGATACTCACCAAATCACTCAAGTATGACATGTTTTACAAGCTACAAACCCTACTTGGAGTGAGAACAAAATCAAGTTTGAGAGGTGGTATTGGAGAAATAAACCCAAATTTTAAAATGTAAGTTATTAATGGGATGAGTTAGTATAGGATTTTTTGTTTGTTTTTGTTTTTTTAATAGAAACGTCAGCATATGATTTACACATACGTATGTAGATTTTATTGATGTTATGCAATAGGTACAATGGAAGTTAAGGTTGCGTATGGAATACATACTATATATATCCATCCATTCGAACCAAGAGTGAAGAAAAGATATCAGAATACAAAAGAGTTCTCTTCCTCTTCCCTCCCCATTCTATATTTCCTTTAAAAGTGTGGATCTCTTCCGTTGTGAGTAGTGTGTGTAGGCCCATCAACTTATGACAAGACCAACCAATGGAACAAACTCCTTCAACTTGTTCATCCTCCAATCTACATCTTATTATATATGTTCTTCAGATCCAGTATCATGAAACGATTTCTCTTTCCTTATATCATATGTTTCGTTCTTAAGACCACCTACCGTTATGTCCAAGAGTTCAACATCTGGATATATATATATAGAGAGAGAGTCTGTATAGATGAATATGGACTAATATATTGAGTTGAATACATTAGTCGAATACTCAAGACCACCTTTCCCTAGATTACCTGGGCATATTGTTTCCTTTTTGATTTTGGGTTTAGTTACACCTTGGAAAGATTTTGAGCAATAGTTATCAACATATAGCCTATTGAGTTGAATGCATTAGTTTATGGGCCTTGAGGCTTTTGACACCCATGGAAGTAGTCAAGTAGAAACATCTAAATATGGACTAATATATATTTGCTATTTTTATATTACTCAGAACCTCCCCATTCTGTCATAATATTTTCCAGAATAACATTTTTGGAATCTCTGGTTCCTACCTTGTAAAAAAAGTTCTAAAAATGTTTTTTATATGTTGCAGTGGCATTTGCACGGCTGTTGTTTCCTGCTGAAGCCAGGCTTGCTATGGAGGTTGCAGATGCAAATTCAACCTATACACAGGCCTTTCAGCATCAAAAGGTCAAATGCTTGAGGGAGGTTGAGATGAAACACCCCTTATAAGAAATAGAAGACTCAACAAGACTCATGCTCTCGTAAAACAGGTATATATTATCAACCTTATACATGAATAAGTGACTTCTTGTTCCCAGTATTAAGCCTATGTTTGGATTTCAGATTTCACGGATTTTTATCAAAAGCATTCTGCAAAAAATCTGAAGTGTTTGGTTGGGATTTTGGAAAATCAAATAGGCAGGCATTTTGAATTCTCTTGAGGTCAGAATCCAAAATATTTTGGATTCTGTTGCTTCTACTTTTAATTTTTTAAAGAATGAACTCGCTTACACAGTTTATTACTTAAATAACCTTTTTTCCCTATATTTTTTTCTTTCTTTCTTTTATTTTCCTTCCCCCTCTTTTGTTGCCTACTTTTTCTCTTTTTTTGATGTGTTCCCTATTTTTTCTCTTTCTTTCTTTTATCTTTGTAAAAGTATTACTCCAATCAGGGAGCTGTGGTGAAAATTTATTTAGAGGATGTCTATGATATTTTTTATCATAAATGGTTTGTGTATATCTCATGCTCTCGTTAAAACAGGTATATATTATCAACCTTATCAAACTGCATGAATAAGTGACTTCTTGTTCCCAATGCATTCCCAAAATAGAGGATCCAAACACAGGCTAAAATCCTTTAAGAACCAGAAAAATAAGAGGTTTTAAGGTTTGACTAAGGTTAGACGGCGATGATATTATAAATAGTAATAAAAACAAATAATTAAAAAATATGCAAGTTTCACTTGAAAAAATGAGGAGAATTTTTTTTTATTTTTTTAATCTTGCAAGTCGATATTGAAAGAATGAAGAAAGATTCTATGATTCTTTATCTATAAATAAGTTAGAGGTCGTAATAAGAAGTACAAGATGAAAAAAATGAAAAAATTATAAGTCCCTTTATAAGTAACACATTCCTTTGAATAAAATTGAAATGACTAAACTTTTAAAGCCTAATTTCATAAGCCAATTGAAATTCAATCCTGTTGTATATAATAGGCTTATTTAGGCTTACTGGGCTTTAGGCCCAATATACTTGTACTGCACACAACTCTGCCTATATAAAGGCATTCCGTGTATTAACCTAATTGCTGAATATATTATACAATATTTTGCTCACTTTCAGTCTCTGTTTTCTCTCTCTCTTCTTATTCTCAACATGGTATCAGAGCAAGGTTACCCACTCCAATGTCCCCCATTGTTAGTATTCTCTACATTTCCAAACTCAAGCTTCCACCTCCTTGCTTGAGTTTGAGGGAGGGTGTTGGATATTTAAACATTAAAAATAGTTTCAAGCTTACACCTTCTTGCTAGTTTGAGGGGGGTGTTGGATATTATTATCCCCATTGGAAATAGTTGGAGTGGATAATGGGTTTATAGCATTTCATAAGCCTTTTGAGATTGAGTTATCCATTGGACTTTCAATCCAAATATTCTTAGTAAAAATAATAATGATGCATGTGATGCAAAATTATTATTATTTTTTGAAATTGTCAATTTATTTTAAAGAAAACAACTGGATTGGACCAGACACTGGTTCATGTTTAACTCCGTTTTTTAAAGCCATGGTGATTTGAGATTCAAATTCATAGGTGTTCTAGAATTGGAGAAAGCAGGTTGAAAGGTTTACTAACCTGTGTTTGAACATCAGCTTTGTGGCTGGGAGAAATGTAGTAAATATTTTCAAGCCAAGTCCTCAGTAAGCCTACATTAATTTGAAAATTATACCCTTTTTCCCTCTCTGGATGAGAATGAGCTGTAATTTACTAATTTAAATCAATTTAGTAGTCGTTCTTCTCATATTCTGAAATATTTATTTTCCCCCCTTTAAATTTTAAAAAAGGATGCCTTTTATGATTATAGGGTATATGTTTTTTTTTTTTTCTTTGCTGAGTAATTCTATGGTTTATAGTTGTGAATGTAAAAGGATGATTGCAGAGAAAACATTATCAAAAATGAAAACTTGGACATTTATAATCAAAGGTTGAGTTGAAGTTGCTGCTTTCTATATAATTTATAGTTCTAAATTCTTGGAAAAGTATTCAGTTCCCCATGAGCAATACTCTTTGTTCTCACATGAATAGTGAGTGTTATCATAAATTTAATTAGTCGGACTCACTGTTATGTGAGAGAAGGGAACATTACTCTCAGAGTATCGAACAATATGGGATATAGCATTCTAGCAGTAATGCTAACAGGATGAAGTTAGTCTTAATGGACTCAACTTCTAATTAATAACTTGAAACAGCAACTTATACTAGTTACCCATGTTTTCATGACATGATATATCATCTGTTTGAGTAAATTTTTGAGTTTATGTAAATGGCAGTGGAGATGGGTCGACGCTACTTTCCCCATTGCTCTGACGTGCTTGACAAGTTCTTGGAGGACGACGAAATGCCGGACACTTTCTTCCTCGAAGAAGGGTCTCCCGAAGAGCAGACAAAGAAGAGAGCACGTTTCGTGGAACTTAGAGAGGATGTGCAGAAGGCATTTTACAAGGACATTGCTGATCAGAGTCGGTCAGGTTTGACATCATCTTCGTCCTCCTCATCTTCTCCCAAAGAGGTAGCAAATCACAAGAGGAGAAAATGAAGTATATTTAAATTTTGTATTATTCTTGGAAGCCATAAGAGTTTACTGATTTTTTGTGTAGTTTTCCTCATTGATGTACTTGCGGAGCATATTCTGTGATTTATTGTAATAGTATAAGGATAGCAAACCTACCCATATAGGAGTACCTCTTAAGCTACTTGGCTTGTGAAATAATATGAACAAATAGGAATGCTCCGTGTTTTATTTGGTTTTGAGTTAATGATTTCGGTGTCAGTAGCCTAATGAGCATGCCAACTACACATTTGTTCATGTATAATCTATTTAGTTGATATCAAACTTTGGCAGGATCACACTTTTGTTTTTGGTTGGGGGCTGGGGGAGATTGGATCCGATGGGTCTCCATTGAAATCTTCGTACTCAAATTTTTGTGACTTGTATGGAAATCATGTGAGTTCAGTTCAGGTTGCAATCATGATTGGAAATAGAGTACTGAAGTTGCGAGTCATGAAAAAATGAATAAGGGTGATTGTTTTATTGGAAAGTATTATTACACCATTTCACCACACATTATTTAAATGTGGATATTAATGTTTACAAATTGTGAATATATTTATAAATTCTGGACATTAAAGTATTAAAGTTTATAATTTTCGGTTGGTGTGAATAAGTTAGTGTCATTTTTTATTATCAAATTTTATGATTTTAGGATATTTTTGTAATTTAGTTATCACTTGTTGGTTGGAAGTGTCAATCCGTGTTTTTGCTTTCTAAATGTCATTGTTGACATTATTTTAAATAATTTTTTAGATTATGTAATGGCTTGACATGTGACCAAATGAAAAGATGACAAGCGAAAAAGATAAAGACAACGTGGCATTCTTGGTTAAACACGAGCAATGTAAAATGGCGTTTACTCACTCATATTTTGTAACAGTTTCTTCAAATAACTTGTTGCAGGAGTACTTTTTAGCCATTACCACTTACCAGTGCTAATCTTCAGGAAAGACAAGTGTTATTCAAACTTGGTCACAATGATTTAAGTTTGATCAGAGAACAACACATGGATGAAGAAAACTGACAATAGCTATTAGACCCTCGAGAATAAATAGAGGTTCATTCCATATGTAGTGGACACACGTGATCAACATACAAAAGTTTTCTCAAAAAAAAAAAAAAAAAACATACAAAAGAGAACTTGAGAGATCATTGTGGTTTAGTTTAAGAGAGAGATGTTCTTAGTTTGTAGGGTTTAATTTGAAGAAGATTGATACTTGTAAGTGCTCCTTTAGTTTATGTAATCTTGTTTATGAAGATTTTAGTGAAGTTTAATGTAAATGTTTAGTTGTTTCCTTGATTTGATATGTGAACATGTTTACTATGAGTGAATTTGATGTTAGTGTAATGACTTTAGGATTTAATTTGTTAAGTGGCTTACTTCTTGTAGAGGCCCGTTTTTTCTATCACACCAGACCAAGCCCAAAGTCTTGGATTTCGCTGTAAGAGCCCAAAAACGAATCAGGCCCAGTGGTCTACGGCAGTAGAAGAACAAGAATTAATGGTATTGGGTCATCAATTAAGCCCAAGACCCATGCCAGCCCATTCAACCTCAAATACATATCTGCTGCAATGAGGTGGAGTCTGCCAGAACAATCCAAAAGAGAGAGAAAACCATTCCCCAGGTCAGTTCAAAAAAGAGGAGGGAAAATCACCCCCCCCCCCACATGATGCTCTCTCTTCCTTTCTTCCTCAGCACGGAGCTCAAGGCGTAAAAGAAGACTCCTTCCCAATGAAAAATACTGGTCTCCAAGCACTATTATTGCAGGAAGAGGGCTGGTTCTTCTCATTGCCCAGCGGTCATGGTAGACACTACCACAAAACCGTATGCCGCAGCTCCAGATGTGACAAGAAATGATGAGGAAGAAAAAAGAGGAGCTGAGGAGGACGAGAAAGCTGCCATGGCCACCGAAGCTACCTGCCACTTAAGGAGCAACGACCATCGTAACCCAGCACTCCGGTGGTCTTTGCTCATCCTCAACATGGAGCTTAGGAAGAACGGTTTGGAGGTAGGAAAATCAATTTACTGAATTTCTTTGATCTGCCGCGACATAAAAGGCATTGGATCTGCTGGGGAAATAATGCCAAAAATGGTAAGATCAAATTTAATTATGTAAACGTATATGAGTCAATTTAATTACTTCAACTCCCCTTGTCAAGCATTTAATGCTCACCATCCCCAACACCAAAAAATGAGTGAAAGATTAGCTGTCTGCCGCAGCCCAAATTTGGTCTGCAGCAAATGAAAATCATCTCTTTAATGTTGAACTGATTTTGTCAAATCCCACCCCTTTTATCTCTCGGGTAAACAGTAATCCTCATGATTAAGAGGGCAATAAGTGGAACCACAAGATACTAACACCACTATAATGAGGAGTGAGAAAGAGGGAAGGGGGGTTGGTTGATCTTGGTCTAAAAATTAATTCCTTCACAAAGGCTGACTTTACAAAAAGCTCAAAGGAAGGAGACAACCAAAGAAATTCTGTAGGACACTTCCTGTAGACCTACAGTGGACTGAACACTTTTAGTCTGCCACAGCCAAAAGAATCACTCTTGCTCACCAAACACTTACCCCAATTAATGACATTGACTCATGTACGTTTACATAGTAAATGATTCTCTTCCTACTCCCCAAATCTCCTGAGTTCCATGATTTACTATATATTTCCTATCTGTTACTATCTTCGCAAGTCATGGTAAAGGCTAAGTCTATTATACTCGGTTTTTAATCTGCGGCACTAACTCCTGAGTTTTTATGTTTGTAACGTATTTCTTGTGTGTTGTTGTTGTCACTAGATGCACTAATAAAAGCAAAGCTTATGGTTGTTAGTTTTGATCTATGACATTAATTATGTAAGTTTGTTGTAATTGGTTTTAATCTGCAGTACTGATCTTGTCTGTCTACCGTGACCCTTCCCCTATGAGTATTGTGGCCCAGTAGATCAGAAACTTCAGAGGGAAGCACCATCAGCCATCGGGTAGATCAACAAGCCTGGTGTAAAGTTTTGGGCTCAACATCCCCTCTAAACAGCTCAGCCCACGTTCAGCCTATTCGCAAAGTGGCACGTGGTAGACAAGGAAATTTTGAGCAACCACACTTCTCTTTGAGTTGGTTACAGTTGTTTAAGTTTTTACTTCCTACTATCTATGAGATTCAATAGTCTTAAAGATAATTTAAACCTTAGAATTTAGTCTTAGTAGTTGTTAGTTTTTACTGCATTTTAATCCCTCATACTTAGCTTAATATTTCACCAAAAAAGCCCTCTTAAATTAGGCTTTTCTGAACCCTTTCCCTTATCAACGAAGTCAAATTACTTAAATCGAAGTTAGAATTAAGCTTCGGATCATTTGAACTACTGAATTCGAAATGAACATAAGGCTTCAAACCATTTGCAATAATCACATACAACGATCACTTTTACAAAACCTGTTTTCTGTTCAAACACATATCACTATTAATTTGATCATGATTTGGATGGTATGGTGCACACATTGCCACAATTGTTGCAATTTGGGGTGCCAATTGCAAGTACTCCTATGGTGGGTTATCTACATTTAACCATTATAGGGCATGGATCTTGAGGTATCTTAGGTGTAAGGGAAAAGGATCATGAAAGGAACATAAAAGATGAGAGAAAAAGGAGAAAGAGAATTTAAAATTCCAATTAAAAACCAAAAGTCACCTTAGATTGGCTATACGCCAGCATGCACTGCCGGAGATGAACCCAATAGCAAGCTATGGAGAAACTCTCTAGTGCAAGTTAGCAAGAAGCTAACTTGTGCCGAGAGAAGAAACAATTCCAAAGGACTGCTAGTAAAAGCATTTTATAAACAAAGAAACATATTATGTGAAAAGGGGTATGCCTAAGGAATCTTTAATTGATTAGAGGACTAAAAGAACCTAGGTTAATACAACTTTAGTAACGTTGATTTTTAAGTTGATTGTAATATAAAAATTTAGTTAATCATATATATATATATATATAAGTTGGGTTCAAGTTATACCTGGTGTAACTTCACAATAGTTACACCTTTTTTAGACCATAGATTTCTAAAGGATCTAACGGTTAAAAAAAGTCAAACTACTCATGTTATAATTAATAAATTTATTTGCTTGCCAAATTAATTCTGAGCATTTATTGTCATTATCTCTCCTCTCTCCTTTTCCTAAAAAAAAATCCCTCCTCTCTCCTTATTGGTTAGAATTCTCTATACGTTTAAAGACAAAAAAAATCTCACCATTCTTCCATGGATTAGTCCCTCGTTGGTGGTAAGAAGATTCAAACCAGTCAATAAAACAAAATAAATTCAATTCGTTCAATTATTTTGAGAAAAATGTAATACGGTGAAGAATGATTGAAAAAACTTATATATGAGACCGTCTAAGTGTTTTTTATCATCATGGGTTGGTAGAAGCATGCTTGTTGTCATGGTCTTTTCTCGGCAATGAAGTCTATCTCATTGTTGGCTGTGCATTTGTTATCAGACGGTGGAGGAGAATCACGTTGATGCAAGCAGTTAAGTTAATAACTAATAAGGTTCACTGAGAATTGAATAATGGACTCTGGATATAGAATTTTTCCAATGAATTTATTAAAGCAGATATTGAAAACTTAAAGATTTGGAAGTTTAATCCCAGTATTTCCAAGAATTTCACCCTATAGTTGGTTTGAAGCTCCAGCCAAAGAAAGTAGGGAGAACATTATCTCCTCATGTAGCAAATTTATTTATTTATTTTTATTTTTTTACGGTTAGTTGACATGGACGTGAAAGAGAAAACGTGGGGGGAGAGAGAGATAAACATGGAAGAGATAAGGGAAGAGAGAGATATATATAATAAATGAGAGAAAGTAAAATAATGCTACAAATTAGGTTAGTTGACTTGGATAGTAATAAATAATTGGTTTATTTTTAACCCTTAGATCTATTAGAAATCAATAGTTTAGAAAAGGTGTAACTCTTTTAGAGTTACACTGGGTGTAACTTGAACCCATCTATATATATATATATATTTGATAACTCTATTCAAAATGCTTTGTGCAGTTTTAATAATTAGAGGACTAATTAGAATTTACAAGACTAATGATAACGCACACACACCCCCAAGAAATCTCTAATTGATTAGAGGACTAATTACAATATACAAGACTAATTAGTAATTAGTCCAAAATATAACTAAAAGACTCAAAGTTAATACTGTTTTAATGGTGTGTTTGGACCGAGTGAGATGAAGGGGAGAGTAGAAGAGTAGGAAAGAGAAACTAGTCGGAATATACTAAAATTTAGGACATTCTATCAACCTTTCCCTCCTTCGTCCAAAATATAACCTTAGTAATTTCAATTTTTAAATCAATTGTAATATAAAAATTTAAATCTATTCAAAATGCATTGTGCAATTTAAATTATTTCCAAAAAAAATAAATATATGAAAAAGAGGACAACATTTGTTTCCTTAACAAACTCTATTATTTCTTTTATATTTCTTGTGTTGTTTTTACCCCCCGAGCATTGTTTCTGGAAAGTTCATTGAAGCATACGTAACCCATCTCCCCCAAATAATAATATAAAAAAAAACGAAGGCGTGAGAATGGGCACAATAAGCAGAGCCCCACTTTACTTAGCCTGTGCCCAAAGCATGATTTTCCCTGATTCTTAGCCTTTGTGTCGCCTTCTAAATCCTCTCCATCTCTCCTTATCTCAAAAAGCAATACCCTGATTTTTCAGCAACTTCCTTTTCTTCCATTAAGGTAAAAAAACATCACAATCTTTTTGTGTAATCCTTTTAACACTGCTTTTGATTGCCTTATTTTTGTGCTTAAAGTTTTTTAACTTTCTTTCTGCTGCTTGGTTTCATGAGAAAATTCTTAGATGTTAGTGGCCAAACATTTTGTGTTTTTGTTTTTGTGAGAGCTGAGGTAACAGAATGAGAATAAAAGTGTAGAAGAATATTGGAAATTTTAACCAAGAAAATCCAGATTGGTCAACAATACATTTGATATACATTTTCAGTTGATCACTTGCTTCTCCATTGTGCAAATTTGAGTTATTATGGAGAGGGATAGGAATGTGATGATATTTATGGATTTTAATTACTAAAGTGTTGAAACTAGGTGTTAAGCTTAGTTCAATATAGTAGAAACTATTGAAACTAGGGATCATGCTAGTTTTCTTGAAACTGTACAATGAAACTTACCTTGTTGCTTCAAACAAATTGATTTACTCTTCTTCTTCTATTTTTAGTGGAATTTTATGTCACAACGGGTGTGTATTGTTCAACTTCTTTATAGGCAGGTTTGTGATGTATATAAACCACATTTTTATTTTCCGTGTACTGCCCTGATACTCTGGGTGTCGAACTTATCATTTATTTTCGAATGTGATAATAGTGTTTAATCATTTTGGACTCTTAAGGGTAAGTAAATTCTTTGAGAAGCACCAAAGGAGATGCTAGATTGCTACTTTTGTTTCTAAATACACATATGATGTGTGTTTGTGATTTATCTGCTTTAGCCTTTCCGTTCTTTTTAAATCCCCCCCACCCCTGTGGGCGTGCCTGCCTGCCTGCTCCCCCATGTGATGATGGCTATGAAAATGGTACCAGGCCAAAATGGGATTTTTTTTTTTTTTTTGGGTTGGGGGGGCGTTCATAACATATGAAATTCTTTTCCATCTGCAGTGATTATGCTATATTGGTATTTTCCATCTAATAGTTTTCTAATAGGTAAATATCATTTTGTTAGTCTTCCACCTTATTTATTCACCAAAGAGGCAAAAGGAGAGAACATAGAGAACAAAGAGAAGAAGAGCATCAGGCAATAGAAAGAGCGTCTTGGTAGACGTATTTGCTAAAGAGTATGCTGTAATGCCTGTTTCTGAACAGGCAACTATGGGAATCAAATTGTACCAAAACCAGGCTGAGCTGCTGCTAAAGGAATATGTACTTGCAGATTCTTCTATACCATACACTTCCATCATTGGTGGTATTTTTGCTTCCAAAGTGGTATGTCCTCATCTTTGCTAAAATTAATTGTGACATATCAGTCCATTTAATATGGTTGCTTCTCATATGTTCTATACAATGTTACCTTGTCTTTTCCTTGTCATTTTTTTCCCTAATTCTATATATATATATATTTTCTCTTTTCTGTCCTGTTTTCCTCTTTTAAGGGTTCCCTCTTTTTCAGGTCTATGATCTTACCCAGGTGATCAGTGCTATTTACTTCAAGAGCTATGCCAGCCTTTCAAAATTCCAGCGTGTTGAGTGGAATAACAGGTTTTGAATATTTCCCCATTTAGTCCAATCCTTTTTCCCTTTCTTGATGCGAAGTCTTTATATATGTTTTAACTGTTTATGCAGGGCCATATCAACTCTTCATGCCATTTTTATCACATCTATATCATTATACTTTGTGTTCTGGTCAGATCTCTTTTCTGACCACCAGTTTGCTGGCCTTATTACACTTCGATGTTCTCAGCTGTCTACATTTGCCTTGGGGGTGAGTATGCCTGAAGTTACTATTGTTATTATTGCTGCTGATGTTGGTGGTGTTATGAATATTATGTTGGTGTGTTTCTTATGAGAGTCTTTGGACCCAATGGAATTTCCTTGCCCCATAAACAAGGGGCAGAGGGTCTCTCTCTCACACACAAACATCTTCATCGTCATTCAAGGCGTCGTCCATGAAGTTGTCCCTTTTGATTTTAGACGTTGACTATCGCTTAGCCTAGCCCATTCGTCATTGCTTGTTCTCAGTTCCTTTTCACCATGATTCAATCTCGCCACCGTTCCTCCTATATTGGTATTATACTGTGATGGGTGTTGATTTTGTGATTGCATTGTATTTATATTCTATTGAGTAGAGACATTCCCAATTTTGAAGAAGCTGATTCCTGGACTTGAGCCTGAGACACATCACATGGGTTATTTATGTCATCCTTATATATTACTTCATTAGTAATTAGTAATGCATTAGGATTTTGATGGAAATCCACAATTGAAGACAGGAAGGTGGTCTTTATAAGGTTGAAGACCCTGCATGTCAATGGTGGGAAAGTATTGATTTGTAGCCAAGATAATTAACACACGTATACTCTTTATTTTGTTGAACATAATCGGAATTTGCTTAAATCATTATTTGAAGAACCTTGAATGATTGGACGTAATTTCAAAACTTTGTGTTATAGATTCTTCCAACTTCCTTTCCTCTCTATAAACTTACGAAACACATGCAAGGGGAAATTAATTCATCAATGTGGTACATGCTATAATACCTTCTTTTGCGTTAAAGTGGTCCTGTTGAAAGTACTCTATTAGTCTATTGTTCTCTATCTTATGTCATAAGTTTGGTCTGTTTCAACTTTCATATGCCTGTATCACCCCCTGCTGTGTTTTATCTGGTAAAGTTTACATTTCGTATTTTGATATAATTTTTACTGTAATTTTGACAGGTTTCAGTAGGTTACTTTCTCACTGACCTTGGGATGATCTTTTGGTTTTATCCTGCTCTAGGTGGATTTGAGTATGTAAGTATATTCACTTTTGAATAAATATAATCAAGTTGTGCTTCTGTATGTGTGTAGCTTGAACTTAACTCATATATATTCAGACAAAAGTTTTTGCACTCATATCTCTGTGTGTGTAACTTGAACTTAACTATATATATATATATATATATATATATATATATATATAATATTTAATCAATGTTACACTAATTAATAACTTTCTATTGGATGGTTTTTTCTGACAAATTTACTGTTGGAGTATGTTGTTTCCTTATGCTCTATGCTTGTAAAATGTCAAGATAATCAGAAATCAATAACTAATTTTTTTATATTTTAAAATTATACACAACAAAACACTTAAAACAAAATATTTTAAAATTATACACAAAACACGAGTTTATGAATTGACCAATTTGGTAATCAATAACATCCGATTAACATAAAATTTGGCGTACTAATTAAGAATTCCATTGGTGGGATTTTCAAAATATTAATCTATAAGTGGGTTAACAATAACAAAGAGTTACGTTGGATGTAACCTATATATTTTGAAAAAACCTGATTTAGACCCCAATTACCTAAGCAACAGATAAATTGATTAATTATGACTAAATTTCTGATTACATCTGAAGTTAACAATTAAACAAGCAACATATAACCATAGTAATAAATCACCACGATCTTAAAAGCAATAAAAGTAATAAACTCGACACATGGACTCTTCAAAGGAAAAACCGCTCTAGGGTAATTCACTATAGAAGAAGAAGAAATGGTCACCAAAGTCAGAACATACAAAACCTATGTAGCCTACACTCTATACAACCTCAACAAACGATCCATTCTCCTCCCACTGCAGTGGTCCCAGGACTCTCGAACAAGGTTGTCAATTTCATACTGTACCAGCCAGTACGGCCGGAATTTGTCGTACCGGTCAGTCAGTCGGTACCGAATCACCCCTTGAAACGTACCACTCAAAATACCGGCCTATGTCGGACTTACCGGCAGATTTTAGACATTTTGGCCAGAAAATAAAATTTGGCCTGTAAAAACTAAAAAAAGAAAAAGAAAAAACAAAGTTACTGGAAGATGCCCACGTCGCCAGCATCACAACCATGTTGCCAGTCATCCCCTCTGCTGCCAATGGCCCTTCTTCTTCTTCTCTGTCCCATCCCAACTACACATTTCTTTATGCTTTATTTTCTTTTCTGCTTGTGAGCTTTTTGTTTTGTGTGCCCATCTGCCAAGATAAGAGTGAGGCACTTCACACTTCACATATCACACGGTACTAAAACTATTTGAATTTTAAAATTTTAACTATTACTCAATTTACTTTTTCATAATTCCATCTGTGTGTGTTTTTTTTTTATTGACATAAACTTTTTGTTTTATTATCTATTACTATTATTATTATTGATGTGCCTTTTAAACAAGAGGATGATATATTACTTTAGTGGGTTATGGATTTAAAATTTTAGAGACTCTTAAATTCTTAATAGAGTATATGGGCTTTTACCATATATATATATATATATATATATAATAGCAGTAATCCCGAAACGGTATACCGGTATTGACCGGTACCAAATTATATCATTCCCTTGGCCAAACTTGTATGGCCTCCGGTACGAAATTGACAACTTTACTCTTGAATTCTCCTATAGAACTTCCTTACAAACGAACTTGTCCATACAAGACATTCGTAGCCTGGACTCTCTATACAACCTCAACAATCGATCCATTCTCCTCCCCACCACACACCGCAGTGGTCCCAAGACTCTTGAATTCTCCTATAGAACTTCCTTAAAAACAAACTTGTTCGCAATTACCCGAAACTCCAATACTCCAAAGAATTTTTTGAAAGGAAACAACAATGAACTCACTGTCAAGGAACAAACCCTATGGTTTCAGGAAAAATCAATTTAAGCTGAAGGATCAGATTTCTATTTAGGCACAGGTTGAAAGGCACCCTAGATCTTCCTTGTACGGCTTCATGCCTCAAAGAATATATATAGGTAAGCAAAAGGCTAGGGTAAGTCAAACTTGACGTAGAGCTTGAATTCAAATTTTCATAATCTTGCTCGTGCGAGGGCCAAACGAGCTTCTCGTGAACTTTCTGTCTGAATTTAATAATCTCTTGAGCGAATCCTGATTTCGCACGACTAAATCTTCATGTCTTCAAGAAATTTTTCAATAGACTTTAACCTAACTTTATAACATGTAATTACAACCCTTTTTGACACATGATTTGTCACGTGGAACTTGCCAACACTAAATCCTATCAATAGATCTACATACACAAATTTGTTTGCAAAGTTTATCACAATTACTGAGGTGACAAGTTGTCAATGTTAGACAATAAATTAGTCAGTGATGGACCCATTTGAAAATCAATAACAACTTGGCACCTCAATGAATTGTAAAAATATTGTGTCTATAGTATAACTGATTTTTTTGTTGTTGTTGTTGTTGTTATTGTTGTAAGGGGTGAGGACGAGGAGAATTGATGTTATAGTTTGAAGTACTTTTAACGTGGTTCTTGTCCAGAACATAATAATAACATTAATATTTCAGGTGATTCATCATCTTCTTTCAATAGTAGCGGTAGCATATGCAATGTTAACTGGGGAGGGGCAGCTATACACCTACATGGTTCTTATCTCTGAGACGACCACCCCTGGGATCAATTTAAGATGGTAATCTTCTTTTTATGAAGTGACTTAATTCTGGAAAGGTATGAATTTCTTTTCCGATTTTGATTTATATCAGTTTGGTTTGTGAAGGTATCTCGATACATCTGGAATGAAGAGGTCTAGAACATATGTCATAAATGGGGTCGTAATTTTCTTTGCTTGGCTGGTATGTCTGAAGCTATTTTTTATTTTCACAAAGCTTTTGTTCTTTGCTTTCATAATTTTGTCAACAAAAGACACCCACAAATCTCCCTGGGTTTGGCATTACTTCCTATCCTCGTTCATAGTCATTTAACATCATTACATCTTTTGCAGGTTGCCAGAATAATCCTGTTCTTGTATCTGTTTTTCCATTTCTACTTGCACTATGATCAGGTAATAACAATACCTGTACATGTTCACCTGGTGAATATTGTATCTGGTGCAAAGCTGGCAAGCACACCTAATATACTAACATATATAAGAAGCATAGTTTCCCAAATTTTGTCGCATCTTGTTTTCAATCATAAGTCAGAAATGATTGGGTCACAGTCTTCATTTTGTGCATCAGAATTAATGTTCTTCTTTGCCAAGAAGATGGAGGAAAGTAATTAGTCTTGTGGAACATAGTACTATTTGGTTTGTTTTTAGGTTCTGATTTTTGAATAATCTCAACCTAATAGAGCATGAACACTTCATGCAGAAAATTACATATCATAAAATGAGTTAAAAGCTTGGTACTCCATCACTGACAACTTTTTTGAACTCTATTAAAAATTATGTGTGGTTAAACAATGTTGGCATGAATTTGTCCCATACAACCAACTTGATATCCAGAAGATGTTTCCATTTTTGGTATCCATCTGCTTAACTGAATGGTAGTTGGCCAGTATGGCAAATCTATGTATTCATGTTATTGTTCTCTCTCACCAAACAGGTTAAGCGGATGCACACCTTTGGGTTATTTTTAGTATCTGTGGTGCCATTGGTGCTCACTGTCATGAACTTGATGTGGTTTGGGAAGATTTGCAAGGGATTAAAGAAGACGTTAGCCAAGAGGCAGTGAAGGATACCTCAATTACTGGCATTTTGACAGCAAAAGTGACTGAAAGGCTTTAAGCGTTATCATCTTCCACTTTGGCATATTCTCCTTTGTATTTCCACTCACTTGTAAATATGGCACATTAGGAGTCATGGTTTATGATCAATGTGAAGTTTGGTACTCAAAAAAGATACCTACCCTGTTCAGAAATCCTTGTTGTGCAGTAATATTAAGTACCGATCTGTATATTTTCAGAAATGAAATATAGCAAAAAACTTTGTCATCTACAGGTTTTTAATTACCAAGTCAGATAAATTTCTGCGGACGAACCAGCCTGAAAAAATCATTTGTTGGTTTGAGCTCTTTTTGTGTTTGGAATGGTACTTAATAATAGGTGTGGAAATTTATGATGGACCTGGGAGTGGGAAGTCTAAAGTCTTGTCAGTGGGCCAGATTGAGATCCCTTTGCAAGGGCTGCAATACTTTTAAAAGGTTAAGATTAAAAAGTTAAGCATTTGAATAAAAAAGAAGGTTAAGAAAACAAGAGAAAAAAAAAAATTATGAGGGAACGAGAGGTATTGCAGTGTAAGATCTGAGATCTCAATCCGAGACTATAAGAGCATTCACATCAGTGTAGTTAAACCAAACATTTTGTTAAAATATTGCTATCCACCATATAGACCACACGCATTAGCCTCTCTGATGCTAAAATGAAATTTAACATTGCTACAATAAACTCATTTTGCCCAACCAATTCCTTGATGCACTGTTCATTAACAAAGCCATTTTTAATTCATTTCTCTTTCTTCATTGTCAGGCCTCTCTCTCCCTCTCTCTCAATCTCGCGCCATCTCCATCTTTGCTCCCAGAACCGGCCTACAAACCAACGCCTACAAATCACACCATAAAAACACCATAACCCCACTATGGAAACGCCATAAACCCACCTCTACTCACAACCTTGAACAAAAAAAATCAAGAAATCACACAAATTCAAGCAAAAACCCAAAAACTGTTGGATATATATATCATGTGATTATGTAAAAATAAACAACAAGAAGAAGAAATTTGTTATTGTTAATAAACAATAAAAACTCACAGTAAATATAGTATGAATAAGATCAAATCTAACGTTTGACGCTATCTCCTTAAAACAGATTTTGTCCCTCACACTGTTATCTTAGTGGTGCTTTGAGACTTATAGACGTCTATCTCCTAAGATAAAATGATCTTTGCATACAGAAGAAGTACAAACAATCAATCTATGTGCACAACGAACGTAATTAATGTCTCTTTTTCTCTTTCTATGCAAATGAAACTCTCAAAATCATAGGAAATAACTACCTCAAAGGAACTTCAAAAATCAACTTAAAAAATTAATTTAAATGAATGAGAGAACCACCTTATTTATAAATAGAGTTACATTGTTCGAAAAAAATACAAGATGAACAGTAATAACTTTTCAGAAGAGACACTTTGTGAAAAAAAAAACAATGTACATAAACTATGTGGACTGAACCTAACCACATGGATTCACTTGGCCACTTTAAGGAGACAATTTCTCATTCACTCCTAACAATTTTTCTAAAAAAAACAAATCTCAAATCGTACAATAACCCATAGCAAAAAATCCCAAATGGCACAGATCCAACACCGGTGGCTTCCTCACACAACAACCCACTGCCCACGGTGACCCAACGAAGCCCACGGAGATCGAGGTCGAGTTCCGCGACCATGAATCCACTTCAGCTTCAGCTTCAACTTTGGCCTCCGATTTGGTAGTGGCGGAGCCAATGGGGTTGGGGAAGAGACTAGGGAGCCTATGAAACGATGTGTACACGGCGGCGGCGTGCGGAGATTTGGAGAAGCTATAAAGAGGGAGACTTGAGACTTGAGGCTTGAGTTTGGGTTTGGGTTTTTGCTTGAATTTGTGTTGGGGAGAACATAGGGGTTTGGGGAGAACACGAGGCCTGGGAAGTTAAAGTGGAACAAAATGGAAAAGTAGAAAAAGAGGGTCTGATGTTTAAAGTAGAATTAGCTATCGTTTCAAAAAAAAAAAAAAATTGATATTAAAAGAATAAAAAATATTAAAATATAAATGGAAAAACTAATTAGAGAGTCTGATGTAATTCTACGTGAATAGTAACAAGGTTAAATTTGAAAAAGTAAGTGTGACAGTGATAATTTGATTAACATGGTGTTGAGGTTGATACGAATCCTCTAAGACCATAAATTTTTACCATGGTTTCCAATTCAATCTTTTAAAATTTATTCAAATGTATTCCACATTTCACTTCTTATTTTTTAGCCATTCTATTAAAATATTTATTTACCATTATTCTATCATGGCTAGATCAGTCAACAATGCCAGGTCAATCATTCTATTACAATATTCATTTACCACAATCGGGCCAGTCACCTAATTGCTAGATCTGCCACCAACGTCCATATTGGCCACCAATGCCTAGTGATGATCAAGAAAGTATCTCTTATTTCCGAAATTCCCTGTCAGCATCTAAGTTGGTATTTCAAGCCAATAAAATTTAGACAGCTGTTAATATTACTGACATCAGAAAAAAGCAATTTTAACCCTAAAAAATTCAAATCTCACCACTTTCTCTCCACAATTCATATCATCACTTTACTCTCTCTCTTTCCATTCTCTCTCTCTCTCTCTCTCTTTGCACACTGTCTCGCTCTCTCTCTTCCCGTTCTCTCTCTCTCTCTCTTTGCACGTTGCTCTCTCTCTCTCTCTCTCTCTCTCTCTCTCTCTCTTCCCGGTCTCTCTGCGTTCTCTTACCCGCTCCGTCTGGCGCCACCGTGTGCATCGCCAGCCTAAGTCTCACACAGCCGCACCTCCGCCTCTTGCACTGCCACACCACTTTTTCAAACCTAACACCATCTGAATATCACTGCCCCACCCTCATATTCGGACACCCCATCTCCAGTTCCGGCTTCACCTCGTGGGTATTCCTCCTATTTTTCTCTCTTTTTTTTGTTTGTTTTATTTTTTGGTATTATCTGATCTTGTTTTATTTTTTGGCTATGTGGGTGTATTTTTATTTAAAACCAAACATTGACTCTGTGAAATGGCACAAACTAATTTTTCTCTCTCTCTAGATCGAGCTTCTCTCTTCCCTCCGCTACCTCTCTCGCTCACCACCGCCCCGTCTCCGACGCCCCCCATTTCCGGTTCTAACCTTCTCAAACTATCCCATCTCTCTCACACCGCTGCCCATGTCTCCGATTCCAACCACCTAAAAGCACTGCCTCAGGTTGATGCTTGCACTTGGGGCATTGAGTGATAACAACCTGCTGTGGGGATTAACTCCATAGTATTACAAATGTGAAGTTTTTAATAGTTATATTTGCTCAGCAACAAAGGAGTTATCAATTCTCTTTTTTTTTTTCTTTTTTTTCTTTTTTTTTTTAATTTTCTTTGTGGGTTACATTTAAGTAGATTTCTGATGTTGGCATTGATGTTATGGTGATGGTTTTGTAAATGAGATTTTCGGATTTTGTAGGTTTTGTATTTGGAATTGGTTGTTTGGACATGTGCACACCAGGTGTTTGTAAAAATAACTTAATGGATTGTTTTTGGGTATTTTATTTTGGCTATGTTTGAACTTTTTTTCATTTTATTAGTTTTGGCTTTAGATGAGTTACTCGTGGGTCATGACCTTATGGGGACTTTGAGCATTTGCTGGCAATGTTAGGAAGACAGGTTCAAAGCCAAGTTGAATTCATTCCTTCCTAGACTGTTTAAACAAGTTGGCTTTTGATGCTACACTTTTTATGACCTTAAAGTTCTTGTATTTGTATGGGTTAATGAATAAATGAGATTGGTTGAATTGAATCTGCGACACCGATTTATGATTTTTGCAGATAGATTGAGCTGCTTGGGATTAGGAATTTTCTTGTAATCTTTTGTCCTATTTTTGTACATTCCAAATCAAAATAACATCAAAAAGGAAGAACTCAAGTTTCTAGCTGCTTCATCAATATACATAAACTTTTATATTTCATTAGCCGGTCCATTCTATTGTTCGCATAGAAAAGAGTGGTTGAGCAAGGCCAAAATTGATCTATTCGGTCATTTGTGGGAGGAAAAAGACTCTTAGAAATGAATCATTTGTAATTTATATGGATTGGACATAAATAAGTGGCTAAGCAAAATATCCTAGAAAATTTTTATTTTATGATTTGTTAAAAAAATAACACTTTTGCAATCTTTTGCAAAATTCTATAAACTCATCAGCATTAGAACCAAAACTTCCATTTATTCATTCAACATACAAAACAATGCTTACAGATTTCATCAGTATGTACAATACCATTTGTTCATTGAGTGAAACACAATATATTCTATGAAAGTGGAAAATTGTTCATTTTACATTTTTTGATTATGATGCCAACCAAAATAGGCATGAATCCTATTAGCTGCACGGTAACGACAAGCACATATAGAAATAATTACTTATAACAATCTATTTGTTCAAAATCTGGTAATGACAATCACATATAGAAATAAATTCCACCATTGCATTTAGAAATATTAATCACTTGCATATATAATTAGTGTTTAACTAGAAGCTACACAAACATGAACATATACGAACTAACATGTTTGAATAGCTTCATTAGTTACAAAAAAATTCCTAAAATTGTTACAGGTTGTGTAGATAATTGTCCAATCTGTCAGATATTTTGTCAATCCACAAATGCTGTTCAACAAGACTGTCCAAAAAACATGTCCAAGTAAGCTGTTCAAAAATCTGTCCAAATAAGCTGTCTAAAAAACCTTTCTAAATAAGCTGTCCAAAAAAGGTGTCCAAAAAACCACCTTACCAAAAACCTGTTAAAGTTTCTATATATTAGAACAAAAACAGTAAACGAAGCATATGTTAAAGTTTCATTTTTTTAAATATAAAGTATAAGGTTATAGAATGCACTTACTTAAGAAGGCACTTCCCTAATGTAGTCTTGTAGAGCTAAACATCTCACGGGGGAATAATGATGCTTGCACATCTTCTAAGAAAAAGAGAAATAGTAACAAAAAGTTAAACTCAACAAGCAAAACTAAGAGAAAAACATACTTGAAATACTAGTTTTGAACATACCAGGTATTGTAGAACTAACTTGTGGGGCTTGTGAAGTCATTTTGCGGGGGGGAAGAATGATGTTTGAACATATCCTAAGAAAAAGCGATAATAACAAAAGGTTAAAGTCAACAAACAAAACTAAGAAAAAAACATATTTGAAATACTAGTTTTGAACATACCCGATATTGTAGAACTAACTTGTGGGGCTTGTGAAGTCATTTCAAGGGGGAAGAATGATGTTTGAACATTAACTTGTGGGGCTTGTGAAGTCATTTTGGGGGGGGAAGAATGATGTTTGAACTTATCCTAAGAAAAAGCGATAATAACAAAAGGTTAAAGTCAACAAACAAAACTAAGAAAAAAAACATATTTGAAATACTAGTTTTGAACATACCCGGTATTGTAGAACTAACTTGTGGGGCTTGTGAAGTCATTTCAAGGGGGAAGAATGATGTTTGAACATATCCTAAGAAAAAGAGATAATAACAAAAGGTGAAACTTAATAAGCAAAACCAAGAAATATTTTTTACTTGAAATACTAATTTTGAACATACCATGTATCGTAGAACTAGCTTGTGGAGCTTTTGAAGTGACCTTTTACTTTCTTTCTTTTTTCTTTTTTTAGTTTCCAATTTACTTTTTATTCTAGCATTGGTTACCCCTTTCTTTCTCACATGTGGCGGATCAAGAATAGGTGGCACATTATGTGTGAGATCTTCTTGAGTACATTCTTTACCAACATCTTCCCGCTATTTGTACCCAATGCAATCTTTTCAAGGCCTCGCAATAACATTCTTAGGTTTTCTATAATATAATTGGTCCCACTATCGGTCGATGAAGCCTTATCAAGAATAATGTTAAACCAAAAATGATTTAACTTGTTCATACGCAATACATGAGTTGATTTCCCGTTTACTTGAGATGAATCAACAAAGCAACACAACCTTTTCTTGGCATCTTTTGTCCATCTAATTGATATATATTTATTGGGTATCAAGTTCACATTATTCACAACAAACACCCTTAAAGCATGACAACATAATAGGCCCAAAGTCTCAAATAACTTGCAATCACAAGAAATTGTTAATTCATCTCGATTAAAATGCACAACATGCACCCTTTTACTCCCCTCCTCCTTAGTCAATGAATATGTAAAAGCTATTCCTTTGATGGTTAGTTTCAACATAACTCAATCCAAAACTAAAATTGAACTCTTCTTCAAACATTCTAAACAAAACAAGAGTATAAACTTTTGCACCATGACTTAAAATACCTCCAAACATAGTAGCTTTTGAAGGGGCACCGTTCTTGCAACGATAATCGTCATCAATTTCATCTTGACGCATTTGTGTTGCTTTTTCCTCATAAAATTGAATAACTTGGATAAGTGGCATGGATGTTTTCATGATTTGATGAAAAACACTATTTGTACTTTCACTCCATTGGGTAGACTTCATCTTTGCAGAAAAGAAATCCACACTAAAAGCAGGACACCACTTTTCTCGAATTTGATATAACCTATTAAGCCATGCATGATTTTGTAGATTATGCTTCTCAATCATCTCCCTCCAAGTTGACTCAAACTCCATTACAGTCATACACCCATTCAAGCATTTATTGAATCTTGCATAGAAATGTTGACTACTATAAAGTCCAGCAAGATGTTGTCGAGCATTTTTACTAATGTGCCATAAACAAAGTCGATGACGAGACTCCGGAAAAACCACCTTAATAGCATTTGCCATTGCTTGGTCTTGATCAGTAAAAATGGATTTTGGTTGTCGACCTCCCATTGCAGCCAAAAAAGTCTCAAACAACCAAATAAATGACTCAGTTGTCTCATCTATTAAAAAAGCACAACCAAATAAAAGCATTTTTCCAATGATGGTTGATTCCCACAAATGGTGCACAAATTAAATTGTATCTATTGGTTCGATAAGTGGTGTAAAAAATAACAACATCCCCAAAAGAGTCATAATCTATTTTTGACCTACCATCTCTCCAAAAGAAATTTGCCATTCTATTATCTTGGTCTACTTGCACCGAATAAAAAAACATTGGATCTTCAATTTGCTTATTTTTGAAATGATTAATAACACTTTGCCCATCCCCAGCTTCAATCATTTCTTTTCTTGTAGTGCGCAAGTAGTTGTGAACATCTCACTTAGTGAACCCAACATTATTTGCACCACCAACTTCCTTTGATAAATAAGAGTAAGACTTTGTTGCTTTTATGCCTGAACTAACCATTGTGCTAATTATACTCTCATGTATACTTAACACCTTTCTTCCCGATCTCAAATTACATCTTTCATCCGGACTTGCAAACTCATGATTGTGTATCATTAAAGTGTGAAACACTCCAAATATCATTCTTTACATCAAACCGGATCCTAGCACAACACCCCGTTCTTGTATCTAAATGATTAAACTTTTTAGGATTAAAAGGGTCTTCAAACTCTTTAAAACCTTCTTTTGAACACAAATATTCTCGTTGCCTAATAACACCATTAACCATTCGTCTAACCCCTTTCCGAATGCTAAACCCCTTCTTCAAAGCATACCCATTATACAAGTTATATGCTTCTTCTTCAGAACTCACATGCATCCCAAGTTTAATTTCATCGCATTCACCCAAAGTTACATTCTCATTATTTTCTCTTTTATCATTGTCCCCAACCGCATGAAGAACATTTTTTGAAAAGTCCATTTCTAGTCTAACCTAATCATGAAAAGAGAAGATTGAATAAATAACAAGAAAAAACTCAAGAAATATTTTTTTGTATATATAAAATAAAAAAATAAAAAAAACACAAACCCCCCACAAACTCATTAAAAAAAATGTTGCCGGCCACCCACCGGTCCTCGGCCATTAACACATACTCAAACGAGCTTCATAACCATATTGTCAAAATATCATAATTTTTCACAATACCTCAATATGAAACTTACACTAAAATAACAAAGACAAAATAAATTATAGAAATTATACCTTATATGAGACTAGAGATTATCTCTCGGAATCAATTCCTCCTCCGACAAACCCAAAAGAATAGAAGCATCACATCCTTGCACCAATAACAAATTCAAAGTGATACTGATTAGATATAAAGAATAATAACAAAGCCTATGGACTACAACAAACTAGGAAAAAAAAATACCAAAATCTGAAGAAGAAAAAAAAAACCCTGAACACAGAAAAAAAAAACCCAGTAACACACAGTGTACAACTAATACACCAAATTTTGTTTTGATTCCTATAGGACCGAAACAAGCTAGTTCACAGAGTCAATGTTCTGTTTTTAATAAAAATACACCCACACAACCAAAAAATAAAACAAGATCAGATAAATACCCAAAAATAAAAACAAACAAAAAAAAGAGAGAAAAATAGGAGGAATACCCACGAGGTGAAGCCGGAACTGGAGATGGGGTCACCGGATATGAGGGTGGGGCAGTGATATTCAGGTGGTGTTGGGTTTGAAAAAGTGGTGCGGCAGTGCGAGAGGCGGAGGTGCGGCCGTGCGAGACTCAAGGCTGGCAATGTGCACGACGGCACCAGACAGAGCAGGTGAGAGAATGCAGAGAGACCGGGAAGAGAGAGAGAGAGAGACGCGGGAAGAGAGAGAGAGACATTGTGCAGAGAGAGAGAGAATGGGAAGAGAGAGAGTAAAGTGATGATATGAATTGAGGAGAGAAAGTGGCGGGATTTGAATTTTTTAGGGTTAAAATTGCTTTTTTCTGATGTCAGTAATATTAACAGCTGTCCAAATTTTATTGGCTTGAAATACCAACCTTGATATTGATGGGGAATTTCGGAAGTAAGATATTTCTCGTGATGATCACCACCAACCTGACTAGCAACGATGACTACGACCAATGCTGCCTAGTGATGGGACTTGGGACGAAGAGGAAGAATAAAATTCTTCAAAAAATGGAAAAAATATGCTTAGTAACTACTAAACTAGCCATAAGAAACGAGTCACTCTAGCATTTTAATCAATTTGTCAAGTGGAAGCTAGTAGAAACATAGAATGCACAATGATTTTTATGTCTCCGAATAATTTTACTGAAAAATGATATGATTAGTTGGACAATTTATCGTCCAGGCAAATTATGTTTATATTCCAAGTTTCGTCCGTCTAGCAGGGGCTCTAGTACAAACAATAGATTGAAAGTGTTGTTCAACCATGAGAAGTACTAGTAGTGTTAGTGTGTTACAACATGTAAGATCTGGTCAAGGTTACTGGGCAAGATTTGGTGTGGGCCTTAAGTGTTGAGATTTTACGCACTCAAGTAGAATAAACAAAGGTGTTCATGAAAGAATTTTTATTGATACCTAAAAAATTATAAATATTTTGGTAGGGAAATAATCTACCCGCATTGAAAACCTCCAACATATTTAAAAATTTATAAAAGGGTTAAATATACTGTTGGTCCCTAACGTTTATCCAAGTTGCACGTTTGGTCCCTAACGTTTAAAACGTGTAGAAATGGTCCCTAACGGTTCAAAATCGTGCACCATTAATCCTTCTGTTATTCTCCGTTAGTTTTGTGTGTACGTGGCTAACGGATTAATGACGTGACAATTTTTTTAATTGATGTGTCATTGACATGTAGGATATTGACATGGTAGACCTAATTAAAATGAAATAAAACCCACCCACCGGATTAACACCGTACCCATTTACTAAAAAACCCAAATCCTCAATTCTCTTTAACCATTCCTCTCTGTCATCTTTCCCCCCATTTTTTCCCTCCCTTCCCGTTAGAAAAAATTTCCATCTCATTCTGCCGCACTCTTTCTCTCTAATCAATCAAATTCTAAGCTTCTCTTCAATCCTTTAGATCTGCATGGTAGGGTCAGTAAGGATTGTTTGATCTTTCACACCTCAATCACTACGGAATGGAGTGATCCCAACTGTGAAATCAATCTCTTTCTAGGAGTTAGGCGTGGGGATTTCAAAGCCTTTTAGGGTTAGGAGAGGGGTTTCTCTGGTTCTCAATAGATCCATTATAAGATTGAATTAACTTATTGATTGAATTAATTGACTCTTTGGAGGTCTTACAAGCACTTGTGTTGGGTGGGTGTCTGCAAAATAGATGAGGATTGTCCCATGTAGACATGTAGTGCTATGTTTTGTCGGAAATATCCTTGCATTAGCCAGTTAACTTTTATGCATCTGGAAGAGGAATTCTGACCAAATAATAAGAAGACATGGAATTATGTAAACATAATTAATATAATGATGAATATGGGTTCTTTTATATTAGTGCCATTGTGTGCATGGTATTACCTTAGTGCCATTATAATGATGAATATGGGTGGAAATCTATATTGGAGCTCTACTTGAACAATGGAGAATTGAATGGTTTGACAACCATGTCAAGGGTTGTATTCAAAGTCACCTGTAAGTTCAAAAGTCCTTTATCGACTTAAGAGGGCTCTGTAAAATTTAATTTAGCAATGTAAAGGGAGGTGAAGGAAAAGCGGACGAACAGAGTGACAGAAAGGAATGGTTAAAGAGAGTTTAAGGATTTCGGTTTTTTTTAGTGAATGGGGTAGGGTCTTAAACAGGTGGGTTGGTTTTATTTCATTTTAATTGGGTTTCTCATGTCAATATCCTACATGTAAATGAAAATAAATATCATCTCAATTAAAAAAAAGGCCACATCATCAATCTGTTAACCACGTACACACAAAACTAACGAAAACTAACTATGCACGATTTTGAAACGTTAGGGACCATTTCTACACGTTTTAAACGTTAAGGACCAAACGTGCAACTTAAGTAAACGTTAGGGATCAACAATGTATTTAACCCTTTATAAAATATGAATGAAAATATATATATATATATATATATAAATTTAATATTATAAATTCACATTTCATTTATCTTTTCTTAGAAAAGAGATTATTTCATCTTCATTTCATTGAAGAAATTAGTGTTTCTCTCACATAGGAGAGAATTAAGTGATAAGGTTTATTTCAAATCATTTTCGATCACTAAACTACCAAACAAGAAAATGGATAAAATATCCAAAAATCCACTAAATTCTGTTAAAGTATATCAGGCTTATTCATGGTCAAAGCGCAAGTCTAATACTTGGTGTGCAAGTAAAGCACACTTGGTATACAAGCAAAGCAGTTTACTTATATTTCACTCATGTTAACCTTAGTTAATGTATGGTTAGTCTAGGATTAGTCTCCTATAAATAACATGCAAAAGGCTCATTGTAATACATGTTGTTCTATAGTAAAAATATAGTCATTAAGGGCTTTCCTCCGTAGATGTAGGTCGTTAAGCTAAACCACGTAACTCTTGTGCTGATCTCTTTACTCTCTATCTCGACATACTTTGCATTGTCATATTATTTTATACTTGTGCTATAATTCTAACCCGTCATAAGAGTTTTATTGCTCAATAGTTAATGTAACAACCCAAGGAAAGCGCTAGCCACATCTGCGCTTATACCCCAAAAGGACTAGTCAAGTTACAATTGAGGCTCCTTGCAGTTGTTAATAAAGCCCAGTTCGACCCAATAATTACCCGATGTGGGACTCAGCAAATACACACACTTATCAGAATTTGGGGCATCACAATCTCCCCCACTTAAATCCCTAACGTCCTCGTTAGGGCCCATATGTCCAAGCCCACACGGGATTACTGGGTTGGCTCTGATACCATTTGTAACAACCCAAGGAAAGCGCTAGCCACATCTGCGCTTATACCCCAAAAGGACTAGTCAAGTTATAATTGAGGCTCCTTGCAGTTGTTAATAAAGCCCAGTTCGATCCAATAATTACCCGATGTGGGACTCAGCAAATACACACACTTATCAGAATTTGGGGCATCACAGTTAACATATTATCAAAGCCACAGTTCAGAACTTAGGGTGTTCCCCTGCAATCTTAGACTTTCTTGGCATTCATCCACTGCCTTTCATATTCTCCAGTCTCGCTCCACCACCATCTCTAAATTCTGGTAACCTGCTGCCATCAGATGCTGCTCCTCCGCCATAAAGTCCATTAACCTTATCAGAAACACCATCTAAAAGCCTCTAATGGAGCCACCGACCCCACCATTCGATAGATCATGGGCCGATCTATCAAATCACGCCAGAACCAGCCCAACCAAAGCTTCCATGCATCGCCATGCGTCGTCCGAAATTCTGATGAATTGATCCACGCACCTAACGCGATTCCACATGCTACCAAATTTAGTTTGACGTGTCTTTGAGCCTTCGATCTCATCACTGAGAATACCATCAAACAGATCCTACCTCGATTTATCCAACCCTGGTGATTTCACCTCGATCGAAGCTCTGACTGGCTAGAAGGTTCGGTCGTTCGTCTACATGTGTTTCACACGCTACACGCACCAAGCTTACTGCCTTCTCACATGCCTCACATAGCTCCGGCCTCATGTCATCATCATGCAGCTCCACATCAACCCTAGGCCACATCAGCTGCCATGTCATCCGACACATTAGCATTTTGACTTTTGACTGCCACATCATCATTGACTACCACATAAGTGTTGACTTTGACCATATGATGTTGACTGTTGAGAGCTTTCCACGGAGGAAAGCCCTTAAGGGCTACATCTTTACTATAAGACAATATGTATTACAATGAGCCTTTAGTAGGGTATTTATAGGAGATTGACCCTAGACTAACCATACACTAACTAGGTAAACTACTTTGCTTGTATACCAAGTATTGGACTTGAGCCTTGACCATGAATAGGCCTTAATATACTTTAACAATGGATATGTAAGCTATTAGCCCATTAAGACAACCACATTAATTTTTTGTATGTTTGTCTTATATCATCTCTTCTTTCTTTTCTCATCTTAATTATTAGAATTTATAGTGATCATTCCTGTGGCTTGCCCTAATTCTTATTATATATTATTGGAAATTATGAGCTATAATAGGAAACTACAGTGGCCCCTAAAGTTTTGTAAAAATTACGGTAGGAAATGTGACAGTGTGTCTACCGTTAGATTCATAAAATAAAATCTGAATCATGAAATTGACCAAATGGAAGGATTTTGAAATGGAGAGGATCCTATTCCATTACGGTATCCCTCTTAGAGATTTGTTATGAGCATTATAAACATAGTGAAATTGTTTGTCCACATGTTTTCTTATATTTTTGGACTTACGTGTTTTTTTTTTTGGATTAAAGAAGTGGTATTATTGTCTTTGGTCAAACTAAGTTCACTTTTTGCTCATGAGACATTGCGGATTCCCTATGAATCAATAGTTTGGTGGGTTGAATATGAGACCTCCAGGTTTATGTCATGCCCTAAACCAATAAAATATAGCACTCTTGATTTACACTTAGCTTATCAATGAAATCTTTATTTATCCTTGAGTAACATTATTTCTTAAACAATGACAAATTAAGCGCAAGATAGAGATTTCATAGTATTTGTTATGATGATCACAAATATTAGAGGAGGAATTGTCATCTATGCCAACATTAAGGTTCTGAATCCCCTTTCTCCTAATGTCATACGACACCAATGTCTACTATCAAATGAATTTAGTATCACTGTACAGTAATTCTCAGTGAAGCTGATTCTTGTGATATCTAGGAATCTGGTGGGAAGAGAAGATATTAGAACCTTTATGTCTAATAGTTTATTATATATTATATAAAGCCTCTACCCAGATTAGCTAAATACATTCACATATATTTTAGATCATAGCGATATAAAAACTTCAACTCCTTATTTATCTCATATTTTAACTAATTTTGTATTAATAGTATAATTAATTCTTATTAACATAGTTGAGAGGATAAATACAAACAAGAAGTGTAATATCTAATCTTGGTAGGGAATTTAGATGGCTAGGTCCAAGTTTATGCTACTGCTCCCAAGAGAGTGGAAATCGGGAATGTTAATGAATTCATTTGAGGAACTAGAATCGGGAATGTTATAATCAGTTAAAGGCCAGAACTCTCTCTCTTCTACACTATGCATCATTGGAGGAGCGGAGGATAGTGAGAGCTCACAAATTTCATCAGGCCCACTGGTTTCATTGGACATGCTACAAACTAAGCATGTATCTGTATCCTGCAAGGATAATATGCATGATAATCTTAATTACTCCATATGAAATTAAGCAATGAAGTTCATAACATGGCATAGCATGCATGTACATATTACAATGGATCACGTTGTCAATTTTCTTTTTCCTGTAGTTGAGTGATTATATTAAGACTACTAGTTTGATACACATGCACTGAAATATTCTTGTTGTGATTCTGTTTGAATGAGATTTTTTGTTTGTTTTTGTTTTTATAATTTAATAGTTAGGGGAGGAGAATTTGAACCCTGAATATCTTTGTTAGAAACATTATGAACTGTTAGTTAAGTTGCAAAGCTCTTGACAAAATGAACTAATTTCTATTATAGCTTATTTTGTTTACCATGAAAAAGAACAATATATTGTATCTAAAATGACAAGTGAGACTTACAACTGTATCTAATAAATAATAAAAATAAGTTCTTACAAAACGAATCGATGTCCATGATGTTTACAATTTCTTTATTATTAGGTCCTTGATGCATGAACATGAACAACTTTTGTTCGTTATTTCTTTTTATGAAATTTATATTTTTTGTAAGTACTTTTTTTTTTTTAAAAAAAGATAAATAAAAATAAAAATTGCTTAGTAAATTAAAGAGATGAGTGGATTGGACTCAAAAGTTTAGTCTTAAATACACCACGAAAGGAGTACTCTGACCTCCAAAGTAGCTTAACACTTATAAGCACATATCCTTACTTACTCTTATAAACTTATGGATTAAAAACTAGAACCATGGTCATTCTTGAAGGTTCAATTAAGCACTGTATCTTATCAATTTTAGTATGTCATTAATGTGCTGCAGTAATTATCAAATGATTGTCTCCTTTAAAATAACAAAAATGATTTATGTCTTGTCCACAAAGTAGTATCACATTTCTCTTCCACTGCCATTCTCTCGCTTTCTCTCCCTCTCTCATTGTGTGCATGTGTTCGTGCATGCCATGCATTTATGTCATCCAAAGGTTGAGAATACCTGATGCCGATTAACGTTGCTAGTTTCTTCTACTGTTTGTAGAAGCCTGTTGCTGTCTTCAGAAAAGATTCCATGCCCAAAATCCCTCCTCTCATGTTTCCTTTGTCTTAACTCATTTCCCAATGATCTGTAGAGTATTAAAGAAAAAACAGAAAAATATAATTTAATAAGATTGGGTTTTTTGTTTTTTTTCCTTCCCTAATGAGTAGATTTTCTGTAAACTATATATATATATATATATTGAAAAGGGTCTTTGTCAATTCTCATAGATCAAGTTAATTACTAATTAGTCAAGTATTGACTGAGGAAAGGGACAAAATAACAGCTGGAATTTATATAAAATACCTCCATTTTGACAGGAGATTAAAATAAGATAAAATTCTCAATCTAGGTAGTATGTTACAATCTTTTGCAGCCTATGGAAGAGGCCAAAACTCCATTCGCTAGAAAGATATACAATTATTTATCATAAACCTTGAGAAGGAGAACTGGTCAACACATTAAGGAAAAAAAAAAAGATACCCTTTTCTTTTTCTGCATTATAATATATTTCCTACAAATTAAAATCATGCATAGAAATATCATAAAGTACAAAGATCAACTCCAAGTTAATAAAAGAATCCATTTTACTTGTGAGTTGACAAAAACTCATAAATTTAAATATTCCCAATGCACACCGCTTGAATCTTATTAAGCCATTGAGTGATTATACCATACTTGTCTGTATGATAGTTAAAGAATTTCAGAAGCATGCAGCTGTAAAAGTCTATTTTGTTTCCAGAAATTTCTGCCAAATTGATGATCTAATTGGACATGTCATGAAACATTTTAAAAAATAACATGTTTTGTTAATTTTATCTTTAATTTTTGTTTGACAGGCATGTGGAAACACCCCCATCTTATAATCTACTTCTTTCTGGAGCAAATATTACAAGGATATAGAGAAAAGAAAGAAAGAAAGAAAAATAATTCTAATCTCGTTTAAGATTTTCGGAAATATAAAAAACTCAGTCATTATAATTGAGTAAAACACATAATTTTCAAATTAAATTATCATTTAAAATAATCTCAAAATATAATGCTTATATGATAAGAAAAATAAAATAATAACTTCAAAGGACTAAATCTTATTTTTTTTAAATATGATGAGGTTTTGACATTTTCCCTAACCTAGATAGAGGTCAATGTCATTTAATTATAAAAAAGAAAAACCATAATCTCGAAATTTGCTTAGCAAAAAAAAAAAAAAAAAGGAAAGGAATTTCTTGAATAGTCAAACGTGTTGAGACCGGCATAATTTTAATGCAAGTACTTTGTGCATATTCACTTCCATGAAAGCATCCGAAAGAAATAATTGTGAATGTGAAATTTGCACAGTGGTTCCAAATCTATGGCCGAGATATGCGCCTAAAATAATGGATGAAAGAGAAGTATGGTCAACACCACATACCTTTGAGGTGAGCAAACGGAGAAGGTTCTGAGATCTTTACAATTTTGTGTTCTTCTTTCACCACGCAAGTGCTTCATTGGAACGGGTACACTAATACTATGATCCTTCATGGTTCTATACATCTGATGGTACAGAATTTATTGACGGGAAGATTATTATTGAATATCAAGATGAATTATGGGATTAAGCAATTTAATAAAGAAAGAAAATATCCCAAAATGCAAGGATTTATATGGTCTACATTTTATATATGGTCTACCTAATGATAGGCCCAAGGCCGCGGGCAAACAATTTTTCTTCTTCCTTTTTTACCCTCTACATCACCAAAAAAATATATATCGAAAGAGTCTATTTTATAGTTAAGATATAAATTTAAAATTTAATAGTGTACTATTATCACGTCATTTAAAATTAAATGATATGATACTGAATAATACATTTTATATTTGTAAAATCTAAACAAAACAATGAAATAGATTCATTTCAAATTGAGAGATCTTAATACTTTTATAAGGATAATTCATACTCACATTTTTGCGTGTGGGTATGATACATCTAATTGGTAAAACGTTATTTTGACGGTATCAATGTTATATATGATATTAATACTAATAACCTTACATATAATAACCTCATTGTTTGGTACTAAATTTTTATTGAATTAATTAAATTTAATATTTAAAAAATTGGACAGTACCAACATTACATTAGACAATTGTTACGATTTGAGTGGGTATCATACCCACAAAAAAATATGAATATTGTAGAATAACCCCTTTTTATTGAGAGATATTGAGAGAGGGTCGGGGGCAAAGAATCAAATAACTTAACCACGTCCTACACTAAAACCCCAACACAAATTGAAACAATTTATTTTGCATGAAGCGTTCTACCATGGGCTTACCATGTGCAATACAAAATTATAATAAGATGCTGATATTTTCACACCACCATTTCATATCATTATTTCACACCACTTAAAATGTGAACAGTATTATCCACACTTTATGAGCATATTTAAATTTATGAACAATGATGTCTATAATTTGTGAAAAATATTGTCTATATTAGATGGTGTAAGGTGTAGATAGTTGGAAGAATATTTGCCCATTATAATCAGGATTCTTTCCAATTACTTCAATAATCGAGAATTTTAAGTCTTTTAAAGTTAACAATTATATAATTATATTGGTTAGATATACTTGGAATTTGAACTCATATCATATTATAGGAATGCTATTTAAAAATATAAATTTTGGATAATTTTTTTAAATGATAAAAATACCCTTGAACATAAATAAAGATCTTAAATGGATGAATGAATATTTTTGTTCTAAAATTAACTAAATGCAATTAGTTTTTGAAATAAATGTGAAAATGTGAATTTTAAGTGTCAAATTATACTTTTCGTATATATAATATGAGAATTGCCAAGAATCTTATAACTTAACTAACACATTTTGGTGGTTCCAACAAAGATATACAAAGTTCAAAAATCCCCTCTCCTTCAATTATCAAAATTATCAACAAAAATAATATTTATGATATGCAACTAAAACAGGAAACATTATAAATTCACTGAGTGTGTATGCATGGATTCAAATCTTGGTACTTGGAATAATAGAAAAAGAAAAAAGAAAAAAGTATCTTATTAAAACTTGGTTAGGGACTAAACCACCAGCCCAATTCCAGGTGGAAAGTATGGCCTACTGGGTTTTGCTGATTAAGTGCTTAGCTAGCTAATCCAGTTTGTTTCCAATGTACCGCCCTTACTTTTTAAGCTTCCTTTTCACCGAGCATACCTAACCCAGCTCTATAATTTAATGCTGCATGATATGTATAAAAAGTCTACCCTAAATAATTGTTAGTCTTTTGATAATAGAGACCTATCATCTTTTTCTTTTTTCAAATAATTGGATAAATATTTAAGCTCATAGAGTGCTTTATATTGACAGATGGGCAGAAATTAAACCTGCTATAAACCGATTTACAAGATGGAAATCACATTTATTGCCATTAAGGCCACATCTATTTGTAATTCCGGATAGACATAAAATTTTAAAGAAAAAGAGGATGAGATTATCAAAGGTGTAAGCAAAGATTGAATAAGATGAATATTTCTGATTGTAATAGAAACTAATTGAAGTTCATCAATAAAAGGTAGAATATTTAAATTATCATTGGTTTAATTCTATTTAAGATTTTTCTTTCTTAATTTCTGTTAAAATGATCAAAGAAAATTTTGATTATCAAAATTCATTTTTGTGTTCAAGGATTAATTATTTATTAGACAAGAAAGTTTTATATCCTTTTGTGTTTCAAATTAAGAGAATGTTTTGTAGGCATAAATATGATACTTGTCAATGGAATTTGAAGATTATAAACCTGAAGATGACTTTTGACATGAGAAATCGTCAGTCCTTTGATACTCATCATCTGCAGAATGCGTTTTGGTGTTGCTTCTGCAAAAACAAGAATATATAAAGTCTTCTTCAGAGAATAATATCAAGGAATAAATATTTATAATGTCTGCCACCAAATCCAAATTTAGGGCACCATAAACAATTCTGTGTTATTTGCAACCCGATCAATCATTATCATTTTCTAGCTATAGTTTCTTTTTTTACCTTAATTTCTAGGCCACCAATAAAACCAGCTAAACCACCACAAATAATGAACAAAAACTTACTGTCTTTTCCACCCAGGTGCTCAACTGCTTCAACAAAGAGTTCATGAAGCTCAGTTGTCCATCGCAAACGTGGAAGTTCGGATTTGTTGTATTGCCTTATTCCGGTTCGCTGTGAATTTTTCATTTTTGGTTCATGAGAAATTAAGAAGCTCATTACAAGATAGAACTACCTTAAATATGTATGCAGCAGCAACCACACAAGGTTGAGTCTAAGACCATAGACTTTTGAAAACATATAAAGGACTTGTTATAACATTCTTTATTTCATTTATTTTTATATTTATTATTTTCTTTTTATGAGGTCAGATTGAACATTCTATAATACCTTATAATACAAGTAAACAAATTAATCGCTACTTTGAGTAATTCTTCGCTTGGACCTTTTCCTTCTATCTAGAAAAGAAAAAAATAATAATAATAAAAAAAATAAAATAATAATAATAATAATTGAGATTTTCTTATGACCAACCGGTATTGTTCATTCAAATAGGAAAATTATATAATACTCCAAGAGTACATTAAATGCGTACTCTCTTCTCTCACAGAAGTGGTGGGTCTCACTATGAATTTATTAGCGAGACCCACGGCTTTTGTGAGAGGAGGAAGTACGCATTTAATGTACTCTCAGAGTATAGTATAATTACCCTCAAATATATGGTCAATTACAAATTAATTATTTTCTATAGTAAATAGAGCTAATTATATCTCCCTGTTTTTTAAAAACCATCATCAATAAATCTTTCTTTGGTTTAATGAATAATTATGAAAGTCAACGGAGGGTTAAATTTTTTTGTTTCATATACAACATCCATTAATTAGTATGAAAACCAGATGATTTCTTGTTTCCAATTTAAATCCTAACTATTTTATAAGGAAAAAAAAAATGTGGTGAGTTGTAATTCGTAGACTAGATTAGAACACAAAAAGTGGGATAGAAATTTTGTATTCGTTTAGTGACCGTATCCAAAAGACAGAGTTAATTCGTAATTACTCCTAATTAACTACAATGGGATATTTTTTAATTTGCCTTAAAAATATATTACTTAATATTTTGATATAACAAAATGAAAAATTTATTTGCATTACATAATTTGTTATCAATTTCATGTAGTAGCTTAGATGATCTAACAAAACGTAAGCTTTTCATGACGAAATCAACTCAACAAAGCATAAAAATTTTATGATGTTAGCTGTATATTTTAAGTTTTTTTTTTTTTAATTATATATATATATATATATATATATATATATTGCATATAATAGACAAGAGAATTTTTCGGCGTATAATGTAAGAGAAGGTGAGAAAGCACTCATGGTAACAATGAAATATTTGATTAAAGAAGTCCCATAAAGTCTACAATACTGACGCAATCATACATATTTTTTGAACATTTGGCAAGAAATATTATTTAAAAAAAAAAAAAAAAAAAAACCTAACACAATAGATTAAAATTTTCTAACTGGAAGGGGTCTTAATTAAGAGGTAGGGAATTCTCCTCTCTCTATCTCACACAAGGTCACATGTGGTTTAACTTTTGACAATATTATACTATTTAATAGTAATTTTTTATTGAATGTATTTTAATTTTGACAAACCCATTTCTGAATCACATTAATTATATATATAGAATAAGAAGATAGATCATGCTCAATATTTATAACATATGAAGTTGATCAAAATTAATATCTATCTCATTTATAAAATATTTAAATTTTTTTTATTTTATATTTTTAAAATTATACATAACATATAAGTTTATAGATTGCATAGTATATAACATAATATTAACATAAATTTTGAATTCATGTTAAAAAAAAAATAATTAAAATTATTCATATAATACAAATATAGGATTTTCAAATTGTTAATTTAATAAAAAATTATTAGGTGATGTAATTAATAAATATAAATGTCACGAGCCGAGGAAAACATTACTTACATACTCAAAGATGACTTTCACGGGAAAAATAGTTTTTGAGAAAGACGATTTTGAATCAATCAATTTTTCAAATAAACATCAAAAGAGTTATGTTTAGTCTAAAAACATAAAAAAGACGAAGCATTTTTTAGCAAATTTGGCCAAGGATAGGGACCTAGTTATATATGGTGTAACTACAACTTAAGGAAACCAAAACTTATCATAAATCAATTGCTAAAACCCCTTTTTTATGAATATTCATGATCATCTTTTTATTTTAGTTGTAATTTAATTTGGGCTTAAATGGTTGTATGTTGTAATAATTTTGTATTAGACAACTTACTAATTGCAAAATATATATTTGTAGTATTGTTAGTTAGAGTAATGCTAGAGACACAACTTATTTTACAACTATTTACTTACAAACTGACATGGCACTGATGTGGCAATATACCACATCAGCAATTAAAATACTAAATTAACCAATCAGTATTAATTTTATAAAATCCGTAAAATTAAAAAAAGAAAAAGAATGACTAATTGAGAAGATGATCTTCTTTGGCGTGTCAGCTATTTCGGCAACGCGATACAGAGCATCCTGACCGTTGCTTCAGTCGAAGATGTTCTCTCACGAGATCTGCGGTGGTGCGCGGATCTGCTACACTGAAACGTAGTCGCACACGATAACGATACGGTGCGTCTTGGAGTAGCAGATTGGGAGAGAGATCCAAGGCTTTTCCCTCTTGGAAACTTCGAAGGTTCGTCAATCACAATGGGGAGCTAGCCGAGATTTCCGATGTAAGACAACGATTTCGGGTGGGGCCGAACCTTGGCGGTATAGAGTGGTGGGGCTAACAAATTTGACGGTAAGATCTCGGCTTTTTCGGGGAGAGAAGGAAACGGAAGCGTAGATCTAGAGGTGGTTTTATCGCCCGAAACGATGGCTATGCTTAAGACCGATACAGAGTTTATGCAATACGTATCGGGGACGATTTGATTGGTTGGTTATGGTAAAAGTGTTGTATACCAGATTGGGTTGGACTTATTCATCGGAGTCCAAAGCTTGGACACTGGAAGTGATGAGTTTCAGTTTGCGGAGTGCTGGCGCTAGGTTCAGGCTTCATTAACTTTTTTTTTTTAATTTTAATTTTATTGATTTTATAAAATTAATGCTGACTGGTTAATTTGGTATTTTAATTGCTGATGTGGTATATTGCCACATCAGTGCCATGTCAGTTTGTAAGTAAATAGTTGTAAAAAAAGTTGTATCTCTAGCATTACTCTTGTTAGTATTGTATGATACCTAATGAATTAGAAGCAAAAAGATACTATTGTATGGCTGTATCGAGTGCTCATGTATCACATGAATCATATCAAATAATTGCATCGATGCATATCATCTGATTCATAACCATGTGAATTTATTTTGAGCCAATATAATATAATGCCTAAATGCATTGTTGGTCCTTAAAGTTTTTTTATTAAGCGTTATTGATTCATGAAATTTGAAGTGAGCGCTATGGGTCTCTGAATTTTAAAAAATGAGTGCTATTGGTCCCTCCATTTAACTCCATTAACTTATTTACCTACGTGATTAGTGGAGAAATGATACGACATTGTTTAAAATTATGTGGCGCAATAAAAAAAAAATTGACACCTAAGCAAAAAAACCCATAGCTAACCCAACCCAGTACCCACACACCAACCCACCTCAGTCCATCCCCAAAACCTTTTTGTCTTTACAGACCCACCCATGCGCAACACGCACTTTTACCCAAAGACACCAAATAAATGAAGCAAACTGAAGTCCCAAAGAAATCTAACTTGCGGTACGGCACTACAGCGATCGCAAGATTCAAAACAACCGAAGGAAGTCCTTTAAGTTCTAACGTTTTTTAAGACAAATATACCTCAAAACGGTTCCTCATTACTGTATCAGATATATACAAAACCCAGTCTTTCAAAATTTTAAAATTAAATTCTTGGGGTTCGCATAGCTTATCTTTGTTTCATTTCATCCTTTTAGAGTGAGAGAGACTAGTAAACATTGATCAACTTTCATTGGTTTCTCTTCTTTTTTTAAGGCTCTCACAATATCAATGAGTTGTTTAAACTTGTAAACCAAGCTAAAAAAATGAACCACATGAATGTTCTGGAAATTCTAGCTTATGGGTCAGTCTCAAGTTTTGATTTTCAGTGATGGGTTGTGTTTATTCAAGGGTTTGTATTGGAGAGGTAACGACTTCGTGAATCAAATCGACATAACAAAATGCAAGCACCGTGTGGGTGGCACTGGACATGGAGGCACCAGAAGGGTCTTTGGGGTGGGGTTTACGTCAGTGTCTCTAGGTGCTTGGGTGGATCTATGATTTGTTAAAAGATAGGGGAAGGTTTTTGGGATGAACTAAAATGGGTTGGGTGTGTATGGGTACTGAAGTGGGCCGGGTTAGCCATGGGTTTTATGCTTAAGTGTCAATTTTTATTGTGTCACATAATATTAAACAATGTTACATCTTTTCTCCATTAGTCACGTAGGCAAAAAAAAACTAACGTGGTTGGTGGTGGATTAATAGAGTTCATTTTTTAAACTCCAACTAATACCGCTTAATAAGTAAACTTAAAGAACTAATAATGCATTTAAGCCTAAATTTAATCTAGATATTTGTACCCAAACTCGATTATAACTCGAATTTGACCCATTGTTAGGTCCAATTTGACCCATTGTTAGGTCCAGGGGTGGAACCATGTATTGGCTAAAGGGGGGGACTCTCGTCCCTGTAAAATTTTTTGAATATCCTCTATGTCATATATAAATAAGCTAACTTGCCCTAAAAAAATTCACATTAACCTCTAAAAAACTGATATTGTTGAGTTAAAAAAATGATATCTAAAAATTAGTTTCGCTTTGACCCCAAACAAAAATTTATGGTTTTGCCCCTAGTTAGGTCTACATTAAGCAAATCTAATCAATCTCCCAACCATCAATCAAATATATTTTTTAAAGGCTTGTGGAGATAACATTCTTTGTAATTTAAAATCCCTAGGCAAAATAAAATAGTAGAATTTTGTATTTACACAATGATTAGGTTTCAAATATGTAAACCCATGTGCCTAAAACAGTAAAACCTATGACATGCATCCTTTTATATATTTAACTGTGTGGCCGTGGAATTTGGATAAAGAGCCACAAAATGGCAAAGCAAACCAAGTAAGTCAAGGCGTGAATTTAAAAGAACAGAAAGGCATCTCTTTCTCCAACCAATTTCTTGTGTCAATAAAAGACGGTGCCTACTTTTGGACCCATCTATCCGTCATTTTGCTGCCGTGTTCAACACTACACTCCCTCGAAATTCAATGTGCAAGAAAAAGAAGGAAAACCCTAGAATTTCTTCGAAGGTGCACAGTAGTTGGACACGTTATCGTGTATCTAATTCAATAGTAAGTTATGGACCATCATTTTCATCCAATCCTATGTCTCTTTTGGTTTTAAAATTTGAGTCATTTGACTCCTTGATTTTCCAAAGGCGGTCCCACTCCCATGCATGTAAGCCAGAAAAGTAGATGTGAACACAAAAGGTGCTTTTATTATTGTTACTTACTCACTCTTTATCTTATTGAATTAGGCGTGTTTTTGTATGCTTTTGGAGGGAATGAGAAAAAGAATGATATAATTAAGAACTAATACTTAAAAGGGGCCTAATCCTCATATTCCTCGTGAAAGTGACAAAGATATTCTTTTACATTTTGCTAAATGATTCATCAAACAAAAGAATTGCTAAATGACATAGATGATACAGATACCACTATTGACTATTATATGTACTCCTACCAACCCTACTTAATTATCTCAGTCAAATGGAATTTTTAGACGCAATGCATGCTATCACACTACTCTCAATTCCACACATTATTGGTCCTATGACCTCTTAATTACCACAGTTGGAACTTCCCATATACACTGTACCTCTACAATTATTGATAGGAAATGTCTAAGATCCTTCTTGTTCTTGGAGAACACTTTTCTTTAAAATGAAAAGAATGGAAAATTTCATCCAAAGGGTCCCACTTAAAGAAAAGATCTTTTTCCCACATCAAGTGTGAATTTGAAATGAATATTTTGGATGAACAGACATGCACACTTATAGGAACTAATTAAAGAAGAGATGACAATCTTGTTAATTTGATTTTGGATTTCCATTTTTTATTCATGTGTCAAATAAGTTTTGGTAGCCTTCGTTTTAATCACATGGCCTAACCATAATAATTAGTCAATAGACGAAATAAAAGAATTTATATTTTAATACACAGAATGCACTGAATAATTTAAAAACAAATTGATGTAATAGATGCCTATATGGCATATGAAAAGGGAAACACTTTCACTTTGAAAGTATACTCGAAATTCGGTAGCCAAACAAATGGATAAGTTGCATGCACGAGGGAAATACCTTTTCCATTTATGTGAACCAGTAATTAATCAGTAAGCAATCTTTCTTTCTTTCTAATTTGGTATCCCACATGGAATTACAAGCCGTAAAGCATACATGTATGGATTCTACCCAACTTAACCTTTTATATATACTCATCTTACCTAGAATAACAAATCATGCCACTGTTGTTTATGATAATCAAGTTGTCCTTTTCTGTCTCATGATGGATGATGATGATGAGAATGTTTTATTGTTCTTCATAGAATAGAATAGAATATGCGCCTCACTTCTTGAAACATTGCATGTGCCTCATTTCTTTCCTGGAAACTATGATCTTAAGAGACTTCTCTCTCAAGTAGATAGGATATATGTGTGGCTCCCAGTCGGAAAGAATTTGTTATAATCAATAATCCCTTTGACGGATACATTTCTGACATCTTTGAAGTATGGTTTGAATTCTAGGCCTAGCTAGCTGGGCCAAATTCTAAAGGTCTTGTGCATCTAGAAGGTTTTCTTTTTTTTTTTTGAAGTAGAATATTCGGAACCAAAAAAAGAATGTGAAAGTGAGCAATTATAAAAGTGGTTAAGATGCACGCGGTAATATTCAATCACCATTATCTTCAAAAAAGAAAATGCAATACATGCCAAGGGTCAATCCAAGATTTCACCTTATTAAAAATAGGAAGAGACACCACTTATTATAAAAGAAATTTCACTTTTTTGTTCAATGATCAACTCACATATGGATCAAGGATCATACCTAATTAGTACAAGTAGATAAAAATGAAGTGATCTAAAGAGAAAATAAAATAGAAAGAAATTAGCATATCGTTTTATTATGGATAAAAACGATTTTTGTCGCCTAATGTACTATTTCGTCGCCTGGTACATCAAGCGACAAAATTAAAACTTTTGTGCAATGAAAAGGTTTTGTTACTAATGACTTGTTTTCTTGTAGTGAAGACTAGTGGAGAAAATAAAGGGAAAATTTAAAGTCCTAATACCTTTTTTATTTTATTTTTTAAACTAGTCGCTAACTAGTGCCAAAAAAAATATTTATATATAATACATATTTAAATATTAATAAATAAAAAGTAAAATTAGAGAATTTTCGGAAGAAAAAAATATTCTTAATTTAGTAAGAACCAATTCAACGTTGAGTTGTTTTATTTAAAAAAAAGAGTAGTTCTAATTAGTTTAAAGTAATTAATATAGTTTAACATTGTTATATGTAACTCTAAAATCCAAATTAAAAATATATAAAATATATATATATAATAATTATAACGTCAAATAATGTGAGTTTTCAAAAACATATGTTACAACATTAGAAAAAGTTAATAAAAAAAAATGAAAAAAAAAAAGTGCTAATATCTTAATTTTCTTTTTAAAGACTGCTTTCTCTCCAAATACATAGAGAGAAAATTATAGGGTCAGAGAGGAAATTTTTGACATATTTTCTCATTCTTTTCTTTTCCTTTCTTTCTTGACAAACCAATTTATGAAAAATTAAAATTTCTCTTTTTCCCCCTTGGAGATGAACCAAACACAATAACCTTTTAACCTTTCTCTCTTCTAGCTGAATTTCTGCATGTCCACCCAAAAAAATCATGGTTGCGATACTTTCTGTTGGTGCTTTAATATTAAATAACTTATTTAAATGAATTATTTAAAAATAAATAAATTGGAAAATTAAATGAGAAGAAGTGAGGGTTTTATGTGGTTAATGAGTCTGAAATAAGGAGTACTGTTTTAGTAAAAAACTTAAGCTCACTTTGATAAGAAAAGAGATTCCTTATTAATTTATAAGTGTTTTAAGTTATTAGATTTAAGTATCTAAAGGAGACCACAATACAAAATATTGGACCTCATTAACGAGAAATTATTCAGTCCACCAGGTGAATCATGACATCCAGTCACCAACCCATATATTAAATGCCATGTGTAATAATTAACCACATCACCTTAATTAGATTTTAACAACTAACCCAGTTTTTAACGTTAACGTTAGATTAACAAATCAAAAAACAATTATCACTACCTATAACTGTAAATATTCCTGAAATTTTGTTTAACAAATACAAAATTTACTATCTTTGGAGGATTCAAAGCTTCTGTTTAGAAGATTTTTGTTGACCAACAACAGAAAGGAAAGAAAAAAGCTCTAGCCAGTCGTAGTCGTTGGTGTTGGCACTGTCAGTGTTGCCATCGTCAACGAGAGGATGGGTTGTTGCCGGTGGGGGTACGTTGGTGTTGCCCGCAAGTGCAGAGTTTTCAAACACAGTGATTGTTCTCAAAAGGGACCGTTCGGTTGGGCTTGGATTGAGCGAAGAAGATAAACACTGAAAATATAATAATTGTTTTTTGATTTGTTAATCTAACGTTAACGTTAAAAACTGGGTTAGTTGTTAAAATCTAATTAAGGTGATGTGGTTAATTATTACACATGGCATTTAATATATGGGTTGATGGACGGATGACATGGTTCACCTGGTGGACTGCGTAATTTCTCCTCATTAACTATAAGAAACTAATCCAACGTCATATTATTGGGTCAATAATCTCGAGAAGTCTAATGAGTCTATAAGAGTGACAACACCATTCCAACACACAACATAACAAGCTATTCTGATACACTCCTAATTAATTTGTTTGTGATATATATAATTAATTTCAAATTTCTATACTATTTATTTTTATATTTACCGACACTTTGTACTTTGTACTTTGTACTGTGATTAGATAGGTGTGAAGCTTTCCTAGTTTTGTATTGATCCAAAAAAACAAAGAAGAAGAAGAAAAAAAATCATGTAGCTCATCATGTACTTCTTGTTTCAAAAGAATTAATTCAAACTGATCATTCCATGGCATTTCTGGTTAGATTTTTGACTTGTTCTCAAAGTACATGATACAGACGAAGACTTTATTGTTGTCGTTGGTAATTATGGTTTTTAGTGTGTAGTACATGTTGTGTCTTCATTGCTTCTTGTTTTTTTGTCATCTATTTTCCTTGACTAGGTAAACTGATCACATACACATAATCTTGTATATGTATATAACAAATGATTAGGGTATTGATACATTGCACCCATGCTAAAATAGGTCCCATTTTTTTTTCTTTTTCTTTTTTATGAAGAGGCGTGCACAAGATGAGCCTGAAATGTGCAACAATTTGAACACATTCTTGAATTAGACATTCATATACAATATCATCAATCATCACACGTTTGATTATGGGAATGTGTACATCCAGAATCCTAGAGAGGATCCTAATGTAAATGCTGGGGAACGTCTTTGCAAGTTGGTATTATATGCTCTACGACTCTACCCAATATGAGATAGAGAGCCATTACAAAAGAAAAATAGTTCTTTAGGAAGAAACAAACATCGCCACCCGATAAAGGCAATGGTCTACTCAAAAACATTTTAGAGGCAACAAATTAGCTTAGGTCACCCATAGTCCTTGTGGCCATGGACCATTAGTGGAAAAATAAAATATAAAAATTTGGGTCGCCGCCCTGCCCATCAACAATCAACATGCACTCTCCAAGACCATACTAATTAACGTGACAAAAAAAAAAAAAAAAAAAATCGCCTCAAAAAAGAGCATTAACAGCTTATTGCATTGACAAAATGTGGGGCCTCTAAAGACACAAAGTGGATACTGGTGCCATCATCCCTCTTGTAGCAAAGACAGAAAATCAAAGGCAAAATATATATATGTTCCCAGAAGGCACTCATGAAGCTTCCGTTTTCACTTCGTTTTTTTTACTTGATTTTTTCAAGTCTTCTAACAAATCCGTGACTAATCAAAGCTATTTCTTCTTGATATTTCTTTGGAGTCTACATTTGTCCCCTTTGAACATGCACATTTTTTTAGGCAGAAAACAACGTGGCCTCTAGATGTATATTCACACACTCATTCCCACTGTATTTTTTTCCTTAAATGTTCAACTAATTCTATTTATAGATGGCTACCCACCCATGTTGGATGGGTTTGCCCTTTAACCCATGGACGTAGGGCACGCCAAGATTGACTTCACATCAAAGTGATAAAATTTCAGTACTGTCAAAGCAATACTTATTTTTCTCACATAAATGATAGATTTTATTATGAATTTAATTAATGAGATAAAATTTCAGTACTGTCAAAGCAATACTTATTTTTCTCACATAAATGATAGGTTTTATTATGAATTTAATTAATGAGACCTATTATTCATGTAAGATGAATGAATAATACTATATTATTGTACTTTGAAAATACTAAATAATTACTGATACCAAGATAGCCAAACCAACATCCAACAACATCTCAACCTTAGCAATTCCAACATAAATTTAACCACTTTGATTCCCTACCATTGGTGACACGATTGTGTTATTAAGCTCCACAATGTTCATCTAATTGTAGCTTTAACCTATCTTTCCTCTCATTGAAGAACATAATCGTATTGTATTCTCCAATATCATTTTTTTAGAATTTTTTTTTTTATCATCATAATAATTATTTCTATGCTTGAACGAGTCTTCTTCTATTATTTAATTTTCAACAGATACAAAATACTTTTTTCAGACGCAGAAAAATATATATATTTTACATAAAATATTAGATCCGTGTGGCGAAGAGTTACAAGGTTGTTAATATGCTTTGTAAGACAAGACTTGTAATAATTTTGAAAGCTTTGTTTTTACGATAATATTCTTTTATAAGTACAGCCGCATTCTTAGGTAAGACTTTTGTTTCGGTAGTTTCATAATTTAATAGGGCAGTAGAGCGATGTATTCAAATGTGGCATAATCAACTAATTGAGAGATCATAATTACATCCAACAGAACATGGCAGAGCCACATATGTCTTCTGGGGTAGTAATAGTATGGCGTTACCTTGTGTAATGCATATACGATAATTGATTAAAAAGAAAGAGTTAAAAATAAATATTTTTTCCACGTATATATGTACTTTTTCAATGAAGAAAATGAATGACTATATCAAGAATATTAGTATAATACAATGTTCTGATGCCAATGTAACAACCTACCTCATAGAAAAAAATAAAAAAAAAAATCAATATTTTTTTCCACGTATATATGTACTTTTTCAATGAAGAAAATGAATGACTATATCAAGAATATTAGCATATTACAATGTTCTGATGCCAATGTAACAACCTACCTCATAAAAAAAATTAGAACCAAGTTTCAAGAATGACATTCTTTTATGAAAAAACATGGTTATTTTATGTTTTTATATATACTTATTTAGAATTTAACTAAGTTGATAGTTTTATTAAAATTCAATGTAGAACAAGATAGATTTCTTTTAGGAAAATTATTCAATAGTCCAGGATTACAAATAAATGCGTAGTCCCCCTCTCACATGAATGAGTCGATCCTATTATGAATTTAATTAATAAGATCCACCATTCATGTGAGAGGGAGACTAAGCATTTATTTAATATTTTGATCATGTATATCTTATCATTATTGTAATACTTTTATATAATTAATTCAATTAAAATCATTAGATATGTTCCAAGGAGTATATGAAAGAATGCAAGAGACACATTAAAACTCATTCAACAAACTCTAATTTAAATTTACTATTTCTAATATTATGCTCATGCAATTATGTATTTCAGTCCTTTGCTAATGAGTAAATGTTGATAATTGAATGATAAATTAATGTGAGTAAAAAAATAGTTGAATTAACAAGGAATTTAAAATGCATATGCATAATTTTTAAACTAACATGATCCTTTATTAAATAGTATATATATCATTTAAGTAATTTTATTTGAATTGGATGGATCATTTTGCATTTTTCCAAAATAATGGGGCCAAATAATACTTTCATTGGAGGGACTCATAAATATTATTGAATAATAAAAAATAAATAAATAAAATAAAACATCAAACCTCCCTTAACATATATATAATATATATATATAAAGAAATGAAAATGTACCTTGAAGTTTTCCACATCTAGTAGAAAATCTTAAAAGAGGGGGAAAAAATTTTCCATTTCTTAAAAGCGAAATACATTTTTTGCTTACCACCGCTTCCAATGCCACCACTAGCACACACAAAATTACGAGTATAAGATAGAATAAAGTAACTTCTATATCCATTGGGCATTTGGCCCAATGGTGTCCTTCTTTTTTGGGTATGGATTCGATCTCCCACATTTTCCTTTAACTTCTCAATGATACAGGGATTGAGTTCTCATGCAATTGATGAAAATCAATTACATAGGGAAAAAATAAATAAATAAAGAACCCTAGGCTTCATCTTAAATCACCTCCCTTCTAAAGAGAAGCCCACTCCTCTTATATCGCTCGAATAACCCCAATACCAAATTGCCAAACCATCAAGTCTAGTTAACCCTAAAGCCCATCAAGCTACCGCCATCAACTTGCGGCCACGATAGTAGACCATGTGTGGGCTCGTTATATGGCCATCATGGCCTACGACACATTAGTATTGACTATTGAGAGCAAGATTCAACTAATATTGTAAATCAAGTGAGCCAACAATTCTTTGCTGAAATTTATTATTTTAGTGCACGATGGTTTTATCAGAAGCACTTTCTTTTGATGGTCGTCAAAGCCTATAGATCTTCACTAACGGGTTATGTGAAATGGATCAATTCTTTGAACATTTAGCTTTATCGGATGACAAGAATGTTAGGTTTGCTACGATCAATGAAGCTCATAGACAGAGGTAGAGTGTTAAGAACCTGTACGTTAGAAAAGACAAAACCTACTGTCTACCATAACTGATTAGATAGAAATGAAAGAAAATATTAGAGACAAATATGCTTTCAATTCATATAAAAAGAAATACATGTCTCAATTCTATCATGGTGACTTTCTAAATCAAAGAAATAGTCTGAGACAGGGAAGTAGACCCGCTTCTGGCTACTTGGTATAATTTGAAAAGAACAAGAAGAATTCTATTTAGAATAGAACTCTTAACTTTGACAGAGTCCATCCTAGCTTTGACATCTCTACAGATCAATTTGAAAACCTGCTCCTCAGTTTTAATAACAATTCTAGGAACATGTAGAACATCATGCAGAATAGTGTGAAGTGGCATTCTATGTTTTGTGGAGACCATTACCTACCAGATCCTGGGTGATAAACAAGGTGGTAGAAGAGGCTGTGATGTGGTCAGAGCACCAGAATCTGTGACCAGTCTCAGCTGCTGAGTATGATGAATGTTAGAGGCACTGGCCTTGCAGAGGAAAGCTCGAAAATGGCCTTGCTCCAACAGATTTGGCATGTAGGCCTGTCAGATTTGATTGGAGGAGCAGATGGGGACTGCTGTTGAATGCATCTGTTGAGAGTGCATCAGTGATGGATTGAAGCTAGGAGTGTAATTTGAGGAAGATCTTCCTCCTCCTCCTCTACCTCTTGAGAAGGAGTTCCTGCCTCTGCCTCCTCTGTTAATAGCCGTGAGTACCCTATAGTTATTTGAAGGTTTGTTGTGTGAAACAAACATGGCCAGTGCTGAGTTGGTGAGAGGGGCTTCCTGCATTGATTGTTCCTCTGTTTGAAGGAGAAACTAGGGACAGAAGCATCCCTTGTCCAAAGCAAAAGGAGCATGAGTCCCTTGAATTACATTTTTCATGATCAGTATGAAAATCTGTTTATCACTCACATTAGTGAATGGTAATAGACTCATTACCTTTCCTGACAGATTGCAACTCCATCTTGAGGTTGAAATTGGCTCTGGCAGTGGAAGTGAACCTTTCTTCCAATCCAGACCTCTAGAGAGGAGTCCTACAACCTAGAAAGGACTGAGGACAAGTTCAAGGTAAGAAGTGCTTTATCTCTTTTCTTCCCAGGAAAGGTACAAAGTTCCTGCATAGGCAAGAATGGGGATGGTGGAGGATTGGACATAGGATCATGGAGTAAGCCTCCACAGAGATCTAAGCCATGTAGTTGGTACCACTGTAACAGCCGATGAGCAGCAACAATGGTGAGGGAACTTTGTAAGTGTTTTGGGCAGTTTGTAGCCTAGAGGACCTTGGCTCTTCCATGAAGATTATAGTAAGCTAAAGCAACTAAGAGAGAGAGATTTCAAGAAGATGAGAATAAAGCTATGTTTAGGAATTCAATATATATAATGCTCTAACAAACTGCATTAGTAAACCAAACTAGTTTCCACCAATTAACCTCTAGTCGTTTTTTGCTTAAACGACAGCACTCTAGCTGTGAACTGTATCTTCTTCAGTTGCCAAGTATCAGCACATGTAAATTTACCAGAGCTATTTAACATCCAAATAGCTTTGTCACAATCACCAATATGAACCATGCTAAGCTTGCTTTGAATATCCACCAAATCCTCAGACCTTGCTGGCTTCCAACACCACTCATTATTATGAATATAGGTTGGATTATTAATGATACGGTGGGTGTTGGTGGCGGTTGTGGTTTAGTAATGTTATGGTTGTTTCATGTTAGTGATATTGGGTTGCTGATTAGAAGCTAATTTACTGTAAAAGGTGATGGTTATAAGGGTTGTCATGGCTTGGGGTGGCAAACTAGATGGATTTTGCTCTAATACCAAGTTAATGTTTTTCTCTTTTAAGAAACTAAATTTTTATTCAAAATGCATGGCCACAAAAAATGCTAGAGTCTCCTTTTAATCGATTTCAAAGACTGCATCAAACTACAATTTCTTCACATAAAATCCTCAACTACAATAAAGTCAAAATTCGGAAAAATATAGGCGGATATGCATTGTTAATTCCTAAAAGTTTACCCATTGAACACTTTTAGTCTTTGAAATTTGAAATAAGCGTTATTGGTTCCTAAAGTTTCCAAAATGAATGTTATTTATTCCTCCATCCAATTCCGTTAGTTAATTGTCTACCTTGCTAATAGAGTGATGATGTAACATATTTTAATATTATATGGCATATTATTTTTTAATTATAAAATACACACAAGCAAAATACTCATGGGCTGACTCAGATCTATTCTCAACCCATATACCCGACCCGATTGCAGACAAAATAGAGAAGAAGAAAAACCCCAATATTCCAAAATTCATCATGTACCAATCGGGTCGTTAAATTTTAAAATTCACTAACCCATATATCATAACACATGCTAGAGCATCAACTTTCTTTGAATTTCTTCCGTCTATGAACTAAGTTGGCATCGCAAACAGTTTATTAATGGCACCAGTCCCTCCCATTAAACCTCTCTTACAGCTTTTCGGGCACACCACTTTCCAAACATTTGCAATAATCTAAACTAAGAAAATGCTTCACCTCAACAATTTCAATCCATTCTCAGTGACCATAGATTAAGTTATTGTTGTTCAATATATAAACAAGATCTCGCAGATTCAAGATCATATATACAACCACTTATCAAAAAAAAAATCATATATACAACCCCATTAAAAAAAAAAAAAAAAAAAAAAAAAAAAAAACCTCACATTTTAATATCTGCTTCAATAATTCTTGCCAGCCACATCTCAGTATAAGGAATATGTCATCCGCGAATTTCACAATACACCTATTGGAGGACACTCTGGCTCTCTGAGAACTTATAAATGGGTCCACGCCAATTTCTTTTGGGTTGGCATGAAACGCAATATTGCCGACTATATACGCCGGTGTGATACATGCCAACGGAACAAGAGTGACACCAAGACCCCTTTAGGGTCGCTACAACCCTTGCCTATTCCGAAGCAGGTGTGGGAGGACATTTCAATGGATTTCATCGAAGGCTTACCCAATTCCAATGGTTGCACTGTGATTTTAGTCGTTGAACGCTTGTCAAAATATGGGCATTTTTTTGGCTCTCAAACACCCTTATTTCGCCAAGACGATGGTTGGATTATTTGTTCAAGAAATTGCTCGTCTCCATGGAATTCCTCGTTCCATTGTTTCCGATAGAGACAAGGTGTTCACTAGTCTTTTTTTGGGGTGAATATTTTCGCCTCCAAGATTGAGAGCTTCGCATGAGTTCGGCGTACCACCCGCAAACAGAGGCTCTTAATCGTTGCTTAGAGACGTACCTGAGATGTTTTGTGAGTATCAAGCAAAAACAGTGGAGCAAATGGCTTCATTGGGCGGAATATTGGTACAATACATCATATCAAACCTCTACACGGTTGACGCCGTTTGAGGTGGTCTATGGACGCCCACCACTAGTTCTCCATCGTTATGAATTGGGCACCATAGTAGCGGCGCAAGTTGAGAGCACGCTTCGTGATCGAGATGTTATTTTAAGGACATTGAAGGATAACTTGGTGGTAGCTCAGGATCGTATGAAAACCAATTCTGATAAGCATCGCCGTGAGCAAACTTTTGACGTGGATGACTTGGTGTATCTGAAACTCTAGCTCTTTTTTCAATCCACCATGCAAAACCATGAAAAGATGAAATACCTCCACGTTACTACGGGCCGTATCGTGTTCTTGAACGGATTGGGCATGTGGCTTAAGGATTGGAATTACCAGCCTATGCTCACATTCACCTCGTCATTCATGTGTCACAACTTAAGAGGACCTTAGGAAAGGCTGAGCATATAGCAGAGGACTTGCCAAACGTTGATGAGGAAGGTTCAGTCTCTTTCGAGCCTAAATATATCCTTGACTTCCGTTTGGTTATATGTGGGAAGAAGCGCATCCAGGAGGCTTTAGTGCAGTGGGTGGGCATGGCAGCAGAAGATGCTACGTGGGAGCAGTATTCGGAGTTAGCGCACCAGTTTCCTCACTTGAATCTTGAGGACAAGATTCGTCTTGAAGGGAAAGGGAATGTCATGACCCAAGAAGAAGCGGGAAGTGGGTAGTGCATTACAATAATAACTCTCGTTTAATAGGAATTGTGTGAATCACATTTAGGTTCCGCTATGGGATCGGTGTTGATTTTGATAAAAACATGTGTGTTTTGTGGTAAATATTGTGTCTGTAGTGATAAATGTGTGTCTATAGTTGTAATAATAAAATGTGTAAGTTTCGGTAACATTAGTGATATTTGTAATAAACTTAACTTTACTACAAAATACACACAGTTTACAACAACCGACACATTTTTATCAAAACACGTACAAAATTATAATTTTTGACACCTTCAATGGGACGGTCCCGCCACAGGACCGAAGTATTTCCAGAATTGTGTTTGAATAGGAATTGTTTATTAGGATTTCATAGTTTACTTAGGAGTCTTATAGTTGTGCACTTGTGCTTGTATTTAAAGGATGGATTGGTTAAGAATGAAGCAAGTAAAATTATTATAACTTCCTCTTTTCTCTCTAAATTCAGGAGATTAGTCCTCTTAAATTAACTATGATTCTTATTTTTATTTATCAAATCCCTAGTACGTTACATCATCCCTCTCTTATTATAAAATTTTCGAGTCATGAAAGTAAAAGATCTGATAGTAGTCATTCGAGGAGAAGCTCCCCACTAACATAAATAATAATAAATCATATTCATAATCATAAAAACCATTACAAGAATTATAACACTCACATATCGATGACCCTATAAAGACAGAAATAAAACTTATAAACTCTCTTACAATAACAAGTTTAAATTGACCCACTCAAGCCTGTAATAATATAAAGATATAGAACCCAGATAGGTTCTAACATATACGAAAAGTAATACAAATAGTACTGGTGCAAACAATCACCAAACAAAGCTAGAAGAAAGAAGAATGGAAATGTGGCATCTCAGTTCTTCAATTTGATGGAGGTGGGGAGAAGAAAGGAATTGTTGGGATTGTGGCTGGAATGGTGGGGATCGAAGGAATTGTGGTTGGGATGGTGGGCAATGGATTAGCTGGCAGAGGAGGTAGTGTCACCTTGGGAACCGTTGGCATGGTTGGCAATGTTGGGACTTGGGTGCTTGGCAACGGTGGCAATGTGGACTTTGGAAGAGTTGGTTGATTTGGCAGTGTTGGCAATGGTGGCAATGTGGTAGTTGGTAATGTTGGCAGAGATGGGACTTGGGTGCTCGGAAGTGGTGGCAATGTGGCTTTAGGTAGTGTTGGCACTGATGGCAGAGGAGGCAATGTGGGCTTTGGAAGAGATGGGATTGTAGGTAGTGTCAATGCTGGGGGTGGAGCAGCTGGTGTGGCCAAAAGCTGGCGAGCTGCTAGGCTCACATCGATGCTTGAGAGTGACAATGCTATGATCATTGACAGAAGGAAACAATGCTTAGAAAAAGCCATGGTTTAGATGATAAGAGCAGCAAATTGTGGGATTTAGTTCACTTCTGGTATTGGCAAGTGGTGTTGATTGAAGAAAACTTGTACCTGGTGGTATTTATAGAGGCCAAATGCTTAAGGATTTGAGGACTAGGGAGAGCTACTGTGCGTTTGATGAAATGTGGTTGTAGGAAGAAGCATCAGTTAGTTCACCTTCCGAGATAGACAAATTGGATGTTCAAAACTACAAAATAATCTAGAAAGATATATAGTTTGATATTCGCCTTTAGGAAATCAGACCAACCTGTTTTATGGCTCATCAAAATATGTCAATGAGTTATTGAACGAATTTTGGACTAACAGATATGAAGTTAAGTAGGGTCCACAAGGCAGTTTACTTGTCCATATGGAACATGATTTCTTGTGACACATATAGTTTTACACAAATATAGTATAGAATTTTGTGTTTTATGGTGGGAATAGAGAACATGTGGTTGGCTAATTCCCAACCAAGAACAGATGGTCACCTAAACCGGGAGGTCAACCAAAGATATATAAAATATATAAAAGCATGAGTTGCTTAATTTTTTATTTATTTTTGGTTTAATAACAATTTTTTAATGACCAAACCTTGGGCTATTGGGCATTAGCCTATCTTCCTTCTCGTCTACAACGATCCAAGGGAGTTATGGAGGAAATGGAAGTAGGCCCTGAGCCAAACAAAAAGCAGTCCCAAGCTGCTAAGTTATGGGCCAGTACATTTGCAACACCTTTAAAATCACCTATTGCAAACCCAATTTGGTTGGTTCAGTGCCCATTTGGCAATCCATTGGGAAGCCAAAACGTGATTCTTTCTACTACTAACTACAATCCGGTTGTTTGGTAAAAACAGAAAAAACGTGGAATGACAATTTTTTTGTCCTCAAACAAGCTTTTTCACAATGGAGCTTGAGGCTCCTATTTTCAAAATGTGAGCATTCCCAAAAATCTTGGGAATCTACTGGGTTACCAAACGGACCCTAAATACTGATGGAGATGCAGCCTTTGCTTTTGTTCACACCCACAAAATCTAATCTTGTCAACACATGGTGTTGGAGTTGGCTTGTATTTACTATTAAGCCATATGGGTGAGCGAAACGAGTGGAGTGGAGGAAAATCCGAATGGGTATATATGTAATTATATACAGGTAGGGTTAGGGTATTTAAACACTATTGTAATCCTAATTTCTCATATAGTAGATTGATAGCTGCTCATACCTATTAGATGTAGGCATACTGTTGAGCTACGCAATTCTTTGTGTGTGATGTCTCTCTTCTTAATCTTACTTAAATAGTTAATTTTGTGATGTCTCTCTTCTTAATCTTACTTAAATAGTTAATTTCAAAACACATGGCGAATATAGCTTGACAAATGGTATACACACTTCTCTATCAAGGCGCCGTATTGAAGTTGATTATCCACCATCGTTATGGTGGTGATCTCCATGTTTTTTAAAGCTCAATGGTAGGTTATGGTCCATATGGATTCCCAAGCCTTTATATGGGAATTATAAATTTGATTCATCCTCCTAGCTAGCTGAGAAGGCTTTATATGGGAATTATAGAATCCAGTAATGCTGCCTAATGTCTGAACTTAGACATTTCACTGCTATACTCTCTCAACATTGGGAAATGTATGGAAAGAGAGTCTGTTTTGCATTCTTCAAAATATGGAGCACATTGAAGAAATATTCTTTCATTAAAACTGCTTTAAATTTACACATTCTCACGTAATGCCTAGCGAACATGACTTTTCTCCAATATGAAGACTGACTTTACAAACTTGGACTGGCAAAAACATGGAAAGGTATCAGGTTTCATCTATCTCATTACTAACTTGGCCAATTTTGAGGGTTCCATGAGGGCTCTGCCATAGGCTACCGGAAGTGATATTAGTTTCTTTGCTTTTCCTACATAAGCCCGCTTTGTGAAGTTGTTGTAATCATTAGCTTCAATTGCATCTAATATTTGTCGGTACAACAACAACGATGCCCATACCGGCCATCTGCTAGCTGAGTTGAGCTCTGCAACCCCCTTCTCCGCTTCATCAAAAAACATCCTAGCTCGCTTTATCTGGCCTTTCATGAAACTACGCCATTTATCAGTCACTTTCCCACGAAATATGTCCTCATCTGACAGGCCAGCTTGTGCTAGTTCATCTTGTGGGAGATAAACTCTTCCTCTACTAGCACTACAAGATCACAAACGAGGTGTAAGTGTTTTTGTATCAGGAATCCAAATATAAAATATTAAAATAAAATTTTTCAATCCACCTCTCACTCTAAAGTACGTGGAGCCAATCTCAAGAATTGGAATCATCATCAAAAGTGACAAACCTAAATGAAAGTATCTATTGAAAGGCATGTAAATAAATCAAGTTGCTCGTGAAGTTCGTGATGCTTGTTGGAAATTGTTCATTAAGTAATAAATTTTTAGTCTTGATCTCAAGTTTATAGCTCAATTATATAAGAATTAAGCTTAAACAAACCCAAGTGTTGGTGACTAATTTGCATTATCAAAGGTATAAATATAAGCTATCAAACATAAAAAATTTTAACTTTATTACACTCAACCTTGATAAAAAAGTAAACAAACCAAGCTTAAATACCTTGGTGGTTGACTTGAATCGATTCATTTACAACCTTAAGTCCATTATAATGTACCAACTAGATCATTCTTATCCAAACTACTTTATTTGATTCAAAACGAATGTGGTATCCAAAAATCCTTACTATTCATCAATTTGATCAAACAGGTGTTGGCTACTTTCTTTAAAACATGTTTACTTGAAAATGAAAATGAAAAGCTGCAGAAAAATTGATTTCAAACTTTGAATGGTATATCTGCATTATAAAAGCCTTACTCTTCTCCAACGTCTCTGAGTATGTTGGTGAGTTGATTAGCAATTCCAAGGGCTAATGCAGCATTGTAAACACTCTCTGTTGAAGCCTTTGATTCTGGTGCTATCCCCATTACTGGAACACTCATAAGCCCCACAGTCCCAGCAACATAGTAGCAGTAAAGGTAGAGCTCATCGAAGGTCTCGTATCTTGATTTTCTCAAGTCTAACCTCATTCCTTCTATCATGTCTTTGAAGGGCTGTCCAATGAGACAAGTTATGGTGAATTGGTCAATCTTAGCACAAATAGACATTCTATCTAATTGTACAAGTGAGCAAGCCAGTTTGTTTAGCCATTTGGAATTACCTGTATATCAACAGGGAACTTTGTCACAGTATCGGATAGGGCAGCATCATACATATCATACGGTCGACCTTCAAAGAGATCAGTTAATCTTTTTTCCCATCTTTCAAGAGCCTTGGGTGTAATGTGTGAAGCATTAGGCCCATCCACAAGCTCATCGGTCCTCCTGCACCACACTACAGAATAGAAGACATGCCATCCTTCAATCAGCACTCTTAATTATCTAACTCTAGCTATGCTTAATAACTAAACACTAGTTGTTTAAACAATAGCCATGGTAAAGTCAAAGATAATATAAGGAGCACATATGTGTAGGCAATCTTGGCTATGTTGTATCAATTTAGTCTCTTAAATTTTGAAAATGGTTCAATATCACCCTTACACCGATTTTCCTTCACGAAATTAAGTGAAATTTGTAAAATTGTTTTACAAATAGATTTCTCCTTCAACTTATAATTAACTTTCATCCTTAGTAATACGAGACCAAAGAGTTTGAAGAAGGCATAATTTACACAGTTTCTGTGGTTAAGTTAGTTTAGCCGCAATTGAGGCAAGAGATTGAACCGATTTTATAATTTCAAGAATTAAATTCACCCAATTGATAATTTAAGGTTGAAATTGAACTCTAATACATAATTTAGGTGCCATAATAATAATTTAACAAGGGAGCTAGTAATACTGGAAGGAGAATTTGGATCTCGTTAATGAATTCTCCTACCACAAAAGATTTGAGGGCTGAATACAATGAATAAAATAAAATTACAGATATTATCTCAACAAATCACAGACAAACTTTAGGGCGCATTGCAAAAATTGATTTTATATTTTGTTTTGACACAAAATCGTTACCAGTTGCAGAAAATAAAGTAATGTAATATATGATAATTAAATTCATATCTTCAAACGATATGCTTAATTAAAATAAAGAAAACACAAATTATCGAATCACTTTATATAAAAAAAAAAAAAAAAAAATTCCCTCTTCTATAAATAAGGTAACATGCCCCTGATAAATGAATTGAATCAAATGTGATTTTAATTGTCAATTCAAAAGGAAAAATTAAAAAGCACCAATTTAAGTATTTTGCTACAAGCCACGCATACCATAAATTGCCCAAACAGCTCTTCGCCGTTCTGGCGTCATGAGTAATGTACCTGAAATTTGCACAGAAGAAGCTCAATTCAACAGTATTTCGCCAATTATAACAAAAAAAATTAAGATTCACAAAGAAAAATGCATCAGTTAAAAATTACCAACAGTAAGTCAATTTTCAAAAACGTACTCATAGTTGAAAGAGAATGCTTAATTTTTAGTGTGGTACCCATTACAATTAGGTCTGCTGGTGTCAGCATTCTAATCAATGTAAAATTATTTACGTGGGCCTTGGCTAAGGCTATTTAAAACTGTAAAAGATTCCAAGACTTAAAAGCTTTGTGGTTGAGTAATACTACTGTCCAATTAAAATGAAATGACATGGTCTGAATCGTTCTCCACTTGTTTTAATAGAAAAATAAATAAATGCAAGGTTTTTCTCAGAATAATATGTGTTACGGCACATCTTTTTATGTTGCATTGTAGTAAATATGTGAAACCGCATATAATTCCATTTTAAGTTGAACTTAACAACATTAAAATGCGAACATCCAAATTTCAAATTACAAAAGGATCACATTTTAAATCCTCAAAAATATTATGAAACATGTAAAAGCAAAAATGAAATAAAAATATATCTCTCTTTTTATTTTTTGGAATCAGAATAATAACCGTAAAGTACTAAAATTTTAGTAAAATGAAAGCAAATACTAATTCTTCTGCAGATCCAAAGTCTTTTTGGTTAAGAACCCAAAACTCTTTTTTTTAATAGAAATATAGAATATACACACACAATTACTGGACCCCAGATTTTTTTAAAAAAGAAAAAAGAAAAAGTAACAACGTTATCTAGATAGAAAGTTAGAAATAGAATAGATTACGACCACACACAGAGAGAGGAGGTGAAAGCTAGAGCAAGTACCTAAGTAAAACGTCTTGGCATACTCAGCACAGACCTCTCCACACCTTTCATAAGCATCATTCAACAGATTCCAATCGGTGGTACAATCAGTCTCAATTGGTTTTTTCAAATCGAGTGCAGTCTCTCTCAACAGAGCTGCTTGCTTCAGCACCACTTCATAGACCCTCTCCTCCGAGGATCTAGATGGGTTTGCAACTGCACTTGAATAAGCAGAAACCCCAGATGAAAAACTAAGTTTAGAGCTCAACTTCATAGACCCTCTCCTTTGTGTGCAATTTCTGGGCATGAGACTGAGCAAAGAGTGAGCATTCTCTTTGGGACAAACCACCCAAAGAAAGACAGCAGACATCTCAGGATTGTCAGCTACAGAGAATCTTCAGAATATTTTATTTTTAGTGTTAGGGACCAATTTAGACTTTAGAGAGGAAGAGGCTCTTGAAAAAAGTGCTCTAGGCCTTGGCAAATGGGTGACCACTAGGTAGTTTTTTTGAGTTTATAAACAATCTTATTACAAACTTTACTTGGCTGAGAATATAAGAACGTTGCACTTTCTACTGCGATGTTTCTAAAGAGTAAAGATGAAGGGTATTACAAGAGACAAGTCACAAGAGAGCCGTCTCTTAGGCCAACTGTGAGTTGTGAGGAATATGCTGTATTATGATATTATCCCTTGGCTCACACACAAGGAAATATGTGGACTGTGTTTGGTAAACCCACACCAAGGTTTTTAACCTGATGGGTAGTTATCAATCAACAAACGTAGGCACATGTACTCAGGGCCGGCCCAAGATTTGGTTGCTAAGTCGAGCCAAATTTTAATTGTCCATTTATTATTAAATATTAAAAAAATAAAAAATAAAAATTAAAAAAATAAATTAGTGTTAAAATCATTAGTGTTAATAACAAAAATAAATAAATAAATAAAAAATCCCACGATACTACAATTTTATACCCATTAGTTATATGACTATTGGCCAAATCACATGTGAATTTTTTTTTTCAAACAAATCATATAGTGCAAGACTAGGCTCATTCAAACAATCGCATAAACACATCAGTATCACTGTGCATTTTTTAACTTTTCAAATGTCTAAAGACTAGAGTTGGTCAATGTTTAATTGTTCAATGGTCATATAATAAAATAAATTTATAATACACTAATCTTAACATAATATTAATGACACATTTTAATAACTAAAATAAAATAAAATAAAAATTAATAAACAACACATTAGCATGAAAACGAAATCAGATAATCAAATATCTTTCTTCTTCTTTTTTACACTGCTATCAATAAACTGTTTTGAGTGTGGCTTTCAATCAATTATATATGCTTTTTTCTTTTCTGATGAGTAATCAACTATATTAATTAACTTGTTATACCTAAAATCTATTTCATAAAATCGTAGGCTTCGCGTGCATATAGCAGAATTAATAAGAACCTTCTTTCACACATTCCAATTATTTAACTAAAAAAAAAACCCAGATATTTATAAGGATAACCCACTCAGTAAATTTCATAAAAATACAGGCCCATTCAGTAAAAGACACAGTCCACGGGAAAGCAGATAAACTAAGAGAGAGAGAGAGAGAGAGAGAAAAAGAGAGAAATACCACGCGTTGGCTAAGCACGGTCTAGTCTAGGCAGCGAAGTCACGATACTGGCAGAGTCATGATCTCACGGAGGCTGTCTCGTCGCGCTGGGTGTGGGCCGTGTGGCTCGGTGTTGGTGATTGTTAAAGTCCAATGGGCCTAACTCAATCTCAAAAGACGCCTTATTCTACGGCCGATCCCAAGTTTCCTGCCCCATTCTGGGATCCTGCATAATACAACCAAAGTAATTCAAGAATAATGCGATAACCAAGTTCAGCTAATTGACCCACAGATAGTAGATTATAAGAAAGTTTAGGCACATGAAAGACATCAGAAATGGAGAGTTTGGAAGTAGAAACGGTGCCTATACTACGAACAAGCATAGTGGAGCCATTAGCTGTGTGAATAGTAGGTGCATGATGGGCAGAGCTAGTATGGGAGAAAAAGGATGGGTAAGGTGTCATGTGATTGCAGCAGGCAGAGTCAAGAAGCCATGAGGAGAACTTACCAGGCAGGACAGAAAGAGCAGAGGAAGAGGATGCATTACCAGCCTGGACGAGAGCCTGAGCGATGATGTCTTCCAATTGATCTGTGGTGAGTGTGATGGTGGATCCAGAATGTGCAGGAGCAACAGCAGCAGTGGGTGTCTGATCAGTATCACCATGAGTAACAGCAGCAGTGCTTCGATTGCGGCGATAACAAGTCTCAATAGTGTGGCCATGCTTCTTGCAATATCGGCAGAATTTGTTGGATTTCCGATCTGAACGACGAGTATTCGGGCTAGACTTATCAGAGTCGGACTACTGAAGGGGTGCAAGAGGTGATGTAGTAGCCAAGACATTGAGCTTGTTCTGAGCTTGTAAGGTCTGGAGACGAGTCTCCTCACGAACAAGGTCATTGAGTGCTGCGTCTAAAGATGGAGTGGGTATCTGGTGAAGCAACTGACCACGGACAGGCTCATAATCATCATGCAAGGCCATAAGAAATTGGTAGAGACGCATTTGATCACAACGGGTAGCATACTTTATTGCATCATTAGGAGTATCCCATGGTGGATCAGAGAGATCAAGTTGGTCCCAAATGAACTGGAAACGAGCAAAGAAGTCATTGATAGACTGGCCAGGGTCTTGCCGAATCTGATACTGTTCAATTGAAAGCTGATATTCCCGAGTGCCATGTGAGGAAGAATATCGTTTGGCAAGCATATCCCAGGTGTTTCTGATTGCTAAAGCAGTAGATGGGTTAGGGATTTGTTTTGCTTTTTTGCTTTGTGTTTTGAGAGTTGAGACTGGTTATGTGTTGCCGAGATCTTTGTTTGTTCGTTTTGGTTTTATTTTTATAATTTTTTTAATTGAATATTTAGGGAATGCTCCAAATTTGTTGTCCAAGAATTGTTGCCTTTTTTTTGTTTTATTTAAATTTTTTTAATTGAATATTTAGGGTAATGCTCCAAGATCTGTGTCCAAGAATTGTTGCCTTTTTATTTTTATGTTTTGATTTAAATTTTATAATTTTTTTTGGGTGATCTCCAGATGTTCCAAGAATTGTTGCCTTTTTATTTTTATAATTGCTTTTTTTTTTTTTTTTTTTTTTTTTTTTTTTTTTTTTTTAATGTATTTTTTTTTTTTGGTTGCCCCATGGAGGGGGGTTGCCCTAGCCCAGGGGACTTGCCGGGCTTACCCCAGGGCCGGCCCTACATGTACTTGCCACTCGATCAGTACTCCCAATTCAACTTTTCTACATAGGATGAAAATATGTGATAATATATGAAGTATAGCATAACTTATCATGGGCTAACCTCCCATTAAAAAAATTTGATAATTTAAGAATAAAAAATATATATTAAAATTCAAAACTAAATTAAATATAAAAATAAAATATCAATTCAATATTAATAAAATATAAAAAACAAAATAATTATATTTAATAATTTCAAATAAATCATTTATTATCTATCAAATAAAATTTGACTTTTTATAAACTCAAAAATCATAATCATTGATTATGTAATAAATTTCACAATAATTGCTTTCTCAATATTCAAAATCAAAGAGTCTATGATAAAATTTTTTTTTTTTTCTTTTTGGTTGTAAGTTGCAACTATTCAATTCGTAATTGTGGTAGAAAAGATCGATTGTCCCAAAAGCTTAAACTATTAGAAAATCGTGAATTTAATCACTTAACCATTATTTTAATATTTTCAATGGTAATTTTTCATGATATGTAAAATCTTGCAAATAAAACTCGTTTAAATATTATTGTTTTTTTATGTTATGTGCCTCTAAACAAATTTCATAGTGTACTAAGTGTCGACACTCTATTTTGCAACTATCATTTAACCTAAACCAAGGGCAAAAACATAATTTTACATTATAGGGGCAAAATCATCAACAATAAATTCTCAACAATCAAAATGACACCTCAAGTGCTTTAATCAAACCACCGAATCTCAAGTTCGAGCCACATCAATCTTTAATAGTAGAATTGCAATCCTGAATTTATGGCGTGTTTGATACCCTGTAATGGTTATTACATTGTAATAGGAATCAATATTACAAGGAATAAAAGAAACTGTAATGTAATAGCTATTATCATTCATTTCTTTGGTGACAACACATGAATAGAATTCTGAATCTGTATTCTATATTCTATATTTTACTACAACATAATTAATATACGAGTATTGCTTATTATACGAGTATTAATAATTTTAAAACATTTTGGAGACTTGGATTTTGAATGTTTTATAAATGTGTGTGTAGAGAGAGAGAGAGAGAGAGAGAGAGGCAATTTTTTAAAAAAGAAATGGAGACTTGAGTATATATATATATATATAGAGAGAGAGAGAGAGAGAGAGAGAGAGAGAGATTAAAAAAAAAAGTTGTAGTCAACTATGGTTTTTTTTTTTTTTTTTTAACTATTACGTGATCTAAGAAATAGCTATTACAGTCATTTTGATAAGGAATGGCTATTCCTCATTTTAAAGAATAATTATTTCTAAGGAATAGTTATTCCTTGTAATAAAAGCGTAACCAAACAACCGAATAGTCATTCCTTAGAAATAGTTATTATATTACAGGACTTATTACAGTGTATCAAACGTGACCTAAGGATTCAACCACATGTAATTAGTTGTAATTAATTATGATTGGGTCTCATAAGAAATTAATTATACTTAACTACATGTCAATACCACATTGGTTGAAGCTTAGATGCAAGATTGTGTATGCATGCATGAGATGATTCCAATGGATAATTAGGTTTTTTAAAATAAATAGTTGATTATCTTAAAAATAAGTTGAAAAAATAATATTTAAAGTTTCCTAAACATCCATTAGCATTACCTGACTTTAAAATTACTATAAAAATAGATCAAAACTCATAATTATCCCATAAACTTATCATAAATTCGAGTTAAATCGCCAAAGGCTAAAGACTACGAGTCTTGAGTCATTGTGTCGATTGGCACTCTGACTCAGAATCAAAGTGCCAATCACACTCAAAACCCTCCCGTCGGCACTTCAATGCCTTGATACAAATTTTCATCAGTTTCTTCAGATTTTATGATATGCACGCTTGCCTGACATAAGGGATAAATGTAGGATAAGATAGCTTTGAAAAAAAAAAAAAAGGGATTTTATTCAAACTCCATTACCTTGAGCACCCGACTCTACAAATAGAGGGGGATACACAACAAAAAAGGCATTAGTCAACACTTAGAGAAAGTCATTCGATTGTGTTGGGACCACAATCTAGTCTTATGTGAATTAAGGAATTCCACAATATATCAATCACACGTAATAACACAAATATTTACGTGGAAGACCTTTCTCCTTGAAGGGAAAAACCACAGGACAAATTTCGAATAAATTCACTATTATAAAATTCAATTACAATAGTTCTTCTCAAGTTTATGCCTAACTTGAGGTCCTTACCAAACACAATAAATATTCTCTTCTAGGAATTAACACTCAACAAACTCTCTAGAGGAAAACCCAAATATTCTTTGTGTATGTCTGTGATACTTCTCTGCATTAATACAAACATCACAAATTCTTCTTGATTTGTGCACTAACCCCAAGTGTCACAAATTCTCCTAAATGTGTGCGCTAACCCATAAACCTCAGAGAATACCCAAACCTTCTTACCTTTCTCCTTGCGCTACCTCCCAAGCAAAAAATCTCTCTTTTTTCTCTTTAGGTTTCACGCTCCATAATTTTTCTTCTCTCTCTCTCTAGAGGGGAGAACCATTGGGCCAAAGCCTCCTTTAAGTTGCACTCTTCACATGGTGCTCTTTCTTCTCCTCTCCATATAAAGGAGGGCTGCAAGCCTTGTTGTAGCCGCACACTTCATGTAGTGCTCTTTCTTCTTTTCTCTCTATTAGGGAGAACCCTCAGGGTTCCAAGCCACTTTATACTTTGCAACTTTGTTTATTTATAAGACTTCAATTTTATTCCTTTGGTAGACAAGGAATACATTCATTCTTTGACAAGGAATAGACTTTTCTTGGCACACCAAGGAATAGTCTTTCCTTCTACACCAAGGACTCATCTTTTCTTCCACATCAAAGAAACTCAAAAGTAACCTAATTAGTTTTCTTTCTTCACTAAGGAAACTCAATTAGTTTTCCAATTCATAATAGGAATTTGAGGCACTTTCCCAACATGTTTTATGTATATCTTTTCTTTCGGCAACACCACTCTCTACAAGAACCACAAAATTTTCAGCCCTCAAAGTCTTCAAACACTCCTGAAATGATCCCCAACCATTTCTTGAAACCCTAATTAATAGAATTTTCAACCTGACACCATAGTTGTCAACCAATCATCAACAAGCTACAAGGAAATCACCATGCACAACTATTCTTGAGATTAAGGAAAGATCCCATGGTAAAGCTTGAAGGAAGGAGTTGTTTCCCCTAGGAGTAGGAACTTGATCCCGAGAGAACCTTTGATGGTCCCTTCTTTGCAAAGAACTGTGCATGAAGGTATGGGTGGAGCAACAACAAAAAAATTTTAATTGGGAGGGGGGGGCGGCAATTTTAGTGTAAATAAATAAATATATATATATATATATATATATATATATAAAGTAACATTACATGAGTAACTTCTTAACATTATGACTCTCTTTTTTAGATATTTGATAGGATTTCAAACCCGTGGTATCCACTCCATAATGATTGCTCTTTACTATCAAGTCAAGACACTAATTTTTATTTTATTTTTAGTGTAGAAGAGATTCGAACTCAAGTCTCTTATTTGACAACAAACAACTTTTTACCAATTGAACTAATGAGAACACACAACATTATGACTTTTAACTAGATATCATTATTTTATATAAGATTGTACAAAACTCAATGGAAAATTGTCATATAAAATTGAGAATATTAAATACTTAAAATTTTATACTAAATAAAATGAATGAAATTCAAACATTTATTGTCTCTATAGTATATTTATATGTTTATTCTCATTTATGAGATAACTTTTGATTCTTTAAAAAATTTCAAACTTCTTAAATATTAGAACTTAAAATCTATTTTTTTTCTTTTACATAATGCTTTTAGATATAGATGGTCCCAAAATTTTATATATATACTCCAAAATCTCAATTAAAAGTATTATAGATCTATAAATAAATTATTAAAAATGATAGTTGATTAAATATACGTTAAAATATGGATTTTTTTTTTATCTATCTTGGCTCAAGTATGTTGAAATTTAAGAAGTATATTTGTTGTAGTACACATTAGGTTATGACATTAGGCCAAATTACAAATTACATCTTTTAAATTTGGTCAAAGTCAATTCAGTACTCTAAGTTTTGATTGTTTCAATTACAGTCCTATAAGTTTCGTTCTGTTTCAATTAACAATTTATGTTAAAATCTGTTAAAACTCACCGTTAGTTTTACATTAAATTTGATTTTCCTGATATTAAATTAGATTCAACCCGGTTAAAAAAAAAAAAGTATAAACCCATAGACAAAACTACAACAGATTGAACAAAAGTGCCCAGACAAACTCAAATTCATATCGAAATTCACACTCAAATGCTCTTCTTCATAATCGTCGCTTTAAGAGCGTAGAGCAGTGGAACTCTCAAAGCGACAATCAAGAAGAAGAGCATTTGAGTGTGAATTTCGATATGAAATTGAGTTTGCCTGGGCACTTTTGTTCAATCTGCTGTAGTTTTGTTTATAGGTTTACTGTCATGGGTTTTTTTTTTAACCAGGTTGAATCTAGTTTAATATCAAGAAAATCAAATTTAATGTAAAACTAATGGTGAGTTTTAACAGATTTTAACATAAATTGTTAATCGAAACTGAAAGAAACTTAGAATACTTAATTGAAATGGTCAAAACTTAAAGTACTAAATTGAATTTTGACCAAACTTAAATTATGTAATTTGACCTCAATAATAATACCACCGTGTGATTATGAATAGAGAATAGTTGAGAATAGTGATAATGAATATACCCTCCAATCGTCCCTGAAATTAGGATGTGGATCCTGCACAGCACATGGACGGAAGTACCTCCTCTATATATAAGACAATATAATATGACGTATCTTTGTGTTTGACTCAACAATCCTTGATCAGTCCTGACTCCGATGTTTCAACCATGTTGATGCTCTGATTGTAACCCATGTTTTCTTTTGAAAGTTCCAAATGCATACTTCACAGAGTCATGAAGATTGCATCATAGAATCCTTCTTTATTATATCTTTTGCGGGATATCATGAATAAGATATCCCTACGATGTATTACGTAATTGGTGTGTAAATTGTAAAACATTATTATATAATTAGAAAATGAAAATATGAATACAAAAAAAAAAAAAAAATGTAAAGAAACTGGACAGGTAGTAGTTAATGAATTCTAATAATTTACTAGCTTTTTCGTACCCGTGAAAGTATGTTGTGCTTAAAATTTATTTTTTATTTTTAATATTATCAAGAGATGTGAGTGAGAAAAAAATAAAATACAATAGAAAGTATGAGAGGGGAAGTTATTTCCTGAGATAGTTAGTTTTAAGAAAGAAAATGTGAAAAGTTGAATTTAATTAAGTGTCACATTAATAATTCTTACATATACAAAATATCTGGAATTAACATTTCCACATATAAGACCTGGGAGACTTGACAATTCACACCTAATGGAAACCACATGCATATATATATATATATAAGGTCGTGATTCCTTTTTCATTTGTTAAGTATATTAGTGGTGGGTGAAGGACTTGACAATTAACAAAATGGTAAAGGCATGATCAATTAGGGGAAGATCGTACCTGAGGGATTTGAAATTTCTAGACTGCAAGAAGAGTATATTAGGGGAAGATCCTTTCATGTGCTTTCTAGACAATGCCCGTGGTGATCAATTAACATTTCCAACTTTACTTTGTCATTTTGTATTCCCGTCAACATGCATGTGTGGTGATTAGCAAATGTTGGCGTCACCGGTATCAATTAATACAGGTAAATGTGATTTGAGTCAGTTTTGGCCGTTTCCTGCAAATGGCTTTTAGTATGGCACTCTATATTGCAACTTGCAAGCACTTTGGGATCAAACTTTTCCTTAGGAAATGCATTCACGATATAGCACATGTGAATATGAATCTTGCTTAAAAAATGGGTCAAAAGCATTTACACCTCTTGAACTTTGAGGATATTACACTTAAACCCCCTATACTTTGTTTTTAGCTTATTTACTACTCAAAATTTTAGTATGTGCCAAATAAATAACCCCATATGTTCATTTACCATCCATTCTTCCGTTAAATGTTAAAAATAAAAAATAAAAATATTGGCTGGATCTATCATACGATCTTTGGTACCCTATATTCCCCACCCCGTTCATCTCTCTCTCTCAAATCTGTTTTGATCATTGGTACAATAAGGCATTTGTTTGACAATTGTTACTTGCAACTTGCAAGAAAGTAATTCTGATGCTCTAACTGAAACTCTGCAATATCTGATTAGCATAAATTGTGAAATTTGGAAATTTACCTTTGATTTGATGCTACAGAATTTTAGATGAGCAACGAGCCAACGAGTTATTATTTGTGAGGGACAAAAGGATATCTTTCAACTATTTTTTTAGAATGGTTTGCTCAGAAGGAGGTCTTTCACCAAGACCTGTGATAAGAAACATTTAATCTTTCATTCCATTTGTTCAATTTTTTAAATTAGACCAAACTTTTCATTGGAGCCTCTCTTTTTCTTTATGAATTCCTTTAAATCTGGGAAACAATGATAAGGGTGGGAGTAAAGGATAGAGATTTGGATTTTGGAATTTGGAGACTTCGACGGTGAGAGATGAAAAAGCCCACTAATTCTCGGCAAGTGTCATGTGAAATAGAGATAGTGAAGGAGAACTCACCTACCAACAAGATGAGTGATTCGTGGTGGCGCGCCGGAATGATTGGTGGCGTGGTGGCTTCTCTATCAAACGAGATGGATCCATAATTTCTATTTTTGTTTTTTGTTTTTTTTGGTTTTGTTGTACTTAACGGAAAAATGGATGACAGTTGAACAGAAAAGGTTATTTGGTACATACTCAAAGTTTAAGTAGTAAATTGACTAAAATCGAAGTATAGGGGGTCTAAGTACAACCGCTCTCAAAGTTCAAGGAGTATAGACGCATTTTATCCTAAAAAATAAGAATAAACTGTGATGAAATGTATAACTTCTGTAAATATATTGTGTATTTCGAGCAATGCTACTTCATATATAAAGATGGTTTGGTTTGCTCGCCAGTAGGCCCAGCACAATTGAACGTACACAAAATATAATGCAATAAATTATAAAGAGTTCAGGATGTATTTAGTAGAAAAATGGAAAGATAATCCGGATGAAATGAAGTTGATGTGCATGGTTAGCTACTTTTGTAATATGGAGCATGTGGAATGCAAGAAACGAATTTAATAATCATAATAAATAATAAATAAGGAGACCTAGTCTTACATTTATAGCAAATGTCTCTCTGACGCAGTACGGATTGTGTGAAAGGGCTAAATTTCGTTCTAGCTAAACACAAACCCTTATATCCATAAGGGGCTTCTTGAATCCACAAAAAAGAACTCTAGAATCCACCAGAAATAAAGAAAACCTCAATTTTATTGAAAGAATGTTATTTTCATTTTGCATATTGCCAGCCTATTTAAAGGCTCCAGAAAACCTATTTTCGAAGTAAGAATATTCCTAAACATATCCTAATTGATATAGTACTATAACATAACTCTAATTTGACTAGGAAAGTCATAAAAACACCTAAAACCTAGGAAATAAAATCATAACTCCTAAATAACGAAAATTACATAAAAAATTAAAAATCATCTCACGATCTCCCAGCTTCTTGTCCTACGTCAAGCTCCACCACTTGGATGAAACTCGACCTCCAGTTTTCTTTTGAAAATTGAAATCTTCTACTCTAAATAAAAAGATACTTTGAATACTTGACTATCTTCAAAACTTGTTGGGAATTATTTTTCACAGTTTGTGTAACCCAAAATTTCTTCTGTTCACCCTTCAATTGATTTGCAATATTAACCAATAAAGACTTGAAGACAAAATTAAAATTTTCTACTCCAAGAAAATCAATTGATTGTGTTGTAGTGATCTTTTGCCATTCAACTAGATCTTGGGAATTATGGATTATTATTAGATACCGTGTGGTTGCCTTCAGGGGGTCATTCGTGCTATTGAACCTTTTTAGGGTTGTAAGCAATCACAACAAGGAGTCGCCAACTGGTTACCTCAAATTATAATCCAAAATTCTACTATACCTAGCAATGCTTGGTATTTTTCTCTCTATTCTTGGGAGTTTCCTCGGCTTTTTCAGCGTGTTTGGAGGTTCTCCCATGTGTATTTGTTGTAAGGTATGGGGTTTCTTTTATAGCGGAAAATAGGGGCTAGGTCTATTTGGAAAAAGGGGATAAACTGACTAGCATTACCTCACTATCAATAAATTCTTTCTGCCCTCCTTATCCTCGAATTCAGTGTACTATTTATAAAGGCTTCCACGCAACATGGAGTTGTGTGACACATCATGGTGATGCGTCATGCAACATGATGTTGCGTGATTGCCTCAAGGGTTGCTTCTTGCTTGAGTTTTCCTCGATTTTCCTCCCATTTTGGTCATTCCAATTGACCTTTTTAGACTGAAAGTTGGAGGTCTTCTCGTGCTTGGATTTGGTCAAGTTTGGTATTCTATGGAAAGCCTACATTGTCTTCTTTCCAACAAGACTGATCTTGTGCAATTCTGAGTTCTGTGCAGGAAACTGCAATTTCGAGAAGTAGGACACTTAAGCTGATTTCTATTACAAGCACTGTTTTCCCAATTTTCTGGTGCAGATTCCGGTCGACTTGGAGATACTCTTCGCGAACTGGGAAAACCACGTCGTAGATAAACTTATCATCTTCGAAAATGTACTTTCTTTCTGGATCACCGTGGTACGAATTAGGAAGATTCTGTGCGCAAAGGTGGTATGTCAGATGGTCATTGTTGGCGAATTTCCAGTAGTTGGGCTTGTTTTCATCGTTTGTCCCGCTTTCGGTTGACCTAACTCCTGATGTCAGATTTAGGAAGTTTTGGTATTTCCAGAAAACCTGCGACGCCTACTCTCCATTGGCACATAGTTTGTGTTAATTTGAGTTTTGGTCACAAAATTGCGGTCTTCGGAATAAGGGATGCTAAAGTGATTTCCTTATTGGCGGCCCTTTTCTGGTGAAGATTTCGAACAACTCGGAGATACTCTTGACGAACCAAGACAGATAACTTTTAGGCAATCTCACCATCTTCGAAAAGCTACTTGCTTTCTGGACCACTATTGTGCGGACCAGAAGGATTCTGCGCGCAAAGGCGGCTTCAAAATGGGTCTTCTTTTGTCTAAAATACTTAGTAAAATTTTACTAAGTGTCAGACCGTTTTCCACGGTTTTGGCCATAACTTCTTCTCTTCAAGTCTGTTTTGGGACTGTAAACTATCGATCATAAGGTATTCACATGCTCCTTCAAATGACGAAAAATCAGTCGATCAATTCTTGACGGAGCTCAGCCATGGCTCTAGTCAAACTTTAGTTAAACTTGGTCAACTTAGTCAAACTTGATAAAATCCCTCTATCCTTGAGACGCAGTCTTGGGTTGACGAATTTTAGCTCGTTTGGGTACTTTCGACCGGTTCTTGGGTCGGTCGGGTTGCCTCCATTTACATGTCGAATGTTCGAAAAAATCCTTATATATATATAAATTAAAAATTTAGGTCCAAATTATATATACTTGGTCCCTTTCCTTCATAAAAATTACAAATAGGTCCATAAAACCCCAAAAAAATTACTAATCTAATTCATTGCATCCTAAAGAAGTTTAAGGTTTAGCAAAATAAATGTCAACTCCCTAACAATAGTTTTATTGTGTATTTTTGTGCCAATAAATTATTAACAATAATTTTGTTGTGGTTTGTGGGGCCGTGAGACATTTATGTTATTTATTTTTTAATTATCAAAATTAATAAATTTTTTAGTTAAAAGACTATTGAACATATGATAAAATAATTAATATAAATTATATTTGATTTGATCATATGAAATTCAATCACAACTTTGGACTTTTTCAAAAGAAAAAATATAAATAATTCAAAATTCAATATTAATGATGCATCGTTGCCGATCTCTAGTGTTGATATCCCAATTCCTGAAAATTCTCAATCAAAATATTGAAAAATTTAAATCGATGTAATTGATATTAGTTCGATGATATTTTCTTAATATTGAATAGATATTAATTTGGATATTTGGCCCCATCAAGTTCAAATCTTAGTTCCGTCCCTAGATTAAGTAAAATTACTTTCACATGAGCCCACCTCTACCTCCACTTTTATTAGCATTAATCACAATATGGTAACCCAACAGTTGTTAAAAAAAAAGATTATTTTGTGTCGTTAGATTTATTGTGTACACACCCCAAAACATAGTACTTTTTTTAATTAATAAAATGATGATACCATTCTACTTCTTGATTTTCAAACAAATTTTTAAAATAAAAATTAAAGTCAAGTAATTAGAATAATAATCTACCAATAAGTTTCAGTTTAGAGTAATAGTATCCCACATGATCACATATTTCCTCTATGAGAGCGTGAGTTCAATTTTTGGGATACCCAAAATATACATGTGTGTGAGTTTAAGTTAAAATTTATATCATATATAAAAAAAAATTAAAATTAAAATTAAAAGTAAATTAGAAGGTCAAGGGTCAAAGTCTTCATAAAATTAGGTATGTTTTTTTTATCGTTTTTGGTGTTTCTTCTCTTCATATAACTTTTTTATTTGTTTATTGAAGAAATTTCATATAATATTAAGATAAAAAGATGAATGTGTCAAACATTCAAAAACATTTGTCTACGTATATAATTTAGAAATTAAAGTACAGACTTTTATTTGTGTAAAAATAAAATTAAAAAGTGTGGAACTTCCTTCCAGTAAAGATAATAAAAAGGGATAGGCCGAAAAGGAGATGACCTTGTACAAGTGAATGATATTCAATCCCTGAAACGCAACCGTAGCGCTCCAATAATGCCTCCAATCTCGTCTCGCTTTTGCTGGCGTGGGGTTTGCCAAAGGACTTTTTTTTCTACATTTTAGTATTCTTGTTCACCATACGAAGATCCCCACATGTGTTTTTCTTTGGTTTTTGACATATTGGACAATGACCCATCATGTTTTTGGAGCTTTGTATTGCTTTTTGTATTTGTACGTTTGCTTGTGAATTGTGAGGCCATTTGGAAGCCACAAAAACCTTTCATTCACGATTGTTCTATCTAGCTCGGAATCCACTGAAATGTTTGGCCTTTTTTACAAGTTGAGTGCCACACTTCCAGTCGTAGATGTTGCTGTCACTTGGGAACAATGTCGTTTTACTACTAGGTTCCATGCTCGCTTCTTGTCAATCCTTTTGTGCTTTTATTGGACACAAATTGGCCCAAGCTTCTATCATGTTTCCAAAAACATTGTCAATTACTTAAAAGGCATCATAACGATATTATATCATTATATAATTAATTAAATTCTCTGACGTGGCATATTAGTTTGAGACAAATCCATCGCGTGCTTCCCACATGATCAAGGAAATATATCTAAAATAGTAAAATCCACTTATAAGCAAACAGCCAAACACCACTTAAATTACCAAAATCCCCTTTCCTGTTGCTTTGGCCTCTTTTTCTTTAGACTTTGGTTAACTAAAGACTGATTACAGTTAATACAAATATGACATTTTAAAGAGAAGAAGATTTATGTATACCTTAGAGATTATCAAAAAAAAAAAAAAAAGATGTATACCTTAGAACTATTACCTAGTAAGTTTTCTCTTCCTAATAGGGTTATTCACCCTAAACTATGGTGCCATTTGTAATGTTCACTCCAAACTTAAAAAAAAAATACTAATTAGCATTATTATTTGATATTAATTTGCAATGCCCACTCCACCATCTAAAAGAGTGTAAAAAAAAAATACTAACGGGTTGATTGGGGTGGATTGTAAATCAGTTGAACTAAATTGCTGATTTTAACATATTAGTGTACTCCACCACCAAATTAGTTTACTAATATGTTAATTTTACATGTACGATGAACATTGCAAATCAATCTCCAAATAGAGTGTTGATTGCAAAAAATAAAATTCATGGTTAAAATTAAAAATGACCCCATAGTTTATAGTAAATAGTTGCATTAACCAAAAACTATCACATTAAGCAAACTGAATTACCAATTTAAATAGTCTTTAAAGGTTTAGGATCAGCAAAAGAAAATTAGTGCATATTAAGGCTTTGAGAAGCTTTTTTAAGATCTTTTTGAATTAAGAATCTTGATTTTATTGAACTCTTTTTTAGACTACTTAGATAGGTAAATATTTCTATCTTTCTATTAAAAAGATGAAGAAAAAAAGAAAGATAGATAAATATAACAAGGCAAGGTCCTACTTCGGTTTTATAAGTATACTTATATAGAAAATCTCTCAAGAAATTTATGGATCAATAAGAAACTAGGGATAGAAGAGGCACAAGCTTGCTTAGTTTCTGAACTTGGACATTTTATAGCACTTATTTATTTATTAATTTGATAATTCGGATGGAAGATTTGAATCACAATTCTCATCATAAAAGAAACCAGTCAAATATTAATTGAACTATAAGACTCTTAGTCATTTATAACATTTTAGTATTGTATGATGGCCATAGATTTAGATCCCACCATGTCAAATTTATTGGAACTCAAGAGTCAAGAACCCAAGCTTGTAGACATCCCTAATAAGTTAATAAGTTAATAAGTTAATAACACTCTCGTAACAGTGAACCCAAGAAAAAGTAGGCTGTGGTAGCCCATCACAGAAGATGAACGTCTATATCTTTAAAAAATGTGATGGGCTTGCCTTCAGCTATTTAGGGATGGGCTTGGGTTCATTTGAGTTCTCTATGACTCCATCATTTTTTCACGTCAGGTTGGCTATATATTGGAACTCATCAAGTGAAAAGCCCAGTTTCGTGTATATATTTTGGGACGGTGAGGCAACAATATTATATTGTTATTATGTCTTTCATGTTTTAATTTTATTTTATTTTTTGCTAGAAATCTTTCATGTTTTAAGGAACTTGTGGGTTGATTGTGTTGTTATATTCTTTGTAAGTTGTTTTTCAAATTAGATAAATCCGTGTTTTTAGTATATTATTATATAAGGATATAGTTTTCCTCCAACCTGGTTTGGAGGAATTCTCCTTCAACACGCTAGGTGTCAATTAAATAGATTATCCACATGTATTATTTGAAAAAATAACATGACTCATTAAAAAAGTCATGTGACTAAAAATACATGTAGATAATCTATTTACTTGCCACGTAGTGGGTTGGAGGAAACTATTTCTATTATATTTGATATGGATGCCATAAGAATAAATTAATTTGTAATTTGTTTCATAAAGCAATTTGAGAGTTACTTTTTTTTTTTTTTTTTTGGGGGGGGGGGGGGGGTCTTGATGCAAACAGTATTGCCACAAAGAAACTTATTTTCATTCTATTTACTTATTATGTCATTTTCAGCATTTCGATATTATTTTAGAATATGTTACACTCTATAATGAGGTGGTAGGTTGTTATATTTCTGTTATGATGGATTCTGTTAGTTTTTTGTCAAGTTGTGAGGTATATCTCATGGGCAAGCAAGAGAGAAAGGTGGTTGATTGTTGAATTGAAATATTGAATACAAAGAATCACCCTGAGATTGAGTTTTCTCTCAGGGGTCTATGCAATTTAGTTTTCTGTTGAATTAGGTTTGTATCAATTGGTATCAGAGTGCAGTAGAGCTTACCTATGCCATTGAAGCTACCCTCCAACTTCTTGTTTGTTTAACCATCATCGGTGAACCAGCATGGCACCATTGTGTGGAAACAAAAAGAACAAGGAGATAATCAATGAAGTAGAACCACAAACACAAGATGGAGTTGAATTTGCAAACGAAGAAACCCAAACTTCGAAGGAAGCCAAGATCAAAGCTTTGAGAAGAAAGGTAAAATCACTCACCGTGCCTTGAAAACCCAGTAAATGCACCATCGAGATGAAGAAACTGATCTAGAAGTTGATTTTGAAAACCCCTTTGCTCAATCATATCCTCGACACCAAGCATGGGGAAATCAGCGTGCTGGAGAGGCTCAGAACCTTCGATTACCCAATTTTGAGGTGCTAAACCATGGCTTCCATCGAGTGGTAGGTGACAGGTTTTGACCCTCACCATGGGCCATAAAATGGGTTCTTACTAGCACCGGGTGTGGGCCAACTAAGGTCCAAACCGACTTTTGATTCTTTTAGAATTGGACCTGACCTGGGCCCAGGCCCAAACACTGAAGGAGATTGGGGATTAGGGTTCAATCGATTGACCTTTGCTAGTCAAGATCGAAACCCTCTCCCTCTTATTGGTCATGATCAGGGTCGACAACCACACTAGATCCACCACCAAGAACCGTGTGACCACAACCGCAACCCACCCCGGCCTCCGATCTTCGATCGCAAGCCTCACTAGCCCCCCAACTTTGATCGATCTCCGATTCTCGACCCAGGTTTGGATCGCAGGCCACACCACCTTCACGGGTTCAAGCGTGAGCCATACCAGCCCCGTCGTGAACCATACCACACCCATGGCTTCCACCGAGCACAGCAACTAGTACTGCAACCCCCATATCAAGATCGCGATCTCGTCGTACCATATGGGTTTGGCTCTCCACCAGCTTCAGGCCGTGAACACACTATTGATCTGCGATGGGAAGGTCAATTTAGGTTGGACCTTCCTAAATTCCATGGTATTCTAAGTTCGGAAGACTTTGTTGATTGGCTGAACACTATGGAGAGAGTCTTTGAATATCATGAGGTTCCAGAAGCTAAGAATACCAAGCTAGTTGCTATTAAACTTAAGGGAAGAGCCTCATCGTGGTGGGAACAACTTCAGGTTCAACGATTATGCCGTGGCAAAACCAAAGTGCAATTGTGGGTCAAAATGAAAAAGAAGCTCTCAGAGTAGTTTCTACCCTATAACCATACTCAGCAATTGTACCAAACTCTTCACAACCTAAAGCAAATAGGAACTGTGGAAGAGTATGGTGATAAGTTTTATCAATTAATCGCGAGGATCGACTTAATGGAGAGTGAAGAGCAGCTGGTCTCTTGCTTCATTAGTGGGCTTAAAGTAACCATTCATGACTTACTTGTTCTTCACATTTGTAATACACTCTCTCAAGCCTATAATCGAGCACTTATGGTAGAGAATCAATTGGTGAGGAAGACACAGTCTTCTAGTTACAATCCTAGGCCCAATAATCACATACCCCCAATTTTTGGTTCAAGCAAGCAAGTCAATTCAAACCCCTATAATAAGGCAACCCCAATAAATATTAGTGGGAGTAGTTTCACGTGTTTCAAGTATGGGGAAATAGGGCACAAAGCCAATGAGTGCAGCAAACCATTGTTATCTAAGGATAGAGCTCTTATGCTCGGGGATGTTGTAGAAGTTGGGGATGTTGTTGAGTCGGATAATGATGAGTTGATTGGAGATGATGATGAGAAAGAAGAAGGTGTAGTGTTAGTCATGAAGAAGACCTTGTTGACGCCTAGGAAGGAAGATGATGATGAATGGTTGAGGGGTAGCATTTTCTATTCCACATGTAGCATTTTGGACAAGGTTTGCAAATTGGTGATTGATGGTGGATCATGTGAAAACATAGTGAGCCAAGAAGCCGTTGATAAGCTTGGGCTCAAAACGGAAGAGCATCCCCATCCTTACAAATTATCATGGCTTAAGAAAGGAAGAGAGATCAAGGTCACAAAGAGGTGTATGGTTTCTTTCTCAATTCGGAAGAAGTAGGACATGGTTAGTTATGATGTGGTGCCCATGGATGTGTGTCATCTTTTACTTGAAAGGCCGTGGCAATATGATTGAGACACTTGCCACAATGGAAAGGACAACACCTATAGCTTGAAGATCAATGGAAAGAAGATCACATTGCTTCCCATGAAGCACAAGGTAACTTCTAAAATGCAAAAGTTTGATAAGACCTTACTTTCAATAAAATCATTTATACATGGTAGTTCGGATAATGGTTATGCATACATGTTGGGTGGTGATTTGTGTGTAAACAATGGGGGAAATGAGGTGGAGAAGAATGTGGGTGAAGTTCCTAGTGCTATTGAAGAGCTACTAGGGGGTATGGGGTTTGTACACCAATAGAATTACCTCTAGACTTCTCACCAATGAAGACTATCCAACATGCTAATGTGAGTGGGCTTGAAGGGTTCAAAGAGAGTTACGAGGAGGGTGGGTATTTGTTCAAGGAAAGGGAATTGTGTGTACCAAATTGTTGGTCAAGGTAGCAACTTATTCTTGAGCATTGCATTCAAGGGGGTTTTGGCATAGACAAGATTCTTGGACTATTGCGAAGGACATACCATTAGCATGGGTTGAAGCAAGTGCACCAATCTGTCCAACAAAGGCTCTAGGAAGTCAATGCAAAGTACAAGGCACGAGTTGATCAATATGTTCATAGTAACGTCTCTATTGCTTAACTTGGAGGCCAAGTTCTCAAAGAGGCCTCCTATGATGCAAACAGTATTGCCACAAAGAAACTTATTTTCATTATATTTACTTATTATGTCATTTTCAGCATTTCAATATTGCTTTAGAATATGTTACACTCTATAATGAGGTGGCTGGTTGTTATATTTTTGTTATGATGGATTTTGTTAGTTTCTTGTCAAGCCGTGAGGTATATCTCATGGGCAAGCAGGAGAGAAAGGTAGTTGATTGTTGAATTGAAATATTGAATACAAAGAATCACCATGAGATTGAGTTTTCTCTCAGGGGTCTATGCAATTTAGTTTTCAGTAGAATTATTAGTTTTCTGTAGAATTAGGTTTGCATTAGTTCTAGTATGCAGAAATGGTTATTAAACCCGGACCAAACATTAACTTGGTTTAAGAGCCGCGTTATTGGGTCACTAGTTCAACCAGAGGGTCACCAGTTGAACCGCATGTTCAAATACAAAATTAAAAAATATATAAAAATATAAAACTAAGTTTGAGAAATCATAAAATAAATAATTAAATTGAAAATAAGTACACCTAAAATAATTAAAATAAATAAATATGTCTTAAAATTATAGAAACAAAAGTATATCTCAAACTCATAATTTAATAATACTGCTAAAATTACATTACATTGATAATTTGTAATACTAAAATGAATAATAAAATATTAAATTGCAACATCCAAAAAAATAGAAAAGTAGACCAAAAAGATTAATTTTGAGTCCTTTGTTTTTTTAAATTCATTGGTAATTACCAAATAATCCAATTTTGAATAATATAAAAATAGAAAAGTAGACCCAAAAGAGTAATTTTCCAGTCGGGTTGCAATAACCCAGTCAGATTACACAGTTTGCACAAAACCCATTGGATTTTAGTGGGTTTTCCCATGTTAATAGCATAACTGGTTTAATTAAAAACCCGGATCGGCTTAGGTGTCGGTTCACTAGATTATCGAGTCAACCCATCGGTTCGGTCCAGGTTTAATAACACTATTTATTAAAATTTGTGTTTTTTGTTATATATCCTATGTATCTGGTTTTTCGTGGAATGCCTAAAGGATAAAATTAACATGTGAAACTTTGTTTTTGTAAACAAATTGATAGTGACTCGATTAAAGAAGAAATCATAATTATAAAAATCATACCCTGATCATCTTTTCCATTTCACTAGAAATTAAGAAAATCTATTTCAATTATAAAAAAAATAATAATTTATTTCACGATTAAGATTTTATTTTTGAATTCTTGAAAGATACGCCTTTAATTATATCAATTTTAAAGTTCTATTCTCAAACAAATCCACTTAATATTTCAATAAGGTCTATATTTTCTATGAAATTAAATTGTATAATTTCAATATTTGGTTTACTTCCATATTTATATTTAAAATTAGTACAAGCTAATTAATTGATGCTTACATATTTATTTTTTATATTTCGTAATTTAAAATTACTTATTTATATTTTAAAATAAATTATTTATTGAATAAGTGGTTGAAACAATAACTCAGCGGTCAAATCAATAAATCATTATAACATTCTCTTTGACGGTTCAAACAAATTTAATAATTACGGGATACTCTCTATTTTTTACATATTGTTGGTAGAGCCAAATATATAATAGAGGGACCATGGCCTCTCAAAATGTCTAAAAAGATCTCTCTGTGTATATATATATATATAGCATATGGTAGTAGAGCCAAATGTAGATCAGAGGGGCCATATCTTCTCAATAAGTCCAAAAAAGCTGCGAGTATATCTTAGTGTAATAAGAGAGCTTCAAAGAGTACTAGACTTGCAAATTGCAACCCCCTAAGCTATTGTATCAATTATTAATTTATACTGATTTATTGTTTACATATACTGGTAGAGCCAAATGACTAGGAGGGGCCAAATAATCTCTCAAAAAATCTATAAATAAAAAAATTCTATATTTGATTAAAAATCTAATAATCTTATATCTTTATGAATAAAAACAAAATATATTGAAAGATCGAAGGAATACAAAATCAGTGAACGCTAGATGCATGGTCCTATAGTGTGTCTCTCTTCTGGGTGAAACCCCCATTTAAGAAAAGCTTGATAAAGGAGCATAAGTTTTACAAAAATTCTGTCCTTCTAACCACATTATGGGCCAAAAAGTTATTCGAGAATATAAACAAAATCCCAACATTCAAAAGGAAAGCTTAGCTTTGGTACTCTTGAGGATCCCTTGAATTAAGTAATACGCTTTATCTATAATTTTATTTCTTTTCAAAACTGCAATTTTTCTTTTTAAAATTCAAAGTCATTCAAATTTATTGAATTAATTAAACTTAATTCTATCATCCCTAGCTATTATATCTATTTATCATTGACATGATTACTATGATTAACTTATCACTTGCTCTTCTCTCAAAAAAAAAAAAACTTATCACTTGCTCCCAAAGTAAAGGTGAAAACAACAAAACAACCTTATAATTTCTAAATTATAACTTATCACTTGCTCACAAAGTTTCGTCAATATTGCTCTTATATATGCCTCAAGGCTTCTGATCATATCACGATTAGATACCACTCTCTTATCATCTTACAAGATTTCCATGAAATAATATTATGTGCATGAAACGATAATCTAGATTCTAGAGTCTAGACTATGAAAAACTTTGATGGCATTAAATGTACAGAATTTGTGTGACATGCTATATTAGATTTTACTGTCAATAAATTTCTAGATCATTAATAAATGCATTTATCCACGAATGACGGAGCCACTTGGGGACCAAAGGGGGCCATGGCCCTTGCTGGCTCTAAGAAAAAAGCTATAATAAGTTAATTGGCCCCCACTCATATAATTTTTGGGTCCTTACTAACATTATTTTTGGGCTCTTTAAAAAAAATTAGCCCAAAACAAAATTATCCAATCCTAAATCACAACAAAAATAGAGTTTTAAAATCGGAGGCACTGCTTGGCTTTTTTGAAAACGCCATTTTTTATACATGATCACGTTTTTGCATCACACATTTTTTAGGGTGTCAATAACTAAAATACCCTCAAAACATTTGAAGTAATGACAAATTATTAGCTTGTAGAATCTCACCTCCAGTCACATCTCGGAGCAAGTTGCAGTAACAGTGAGAATGTCGTCGCAACAAAAACCTTACTTCTTTCTTTCTCTCTAGGTAGAGATTCATTTTTTCTCAACATCTTCTACTAGGATCTCTCCTATACCCAAGGTTTTCTCTCTCTCTCAATATCTTCAAACAACGCCTATTGACTTTATTGACTTTACTTTTCTTTCTTTTAAACTTTTAAAGACTTCCTTCCCGTGGAGGTGTGTGGTGCATTCACACTCCATGTGTAACCTTTTTTTTGTTTTCTTCTTTTAAGTTAGATATTTTAGCATGGTTAATGTCTGATGATGTTGGTATCTTAAACAAAAAAAATAGTAATGGTTTTTTTGTTAATTTGCACTAAAAAATAACTATTTTGCACATATAATTCAAATACTCAATTCACAAAAAGTGAATTATTTACCATTTTTTTAAAAATAATAATATTATTACGATTTTAACATTGACTAAATTAAAATAATAGTAATATAACTATAACAGTATAATTATGTCCTTTTTGGTAATTTGCATCTGAAACAACAGCTTTAAACTAAAATTATATAAACTCTTAATTTAAAAAAAACATTTTTCATTAGTTTTACCAAACGCTTATTTGTGATTTCAAAATCATGTTTTCAAAGCGTACATTTTAAAATTGTACTTTACCAAATGGACCCTAAAAATAATCAAAATACATTGTAATGTATTAAAAATAGTTATTTTGTATTTTTTCAGATATTTTGTTAATACTATATGGATGCTATTTTGGATTTTCATGAAAATAGTTTGGTTGATACACCGGCCCCCACTTATGTAAAATCCTGACTACGTTCCTGTCTACTATGTAAATAAACTTTGTTTCGTAAAAATATGAAGATGTTCACATGAAATCATGTCCTTCACTTACGATGTATGAAATTCCACAATGTAGTCATGTAGTTTCAATCACATAAAATAATGAGAAAATAAAATTATTTTTTATCTTAATTCTTAAATATCAATCACATGTCAAATAGATTAGGTTCATGCATTTTATTCTCGTAAAATCCAAAAGAACTCATATGGAATATTAATAATATGGGAAAATTAATGCAAATGATTGTATGCATCACATAGGACTCATATGTGATGCATTCTTGACATGAACAGTCATAATAGAGTTAAATTATTTATTTCCTTATTTTCATCAATTTTTCGTTTCATGACAACTAATGTCTGTGGGTTATATTATTTTTTCTTTCCTTAATCTGTCTTCATTCACACGTAGGTTTCATGTCATCTCCCTGACATGACTTACATGAATTTTGTTTGTCATGTTAACATTTTTTATTCATTAGTATGACAATGATACTTATAAAACATTTTATTTATATAGAAACTAAACTGTAACATTTAAAAATATATGAAAAAGTTTGAAAAAATGGTCAAAATTGGAGGACCAAAAGTGCAATTTAAGAGTTCTTTTAAGCCTTATTTTTCATGGGCTTATTGGGCTTAAAAAATAATTTAGACAAAAATAAAGTTGTACCTAAAATAGAGTAATGTGTTATAAAAAGTTGTACATAATAAACAAATAAATAAGAATGAAATAAAAAAAAAAAAAAAAGGTAGCCCTAAAAACAAAGGTACCGCAAAACTGAACTGAGGTAGGTATCAATTAAAAAAAAAAAAAAAAAAAGTGATGAGTAGGTCCTCCTAATTCCATTTCTTATGTTTTGTCAATAATTTCTATCATTACTCAGCCACAGAAAACGAACAGACAAAAAATAATAATAATAAAAAATAAATTCCACAAATAAGCTAAACTAAACGCACAACTACCATAGAAGTTTCACGAATATCTGTCCATTTGAAAAAAAGCTTATAATGGAAAATACAATCATTTGAATTTCATATATATGGAGTTGAAATATTTTGGGAAATTACATAAAAATGCTTAGAATTTATACCATCTTTCACATTAGGTTATAGATTTTAATTTTTGTTAATTAAAGTCTCAAATTTATGAAATTATTTCAGTTTGAATCCTTTGTAAGGTCAGCTTGATATAGTTTGAGGTTTAAGGTGATAAATTTAAGTGATTTTTTTTTTTAAATATTAATTAAAACAATATTTATATAACTTTTTTAATTAAAAATCATTCGTCTTATTTTTTGAGATATAAAATTACTAATTAAGTTTTTGAAAAATTTATTGTTCATCTGTGAGATTTTTATCTAAATTTTCTATTATATTTTTTATGTTGATAGTAACAAATTTATGAAGAGATTCTGTTTGAGATTCAATTATTATTTTTATTTTTCTCTCTCCATCTGATTTTTTTTTTCTTTAAGTTTTTCACATCCAAATTAATATTTTCTAGTAGATATATAATTAAAAAAAATATCTACAAATAAAAGTAACACTATCACAATATAAAATTATAATGTAAGAAGAACAAAATAAAATTTAATGGATAGAATAATGGAAAATAATTTGTTAAAGGCATTATTTCAACTTCACTTAATAATAGAATCACTAAATAACCTTAATGTGCTCATGCAAAAACAGATCACATAAGTTGATGAATTAATACTAATCAAACTAAGGTTGATTTCATATAGAGGCTAGAGCTGGCTCTACGCCTTTGTTTATCTCTATTATTTATTTATTTTATTATAGGTGGTGGCAAAGTAAATAAAATCAAGTAACTATTGATTAAACTATATGTTTCATCTAGGGCTTGTTTATAAATCAATTTGGTAGCCATTGAACATATAGAGTAGAAAGAGAAATTTTCACCTAAACTGAAAGGTGATAAGTCATGAAATCGAAAAACTTCATTTTAAGGTTACAATAATCATTTGTTAATTTTACCTTTTCAATCTTTTGCTAATGTTTGGGGTATGGAGTCTACCTAAACTATCAAAAAGGAGAAAGGCCCGATAGTAGTAGTATAAGAGCATTTACATCCAGTTTTGTATTTTTTTTTTCTTTCTCTAAATTGCCTTTTTAAAAAGTCATTTTTTTACTTTACCTATCCATTTTTGCAAGGATAATTATTGAGGCACAACAATTTTCATAAAATTTTTTACAACTGTCGAGATGTCAAGTTGTGAATGATAAATAATAAAATAATATTAGTGATGGAACCCATATAAAGAATTAATAAAAAACTATCGTCTTAACTATTGTGAAAATTGTTGTATTTATCGCTTTACCTTTTTTTGCAATACGCCTTACATAATTACATTCCACTTTTTATCTTGCAATACACCTTATTAAAGTGTTCTTATAATTTTTATTTTATTTTTTATTTTAAATATTTCTCCCACACTCACGCACACACCCAACAAAAGCAAAATCGACTCGGCCACCCAACACCCAATTACTAGATTAGCGTCCCCAGTAACCCAAAAACCCAAACAACCCACGCTAGGGAGATCAAAACTCACGTTAGATCAAAACTCAAAGTAGAGCTTCGATTGGTGGGCTGTCATAGAAGACACTCCACATCTATGTTCCAAGTTCATGCCCACCCACAATGCCAGATTGATAAAACGACCATCATGCCAATTAGAGAGTGAGGGAGAGTGAGAGAGAGAGAGAATTTTTTTGAATAAATTTAATAGAAGAGAGAGATTGATTGAATAGAAAAAAGCCTTTAATATTTTACAAGGTATGAATGCTGAGTACAGTAACTTTTTGTAAAATTTTAAACAATATTAATGGTTCGGATGTGTGGATGTTTTTTTTATGATTTTATCAACATTTTTATCCATTTTAGCATAAAAGAAGTTTTACAAGATGAAATGAGAATCCTCTAATAAAAACAAAAAAAGCAGCAAGGAAGTATAATTAAGAAAAAAATAAATAGAGCTTAATTAGGATTTAGGCGTTATTATTTGTCAAAAAAATTGACACCACACACCCACCTCCGTACATGACCAAAACAACACTAGTCGCTCTCCCTAATTATTCACTTGGCATTTAAACCCCGATTCCGTAATTAAAAAAATGAAAGTCACCAAATCACAGCGAGTACAATTCGATTTTTCACCACTCGAGTGCGCGGAATCCCAAACTCATTTCATTGCTGGAGCCGTACCTTTCCCTCGCTTTCTTAGTTCAAATTTCAAAAACGACCCAACAACTCTCACTCTATTTGCTCGTATATGACTATTTAAGCACAAAAGAAAAAAAAAAAAAAAAAAAAAATAGAGATAATAAAACTAGTAGTAAGTAATTATCCATGGTATGCTGGTTGTGGAAGCGTGAGCTGGGATTTGTGTGCAGATCAGTGGTGGGGTTTCTTGACAGATCGGTTTCGAGAGCTATGGGTTGTTTCTTCGGATGCTTTCGGATCAAAGACGATCGCCACCACGCTCGTCCTCATCTCGTTTCTGATTCCACTACGCGTTCCAAGCCTACGGTCATTGCTCTTTCACTTCTCGCTTTTCTATCTATCTGTGTTTGGTTCGCCAGAAAATTAAAGAAAAAGAAAACAAAGGAAAAGGAAATGATTCTTTTTTAAAGAAAATGGTTCTGGATGTTGGTAGGTTGCTGGATTGTGCTGGTTTTGGATGTTGGAATCTTTTTGGGCATTTCTTTATTTTCCGTTTGTTTGCTGAGAAAAAGAAAGCAAGATGAAATCTTGAGCCTTCTGGTTGTTTTGAATTAATAAAGAAAATTGCGATTAAGATTTCAATTTTTTGGTACGTTTTCCAATAATTGAGCAGAACAATGGATTCGTGAGCATTTATTTTTACCTTCTTTTTATTTATTTGACTTTACCTTCTGTTTGGCTGCTGAGAAAAATCAAAGAAAAGAAAACAAATGAATTTTCTGTGTGTTATATGACTATGCTGTTTTAGTTTCTTGGAAACGAAAAGCGGATTATGAGATTCTTGTGGCTCACTTTCTGCTTTGTTTGTTATGATCAGGAAGTTGTGATATCTCAAAATCGTTTGTCGTCTCTCTTTCTAACTGAAGGTATAAAATTTTCCTGTTGAGTTTTTTATTATTTTCGTTTTACTTGTTTGTTTAAGTACATCAATTTTTTACTTTAAAATTTTAATTTTTAATTTTTGAATAGAGAAAGAAGATTCTCCACGCACTGATAGGGAAGCTCTCAGTTTTGGATCTCCGGAAAATCACAAGGGGCTCAAAGATGAGGTATACTGATGTTGGATATTACATGGAAGGTCCTAAATATTGTGTTTATATTTTGACTAATTATTTTTCTAGTAATTAACCAAATATTGGATATTACATGGAAGGTCCTAAAATGAACCAAATATTTTATTTTTCTAGTAATGATTAATTATTTTACTAGTATTTCCCATATGAAAAACTGATTTTCATTATAGATTGGTTATCAGGCTTTTGTTTCTTCATCCTTAAAGGAGTGATGTTTCCAGGTTGCATAAGTTGAAAATGTTGCAATGAGAATGCTATGATTAATAAGTAGAAATACAAAGAAAGATATGATATGAAATGAAGAAATTCGTTTAAAAGATATGGTGAATTCTATTTGATGAAAAGATGAGGGAGGATTGCTTGAGATGGTTTCGTCATTTGCAAAGAAGAGCGATTAATGCACCAGTGAGAAAAAAAAGTGTTTTTGATTAAGTTGAGGGAACGAAAAGAGCTAGAGGAAGACCTAAAATAAAATTGATAGATGTAGTAAATAAGGATATGTTAATTAAGGAGGTGATAGAGTCATGATTTTTTATAGTATAGAATGGTAGAAAAAAATACATGTGGTGACCCTGATTAGCCTGTTCAGTATTCATAGCCATCTCTGAAGTTTTGGGATTGAGGCGTTGTTGTTATTGTTGTTTATAGCCATTTATGAGTCACTTTGATTTTGAAGTTACAAGTGACTTCAAAGCTGCTATCAGAACTGATTTTCTGCTGCTTGTAATCTGTAGTTAATTCTTGCATCTCATTGGTTGTATAGATGGATTGTACGGCCTGCCATATACTTTTTTGGTTAGATTATTGAATTTCGTACATCTTTGTGGGTGCTAGATGCTAGGACTATCCCCCTCCCTATTTCTAATCTCAGCAGTATTGAATACGTGATCACAGACCTATTTCATCTGTCTATTACATGAGTCATCCTCATTCTTTTCAAATAGGATGGCGTTGGTTACTCTAATGGATAGCCTTCGCTATTCAAGGTTCTTGTTGACTATTGAAATTTATCTTTCTGATTGTATGGAAATTATTGTGCAGGCCAGGTTTCTTAAAGCTTGTGGTACCTTAGCGGAGACCCCTACTGAAATTCGGAAAGCATCAAAGTTGAATTTTTCACCTTCATATGATAGAGATCCAGAGCCTCAGAAATTCCACTCATGGCTTCCCAACACATCCATCAAGAAACTTCAGTTAGACAATCAGCCTGATCAACCCCATACTCCCATCAAACTTTGTGAAGAGTGGGGAAAGGGATCAGGTTTGCAAGAGCAGACCCCTAGCAGGTTGTACTTCTGACTATAATGAATATGGTTGTGTACCAATTGATATACTATTTATTTCTCATTGAGTACACCTGTAATGGGAATGAAATTCTCCATATTTTAAAGCCAACCCGACCTTTATGTCAATAGGTTAATAAACTGACTATGGCCGTCTCTATTATTTTTACAAAGGTTTCATAAGGGGGTTTTCTAGCAAGTAGCAAATTTTTTGATCTTCTGGCCCTTTCTGTTTATGGTTTGGTATGGCTGGTTTGTATGATGAAATGTGGACACTATTTATTTGGTAGTATGGATAGTTTATATGTATGAAATGTGGACACTAATTATTTGGTAATACTTAGATTCACTCTGACATGCCATCTCTCTCTTCTAGCTGTATATCCAGCGTGCATAATACTGGAAGGGTCTCTTTCAGCTCAACTGAAGGCAGTGGAACAGGAAGTGTTAATACAGCTGTCAGGGTTCATGCTAATCAGACTGAAACCATTGCAACGTCAGTTTCACCTTGGGTTTCAGCTACAGAAATTCAGTGCAGGAACAAGTCTGTTCGTTTCGAATGTGATTTTGATGGATCTTCCTCAAGAAGCTCATCTGAAAATGTTAGCCAAAATCGAAATAAATCCGAATTGCTGGGTGATCAGAGTGTGTCAAAGCCTTCACCTTATCCAACCCCACGTAAGCTGTCTGACGAGATGCAAACACCTGGAACTGTTTTCCCCACAAACTTTGAAAATTTACCATATGGCAAGCCTCGAATCAGGTCCCAGTATGTGTATTCAGTTTCGAACCCAGTTGACAGTGACTCTCAGTGGAAGTTAATTGAAGGAAGAAGATTCTAACTCTCATAAACTTTTAGGTGAGCTGAGAGAATCTCTTGAGTTGCCTGAAACTGCAACCCCTGGGTCAGAAGGGGGTGTAAAAGAAAGTGAGTCTGGGAAAGATCTGAAGGTGGAAGCAAGCCTGTCTGCTTGGCTGAAGCCACAGCCATCTATTCAGGATGAGAATAGTAAAAATTTTGACACTGTTAGAAAACCTCCTTTTGGTAGAACTCCTGGGGACAGACCAATCATTGGGCTTGTTGCTGCTCACTGGAATGATAATGAGCCTTCTCATATTTCGCCAAAGTGGTGGGATGGGAATGGAATCCCAAATTCGACCAATAAATACAAGGAGGTATGTCTTATGGCTTCTTCACTTTCTGCTTGAGGCCTGAACATTAAAAGCTTCATTTAAGGAATGCTGGTTGTTTTTGCAGGATCAGAAGGTGAGTTGGCATGCTACGCCATTTGAGGAGAGGTTAGAAAAGGCTTTGTCTGAAGAGAGTGTTATCACTCAAAGGTATTCTAGATTCCTTCTTTGGTGTGTGCTGTGTCCTGTTTGACTGTGATTTGAAACTATATTGCTGGAAGCTTTTAAACGTAAATTGCAAGGTAGTCAAAGCGGAAAGGTGACCTTTGTATCACCTAAGTTGTGAGGCATCAAAAAGGCACTGGCTTGTTAGGTTTATTAATTAATTTCAAAATAAGCGAGGTACAACAAGCTTCTATAATTTAAATTCTAAATAGTTTTTACAACAAGCTTCTATAGATAGTTAATCTAACATTAGGTTTTACAACAAATTTCTATAAATTCGAAATATGAAAAAGAGAACTATGAAAATTAAAACCTAAAAGATTATTTGATATAAAAAAAATTCTAAATTTATGAGGAAATAAAGAGGTGATACAAAGAAAGGAAAGAGAGAATAGAATAATGAAAAAAAAAAAATATATCAGTGTGTTGTTTGTCTGTGTTTGTTGTTTTTGGTCAAATAAAAGCCTTATATGCACTTTGTTTTTGCGTTTGTTTGTTTATTTTTTAAATTTTTTGTTTGACTTTAAAGGGCTTGTTTGTTTGCCATTTTTTTTTATCCAATTACATAACAGCCACTATTTCTTATTGTTGCTGAATTCAAGTGAGGCTTTTTCCTTAGCGCCTTGAAGTCTTGAACATTGTTTAAGGTGCTCACCTCGCTCTCCTAGGCTGCCTTGCCCTTAGAAGCAAAAAATGTTCATATCACAACAAAGCCAAGTGTTAGGCTAAAAACACCCATTCCCATTTCTATTTACTTATATAAGATTTGATGGATGCAATGTTATTGTAGCTGTTGCATGCTACCTGGAGATGTGAACAAAGTAGTAGTAAGTCATAAGTTAATTTCACCACTGAACAATAAGGATATTCAAGGACATTTGTATATTAATGTAAAATAAATATATGGATTATGTTTTTGTTATGAGCTGAGAGCTTAACAGTTACCAGTACCACAGCTTTCATCTGCTTTCTTTTCTGATTTCCTGACTAAAAATATATATATATTTTTTGTTCATAGAAACGTTTGATTATATAGTTGTACGATTTACAGGAAGAATATCGATGGAAAACCAATAGCTTTTGATGAGAATGAGGAAAGTGATACGGCGCTTTCTCAGTTGCAGTCCTCAAACCATCCCAAGTCAGTTGTTTCATTCTGATGAATGATGCTGGCAGCGTTTCTCCATTGTGTTGTGAGTTTGGTTTGCAGCCAATATATTGCCGATTTAGTAGTGTCTTCCAAGACCTAAATTGAAGTTTACCTCATTCAAACATGGGTATTAGTTTTGTATCAGGCCATTGATTCATTGTGCTGGTTCTGGAAATCTTGTTCTTGTGGTAATAGTCTTTTCAGCAGCATTGTGCTGCTTGTAATGTACATAAGTAATGGAAATCCTCTGCATCAATGGCTCTTTGGTTCTGAATCTTTCTTAATTCTGCTTGCCCCCTTGAATTTTAGCCTTATGAGGTTCACTATTGACTAGCATTGGTCCGTGTAGCATTTGTCGGGCTCAATCTTTTCTATGCTGCATGTGGTTTGTCCATCTTATTTCCATGTTCTACTTGTAAATCTTATAACATATGGAGGTTGGGGTAGGCTAATACAATTTTGTCCTCATCAACTCTTTGTACAGTCCCATTTTCTCCATGATGTTCCAAAATCTGAGCAAGCATGCATTAATTAGCTTTGTGATTAGTTTATGGAGACTATGTTGTTGCCTTCATCAACTAACCTTTCACTAGGTTCTTTCACTTATGCATGGGGACTTTCCCTCCTAGTCTGTTTGTAGATAAATCGGACATTGAAGTGATGGGTGTGCTTTTGTTCTGCTCATTTGCAAAGAGAAATTTGAAAGGGAGGAGGAGAATTGAGGATTGACATTTGAGAAACTGAATTTATTGGAAGATCAGTCTTGGCAGATAAAGAAATGTACAAAAAAAAAAAAAAAAAATCAAAAACACTAGTGAGGACAGCCGTTACTGCATAAGCCTCAATACTTTGCAAACCAATATGAGGGAAATTATCAACTAACCTTGAAAGTATGCATAATCGATGGTTATCCTCTCTGCTTTTTATTTACAACCCACCTTGAAATTAACAAAATTGTCCACTTTGATTAATTCTCTGTATCGTGTACTCATTCCCGCCATCATTTTTAATTCTAGTCACTCTCAATCTCAACTGATTTGTTGTCAATATATTGATACATTATAATATAACCTCCTATATAGTTGTATATTCTGTTTTTTTACTTACCAAGGCATGATAAGATTGATATTATTTTGTGTATAACACAATTAGGTCCGAAAGTGTGATTGTTTGAAGATGTGTAAAGAAAGATAATTTAAGAAAAGAGTTGGAGATTTAAAAGAAGGAAATTTCCACTTTTTAATTTTTATAGCTTATAGTTCCCATGAACAACAAAAGAAAACTTGTAATTCTTTTTGAAGGATGTTAGAGGCTGTTTTTTCGCGAACTCTAATATAATACAAGGTTGATGTCAATTAATCAAAACACTTCAACATCGGGTCCAAACCCCTAAAACCCAATACAATTTAAGAAATTACAGCCATGCTTAAACCTGAACTTTTATTTTGGCCTCACCATGTGGACCAAGCCCACATATGAAAAAATGCCAAGAAATGGAGAAAATTAGGAGGTGTGATTTGGAGGGCATAAGGGACATTTTTCGTTGGTTTTGGGTTTAACGTAAAACTCGCGTTTAGACTTGGAATAGTCGTGAGACCCATTGAACCCTTAACTAGTTGAATGTGCAAAGCTTAGTTGTTATTAAAATAGTCCATCTATCTGCTAGATAGGAAAATACATCTGCTAGATAAAATGTATATTTACTAGATAGAAACAAACACCAATACAACTATCTCTTTTAACTATTGGATATTGCAAATCCAGCAGCTTTAAAACACTTCATTCCTTTTAGGGAAGGCAACAATCCTTCATCAACCATACTATCTCCATTTAGTTAAAACCATGTTTAACCCATTTTTCCAATAGTTCTTTTAACTGTTTCAGAACACTCCATTCTACTTAGGGAAGGTAGCATTCCACTTTTCATCAACCATGTTATCTTTGTTTAGTTAAAACCATGTTTAACCCATTTTTCCAATAATCCAACAATCTATGCTATTTTTCAACAAATATAACCATTTCTTAAGGTTAACAAACAAAATTTTCTTATTGTTATGAGTTGCTAGACATTTTCTTCTTTTGTTGATAGAGTGGTTGGATCTCCTCATGACGCACTGCTAGCCTTCACCATTACCTGTGGTGACGCGAGTAGCGGACTCGACTTCCCTAAACTAGAACCCAGATCAATAAAGATGTCTAATTCGCACATCTATACGTGGTGCGACAAATAAATGACCCCTAACAATGGACAACCTCATGCCGTCACGTGAACGAGCTCAACTAATCTCCTTTGCTTAGCCTTAAGTGTGTCTGAGACTAAGCAGGAAGGAAATATGACTTAAAGCTGACTTGTCAACCGACTTGAGCAATCATTTTGGAAAGAAAAAAATCCTAAGAATCACGAGCTTGACTTTCAAAGTTTTATTCTTGGTGAGGTCTAGAATCACTCGTCAATTTGAATCTTAATTATGTGCAAGTACCAAAAAGTTTGATTTGCTTTCAAAATCAACCATCACACTGTTGGTGTGGGTGTGTTGAGTGTTCCAAACACTTATTCTTTGAGTCCCACATTGGTTAAAAGTGATCACCCATTAGTATTTATAAACTGTTATGGACTTCAATTGACATCTCAAGATGTGGGGACCTAGTGGAAATGGGCTTTTGTGTAGTCCAGATCAGTTATGTATTAGCACAATTTCTTAAGCAAGATTAGCATTGGTCTGTGTTGACCTCGTCCAAATCTTCTATCGAGAAGGAATATTGAATTTAGAAAATTTAGAAAATTGTGAGTCTTTGGTTGTAAAAAATTGGAGTTGTAAACATAATGACACCGTATTTTTTTTCATGGTGTTGACCCGATTTAAATCATATTAATAAGGAATGTCGAATATGGATAATTATGAGTATTAGAGTTGTAAAAAAGCTGAGCCGAGTTAAGTATTTAAAATTTTATAATTGTTAATTTAATTTTATTTCAAACATGAGTTGAATTTAAATTCATTACCAAACTAGATTGTATGTTCAAATTTGGTTCATTTTCTTATTGAACAAACTCAAACTTATTTCTTATTGTTAACTTATTTTTTCCCATATATAAACTACCACTAATTTTTTATACCTTTTACAAATCTATACTAATAATTAATAGATAAATTATATTGAAATTATATTTTTTTGACTTAATTAGATAGAATAATTTTCTTTAATGAACTTATAAAAATTAATTTCACTAACATTTTTTTTGTTGAAAATTCTATATAAGTTTTACTACAAGATAGAAATAGACTAATTATATGCCAAGACTTTTTAGTTTAAATGATATCACCTCATCCTCCAACTTAAGGATAGCAAGGTTCAAATCTCAACACTTTCATTATTATAATTGACCTTAACTAATTTGTGAAATAAACTAATATAAACAAAGCTTTTCCAAATTCAAGTTATTGTTTTAACATTTATGAACAACTTCATCATTGAAAAAAGAAAGAAAGTAGTTGATTAGTATAATAAGTCACATATTTGAAAATAAAAGGCTAAATTATAAATTACATCCTTTAAGTTTGGTCAAAGTTCAATTCAGTCCTTTAAGTTTTGACCGTGTCAATTCAGTCCTTTAAGTTTCATTCCATTTCAATTCACTATTTCCGTTAGTATTTCTGTTATCTATTTTACTTTTCCGTTACATTTTATTTTTTTCCAGTTTCTTTAATATAAAATCCAGAAAATTCATAAAAAAAATATTTTCAGAAAAAAGAAAAATTTAATGATGAACACAGGAAAATTAACAATTAATTCCAAAACAATGAAACAATCTAAACATCCTACAATCATCTCAACAATTAAACAATGACACAATCTAAACATCCTACAATCAGACCCAAGGTACAACCTAACAACAATAACACTTAAAAGAGAAGCAAGAACACTAAGAAACCCAGAAAAATTCAGATCGACTTCGTAACCCATCCAACCACAAACCCAGATCTTCTAGCCTTAATCACCTCTGACAAACCCCAATTGCCCAAAACCAAACCCACCGTTTTTGTCCTTCAAATCCATCCAACAGTCCCTCAAACCTTGCCAATCGTTCCCCAAAACCATCACCAGTCCGTCAAACCCAGCCAGTCGCGTGGCCCAACACCATGAGCATCCCTCCGTTAAACGACATCGCCGCCAGCACCAGTAGGTACCCCGAACGTGGACAATCGTTGGCCGCATTTCCTCCGCGACGTGGACAACCCCGAACATGGTGGAGTGCCACGGAATTTTCGACCCCAACAACGAAATCCAGATCTTGATCCTCGCGTGATTAGCTCTCTTCTTTGCGATCTGAACATCGTGGGCGGTGTTAGTGCCGCCGTGAATGATGGTCGACAGCAAGAGCGGTCCAGATCTGCTAACGGCGATGTCCCTGGGGTCGAACTAAGGCCGCGATGCGGCTGGGTGTGCTGCGGTGAAGACTTGATCTCACTCTCTTTCTCGGTCTCTCTAGTCCTCTCTCTCTCTTTACTCTCTCGCTTTCTCAGGCCGAGAGAACCGAATCGGTTTTTGTCCGAATGCGGTTTCAGTTGTTGTTCGAATCGGTCTCGGCAGAATCGGTTGAGCTGTGGCCAAATGGGTTCAAGATTGAGTTTTTGCTTTAGTGAATCCGTTTGTTTCCCGAGAAAATCAAATAGAAAACAAAAAAACAATTATTTGTAATTTTTTATGGCTTTGGTGAGGGGGTCAACAATGTTCTTGTTGCTTTTTTTAAAGTGTTTTTCTGCTACTGGGTTCTTGCTTTTGCTGGATTCTTGACTCAATGAAATTGAATGTTTGTTATTTTCTGCTACTGGGTTTGTGTTCTTGCTTAGCAGTTCTTGTTCTTGCTGCGTTCTTAACTTCTTAATTTTATTAATTTTTTGGATATTTTAATTAAAGAAATTAAAGAAAAATCAAAGTTAACGGCAGCAGTATCAAAATTTAACGGAATCATTAAATTGAAACAAATTGAAAGTTAGAGGACTGAATTGACATAGTCAAAACTTAGAGGACTGAATTGAACTTTAACCAAACTTAAAGGGTGTAATTTATAATTTGGCCAAAATAAAAATAAACTCCCATAAAAAATAAAATAAAATAAAAATTTCCAAATAATATATAAAAAAGAAGTTTAAAGTGAAAACCCTAGGAATATAAGAATGGAATAGATGATAGATGTTCCGTCATTTGGGAGGGGAAATTGATTCGAGGGCTTGGAGAGAAAAAGTAGTAAAAAGAGAAGAAGTGAAAATACTAGAAGCGGCAACCACAACATGTGGATACGAAAACCTACCTGACTGGGATCATGATTTTTCCATTTTAGTTTTCAATCTGAATTACAATCACAGTTGCTGCTCGTATTTCCTTCTTCTTCTTCTCTCAAACTCTCGCTTTCTCCTCTGGGCCTTGTGATGATGCTCTTACAGCTCTGAAGGTTCAATCTCTCACTCTCTCTCGAATTGAACCCCTTTTGAATTTTTTTTTTCTTCTTCTTCTAATTTATTGAATTGTTAACCTTAGCCCCTCGAGATTTTATTTATATTGAAAGATTTCAATATGGGTTCTCATTTTCCAGTAGTGTGATATTGTGTTAAAATAATTACTATTTGTTTGAGGGTACTGTTTGTTTTGTTCAGAAATCTCTGTTAGGTTGCAAAAAAGGAGGTGAATTCTTTTGCCAAGCCCTGGCAGGTACATAATCTCTGTTTGGGTATTTTTGTTTGTTGGTTTTGCAGCAAAATATTGGGCTATACCAGTTATGTTTTGTTATATAAATGTTATATCGGTTTAGTGATAATGGAGGAGAAATTGTGTGAAGCATATTGTTGTATAATAACCTATGCCTATTTGGTTGAAATGCCCTTCAAAATTCCAATAAAAGTTACTTCTAGGCATGGAATTTTGATATCATGTTGGTGAAGTATAGCCCTATCACAAGAATTGTAGGACAATTTTAGGGGAAATGTGTAATAGTTCTTCTTGTTAACCATATTTCTTATAGGACAGCTTTAAAATGAATGGGAATGACATATCCAATTGGAGAGTTTTGAGTTTTGACAGTTGTTAGTGGACAGAGTAATGAAGTTATTTGGGTGTAGGATGAATGTAAAAGTACTAACGGGGTGAGATAACAAAATAGTAGGATAAAATAAGAAGATATATACCAAATAACATAGACTGAGAAGAGGACATCCCGCTTCAAAGAGTCTATATCTTGATTAGGATTTTGTTACGTCTGAACACACAGGGATGTTTAGCATTTCACCCAACATTGGACTTAAGGCTGGTTAAATGTCTTTAAATCCTTTTTTAAAATGGTTAATTTATGGACTGAATGGACTTTAGCTCCCAAGTGGAGTTTGCATAAGAATCAAATTTATTTGAAAAGGCCTCCTTCGATCTGCATTAGAGTCATGTGTTTTGGGTGTTAAAAAATAATAGTTTTGAGTCTAATGAGCCCTGGCTCGAATGTACCTTCTCATTTCTTAAGTGTGGGAGGAAGCTGAAGTCATGGGTTCAACACCCATAACTTACCAGTTGAAAAAATAATTTATTGAGAATACATCATGGTCTTATATTGCATTATCTACCATGAGTTCTATGTTTAACCTGAGATTAAACTCCTAATATTTATAGATACTATCGTCTTACGACTCTTTGAAAGAAACCAAAGGTAGAATAAAAGAAATACAAGAATAGAGAGTAAGAGAGATAGATTGGGAAAGATACAATGTGGTAAAGACTGCTTGAATTATTATGAGAGGTATAGACCTCTATTTATACAAAGTGTAGTACTAACAAAAATGAAACTAAACTGTAACTACTTAACTAATTACAACAGAAACTGTTAAATAATCTATAACATTTTATCAAGAATTGATTGTTTACATGAGTGTTCTACAACTCTTACTATTGCCTCCTACAATTCTTTGACCATCCTGTGATCATGTTATTACAAACTGATGAAAAGTGGACTTTATGGCGATGTTTAAGGAATTATGTTAACATAAAGGGCAAATTACAGTAATCTCCCTTGAGGTTTTGGGAAATGTTTTTCAAAATCTTGCCAAACCTTAAGGGAGGTTGTTGTAATTTTCCCTAACATAAACAATTACATTGGGATCTCTTAGTGCAATTTGAATTTGGTGAATTGTACCCCAAAAATTCAATGGGTTAATTAACACAATTGATAGTTCAGGTATGAAATTGAATTTTAATACATTATTTAGGATCAAAATTTACCATATTTCACTTCTTTACATTTTAGTTACCCTCTCTTCCTAAAAAGTTTCCCTTCTCCTGTGTTGAATCATATTTACTCTTCTCAGAATTGCTTCTGGGTAGGAGGTTAAATTGCCTAGGCTGTTGGTGGCCAAGGGGGTGCCGGAAGGCGGGGAGTATTCCCAACCCCCGATGAAGCTCTTGGATTACCTAGTGGCACTAGCCTGGCGGTTGGGTTGGCGCCCACCGGAGGTTTTACGGACTAGTGGCGAGTCCTAAGGGCTCTTCGTTAGGATGGTTACTCCGTCATCAAAAAAAAAAAAAAGAATTGGTGTGGCAGTATTTGGCTACATTGGCTGATGAAGAATGAAGACAGTTTGTCTTGAAGGTGCAAAATTTAAAGCAACCTTCTTTTCTTCTTTGAATTATTTTGATTTCCTAATTTTCAAATAAAAGAAATCAATGTTACCTTCAATTGCCCCAAATATCATCAATGCCTAAAAGTTTAGGCGTAACTTATTGGTTGATTGCCTTTCTGTTTAAAAGCGCTTGACTTTCCTACTCTTTTACCAATTACTATAAATTGAAGTTACGTATGGGACATTGTAAAAAATTTCTTCGAAATTTCATCAATTTGACTTGCTATTCAAAGTGCAGGGAAAGTTTTCTAACTCAGGATTGATTGATAAACTTTCAAGCCATATTAGAAATTATTCCTGTCTTGAATGTTGTGAAGTTTCTTCACATTTATCATATCAAATGGTGCAAAGAATCCATAGTGTGAGAATATATCAAGATGAGATTGATCCATAGAAGTATAATACCCATCCATTATTTTGTGCTGTGAGATCAAAAATAGAGAGGGACCAGAGTTCTAACGTGATTTGGCTGTTAATGTTTGGAGAAGGATCATTTACATTTGAAATGAATTTATTTTATGGTTTAAATTAAATATTACAAATCTAAAATCTATACATTTGAAATGGATTTATTTCATGGATTAAATTAAATGAAGAAGTTTTAGATTTAGAATAAAATTTAGGTAAAGTTCCTTAGGTAAGGTACATTAGGTTTTCCAATTGAATTCAAACACATGGTTGCATTACCAATGAAATATAAACAATGTTATTTCTTTTAATAATATTTAAATTCATGTAGTTATATGTTTGAATTCAATTAAGGAACTTAATGTATCTAACCTAAGGAATTGTATTTAAGTTTTATCCTAAATCTAAAGCGTTTTCATTTGAAATGAATTCAAATTAAATATTATAAATCTAAAATGTATTTGTGTATGTTTTTTTTTTTTTAATTTTAAATGATGAAAAATTATTCAATAATCTCAGAGTATAATAATGAGTACTTATTTCTCTCACATAAATGATAGGTCTTACTAATTAAATTTATGGTGGGGATCCATCATTTATATAAGTAGAGAGAATATATATTTATTGTACTTTGTGAGTACTAAATAATTGCTCATAATATTTGGTGTTCGGTCAAATCTAGAAAATAAAAGCTTAAAGAGAATTTAAAATATTGAATTAATGAGGTAAACCTTCCTTAAAATATGAACGTGTTTCTTATGTCAAATTGGTTTCTTAAATGGTGGATTATTTTTTGGGATCAAGATCCACTAGAGTTCTTAGGGTATTCTACTACATAGAGTTCTCTAAATATTGACCATTCATTTTAAAATAAAAGGCTAGGATGATGCTATATCATTATTCCACTAATATAACAATAAAATAATTATTATTTTATTTTGGTTTGGATGGGTTAATCTTAGAGTGTTTTAGTTTGGTTTAGAAATTATTATTTTATTGTTATGTTAGTAGAATAATGATATGGCATCATCTTAACCTTTTATTTTAAAACGAATGGTTAAGATTTAGAGAATTCTATGTAATAGAATACCCTAAAAACTCTAGAGGATCTTGATCCATTTTTTGCACCCATCCAAGAAATACTGCCCATTCCTATTCAAGAGATACTGCCAATCCTCGTAATGTGGCTTTCAAAAAATGGGCTTTTGTCCCAGCTGATCCCTCAGCCAAAATAAAAAAAAATTCTTCACTTTTCCGTTTCTATCTGAGTTACTCTCTCTCCCATGGATCCTTCACCAGGACTACGTGGTCATTCCTGAATCGCCTTCTAAAGAGAATTTCTAGTCAAATGGTAGGATCAATTCAACTATTCCAAAATTATCAATACAAGAACAATCTCAATTTCTTTTAGAAAAATCCAAAAGAATTCTCCACGTTGATATTCGTGGTCACTGTGTTCCTGCGATTTCTCTCATATCCTTCTAGATGCTATAAGACGATGATGGATAAAAAAAGAAAAAGAAATGATAGATGAGATTTCTTTCATGTTCTATCTATAGAAAAATAGGGTTTCATCATTATAAGGTAAAAGGTGAATGTTGAAATATGCTTTTTTGTTTATGGAACTTTGTCCAAATTTGAATTTTGTCATATTCAAATTTAAAAGAGTTGTGATTTTGTCCCTAAAATTTTAATAGATATTATCATATTAAGTTAGTCTATTTTGTTAAAGGAGTTGACTTCGTGGTGAACAAAGTGCTAAAGTGGTATATTAAAAAAACCATCAAGAATAGTGGTCTTAGCTGTTAATGCGTGTATTCCCATATGGTTTGGGGATGAAGGTCCCAAGTTTGATTAAGATGGTTTATAATAAAAATTTAATAGCAGAATGATGAAAATGGTAACTTTAAAATTTTTAAGGATGAAATTGTGATGAGATGAAAATTAATTTCAAGGACAAAATGTATTTTGTGTTAGGGTGAAATTATGTTGATATTGTTGAACTAATAGTGTTATAATTTTCTATGAGGGACAAAATGGTGCACTTTCCATTCCTTACTTAGGCAGGAGTTCGATCCTTCTTGTCCTCATATATAGTGTGTGTTTAGAGAAGGATTTTTGTCTTAGATTAAAAAAAGAAGTTTAAATCTTCTTTATGTGAAATTGTCTTAAAAATGAAAGATGGGATAAAAAGAAAATAAGAATTTTTACTGTCTATCATCATATTATATTATGTGATGTTATTACTATTCAATTTATATATATAGTAAATTTAAATTAAAAAAAAAAAAAAATAGAATACCTTGCCTTATTTGATCGTTGGTATGGTTGAAGCATTTGGAAGTTGACCCTCCCCTGCCCATTCCGCGTCCCTAGCTAGTTTGTCATTTCCACTTCTCATAAGTCATAATATTAATATATAAACTCTCCTTGGTCTGTGCTACGCTACCTATTCTTCCCCACTTGCCAGCTTGCCATGGCTTCCACTGCCAGAACAATTCCTTCTGAATCTGAACCCTTCTCTTCATCTTCATCTTCTTCAACCCATCCCAACTGCATCTACGACGTCTTCTTGAGTTTCAGAGGCGAAGACACACGCAAGAACTTCACTGATCACCTCTACTTCGCTTTGACACAGGCTGGAATCAACACCTTCAGAGATGACAACGAGCTCCAAAGAGGACATGATATCTCTTCCGAGCTTTTGCAAGCGATACAAGGGTCCAAAATCTCTGTCATCGTGTTCTCTAGGAACTACGCTGATTCCAGGTGGTGTCTGGAGGAGCTGGTGAAAATCATGGAGTGCCGAAGAACGGTGAGGCAGCTTGTTCTGCCTATATTCTATGATGTGGATCCCTCGGATGTTCGGCACCAGACGGGTAGTTTTGCACAAGCATTTGTGGAACATGAAGAGCGTTACTTGATGGACATAGATAAGGTTCTTAGGTGGAGGAGAGCTCTCATTGAAGCTGCTAATTTGTCCGGGTGGGATCTAAGGAACACTGCGGACGGGTAAGATCTTCTAGACCCAAATTAATCCCTTTACATTTTTATTTTACTTTACTGCTATTTGAACCACATTCCTTGCAATTTTTATTCCTTGAAAGCTAAAATCATGTTAGTGAAGATCAATTGATCTCTTCAAAAAAGATCAAGTCTGTGAGCAGGGTCGGTTCTGAGCTTTAGGTTACCCAAGTTCGTTCCAATTTGGTTGCCCACCTACTATTAAATATTAAAAAAAAATAAAAGTCCAATTTTTAAATTTTTTTTTAATGCAAAATCAAGGTTATATTGTGTTTTTAGCTTGAATTACATAAAAATAAAATAAAATGAAGTAAAATGTAACCCTGATTTTGGTGCTTTATAATTAGTATGATTTGACTCAAAGAAACAACTTCTCATTACAAGGTGATTTCTGGATATTAGGATTAAGGATTAAAGATTTATCTTTGCACTTTTAATAGCCGGTGGCCTTTTGTTTTGTTGAGACTCAATTATGTGTTTGTGACATTGTGTTGTCGAATTAGTAAAAATTTGTTTGTGGTTTTTATTTGTACTTTTGTTTGGGAATAATACATTCACAATTTTTGGAGGAATAAAGAAATAGAATTGATCGCCTCAACAACAAAATTAAAAAAAAAAAAAGTGATGGATTTAATTAAGTAAATCCTGACCTCAAGGTATGGGTTTTTCGAGGAAACTCAACCTCCCAAAAGTCTAAAAGACTACAAATATTTTATTTTATTTATTTTTCAAATGATTTTATTTTTCGAGAACTGAAGGACTCCATCTAACATTTCAAAGAAATAAAATAGAACTTCAGTATGTTAAAAACAATGGACAATTACTTTCACTTTTGATATATATATATATATATCATTTGAAAATCCTATCCACTAACCGAATACACAGATAACCAAACTACTAAAATAAATAAAGTGGACCATTAGGACTACTAATCCTAAAGAGTAAAACTCATTAATCAAAACTAACATAAAAGACACCAGATAATTCTCAGCAGTAACAAAATAACATTAAAATAGGAAACAAACTCAATAACCTCACTTTCTATTCCTACATGCCACTTGCCACAAATGAAGTATAAACTTTATTTCATGCATGTAACAGTTTAATAGTTTGTTATCTATTGGTCCATATCTAAATTTGTAGGTTTGTTGCCAAATGAATATTTTTTTTTTTTTTTTTTATGTATACTAATAGAAAATTTTCTTTTATGTATACTAATATTTTATTTTATGTATAATAATTTTTTTTTTTTTCTTTTCTATGTATACTATAATTTTTTTTTTTTCATTTGGTTGCCCTTAAGGGGGTTGCCCAAGCCCAAGGGCTTGTGCGGTAAGCCCCCCAACTGGCCCTGCACTGTGAGGGCTATTCTAAATGAGTTACAAGCCTTTGGCCTTAACCATTATTGTTTTCAACACGTCACATATATTTTTTTTGAGGCCAAGGCAAAATTTTAAATGCAAGCATATTAGGGATAATTACAACACCAAAACCAGCATGCTCTAAGGGCACGTTTGATACACTGTAATGTAATAATTATTACCATTCATCTGTTTGGTGACAACACATGAATAGATCTCTGAATATGTATTTTATATTTTAATACAACATGATTAATATACGAGTATTGCTTATTATACGAGTATTAATAATTTTTGTCACTCTTAGACGTTTATTACATTTCAGTGCTTACTTGTATAACATCACTATTCCTAACTGCTCAAAAATAATTTCCAGGCATGAAGCCAAGTTTATTAGGAAAATTGTTGGAGCAATTTCAACAGAATTGAACAGCACATACTTATTGGTAGCACTCTACCCAGTTGGAATAGATGCTCGTCTGCAAGACATGACTTCACTATTATGTGTTGGAGCTGATGATGTTCCAGCTAAGGATGTTCGCATGGTGGGAATTTTGGGAATGAGTGGAATGGGAAAAACAACCATTGCTAAAGCCATTTATAACCAATTTTATCATAGTTTTGAAGGTAAAAGTTTTCTTGCAAATGTTAAGGAAACTTCCAAAAATAATGGTCTGGTTCATCTACAAAAACAACTTCTTTCTGATATCTTGAAGACAAGCAAGATAGAGGTCAGTAGTGTTGATGGAGGAATCATTATGATACAAAATAGACTTCATAGTAAAAGGGTACTTGTTATAATTGATGATGTAGACCAGTTGGAGCAACTGAATGCCATAGCTAGAAGTCGTGACTGGTTTGGTCCAGGAAGTAGAATTATTATCACAACTAGAGATGCGCAGTTGCTGAAGAATCTTGAAGTGGATGGAGTATATACAGCAAAAGAAATGGATGACAATGAATCACTTGAGCTCTTTAGTTGGCATGCCTTTAGGAACAGCTATCCCACTGAAAATTATTTTGACCTATCAAGAAGTGTAGTTGCTTACTCTGGAGGATTGCCATTGGCTCTTGAAGTTTTGGGTTCTTTTTTGTTCTCTAGGAGCATGCCAGAATGGAAGAGTGCATTGGAGAAATTAAAAAGGATTCCTCATGATCAAATTCAAAAAAAACTTAGAATAAGCTTTGATGCGCTGAGAGATAATACTGAGAAGGACATATTCCTTGATGTATCATGTTTCTTTATTGGAATGGAGAAAAACTATGTTGTACAAATATTGGATGGTTGTGGTTTTTTTGCAAAGATTGGAATTAGTGTCCTCATTCAACGATGTCTTGTTACAGTTGGTGAGAAAAACAAGCTTATGATGCATGATTTGCTTCGAGACATGGGAAGAGAAATTGTTCGTGAAAACAACCCAAGGGATCCTGGGAAATGTGGTAGATTATGGCTGCACGAAGATGTATTTGACATATTGACAAAGTTTGAGGTAAGAACATCCTGTAGGGGAAAGATCAAAAGTAAAATAAGAACTTTTTTATTTTATTTTATTTATTATTTTTATTTTTATTTCAAGTGTTGCAGGGGAAACAAAAGCATGCAACCTCATACCAATCATGTGCCACAAGAGTGTAATCCCTTTTATTTCTCATAAATAGGCAAACTTGTTTTCTTTACTAACATTGTTCAATATTATTTTTTTTACTCATTACTATTTAGCATGGTTACATTATATTAAGCAAGGCCCTGTTAGATGCAATAATCAATAAGAATGCATTGGCTAGCTCAAATGTTGATTGGGGGATTAGAAAAATGAGACATTTTCCTTGTTATAGTATGAGGTTGTGTTGTACAAGCATGTTAGTGCTCAAGTTTGTATTTCTTGTTTTAAAAAATCTCTCAACTTCCGCTTAACCACTTTGCTTACTCAGTTCTTGTTATAAATAGGGAACAAAAGCAGTTGAAGGACTCACTTTAAAAATGCCAAGGTTAAGTAAGGTGAACTTTAGTGCAAAAGCATTTATAAAGATGCAGAGGATGAGATTACTCCAACTTGATTACGTACAACTCACTGGAGACTATGAAAATCTTTCGAAAGAGTTAAGGTGGCTCCGTTGGCATGGGTTCCCTCTAAAGTTTATGCCAAACAACTTTTATCCAAGAAATCTAGTTGCAATTGACTTGAAATATAGCAATCTCAGAGAAGTTTGGAAAGATCCCAAGGTATTACATAACCTTAACCATCAAGCCATAAGTGTTGAATTGTTGATGTTCTAAGTGCTAATATTGTGCTTTCGTTCTTTTCTCTTTTGTTTAGCAGTTGCTTGAGAAGTTGAAAGTCCTAAAACTCAGTCATTCCCATTATCTCACCCAGACCCCTGACTTTTCAAGACTCCCCAACCTTGAAAAATTAATACTCAAAGATTGTACCAGCTTGTTTGAGGTTCACCAATCTATTGGAGATCTTCACAATCTTGGTTTGGTAAATTTGAAAGGTTGCAAAAACCTTAAAATTCTGCCAAGGAGTTTCTATAAGTTGAAGTCTCTTGAAACTCTCATTCTTTCTGGTTGCTCTAAAATTGACAATTTGGCTGACAACTTGGGGGAGATGGAATCCTTGACTACTCTTCTTTTAGACAACACTGCTATAAGACAAGTGCCATTTACCATAGTGCGATTGAAGAAACTCAAATATTTATCTCTTCGTGGGTGTAAAGGGTCACCATCTAAGTCCCTGTCTTCACAGTTTTGGTCATGGATATCACCAAGGAAAAGTCCAAAGTCAGTCAACCTATTGCCTGCTTCACTACAAGGCCTGAACTCATTAAAAGCATTATATCTCAGTGACTGTAATTTATCAGATGACACAATTCCTAAAGATCTTGGGAGTTTATGTTCGCTTCAAACTTTAGATCTACAAAGCAATAATTTCCACACCCTACCATCAAGCCTTGGTGATCTTTCAAATCTTGATAGTCTCATTTTGGATTATTGCACAAACCTTCAATCAATTCCAGATTTACCAACAAGTTTGAATAGTTTGTATGCAAGAAACTGCATGGCATTGGAAACAATTCCAAATCTTTCAAAGATCTCAAGGATGCAAACTTTGTCCCTTACTAATTGCCACAAATTAGTTGAGATTCCAGGTTTGGATAAGTTGTTGAAGTCCATTATAATCCTTCACATGGAAGGGTGCAACAATATAACAAGTACTTTCAAGCAAAGCATCTTACAGGTTTCCTTACTCTCTATCTCTCTCTCATACTTTTTTTTTTTTTTTTTTCTTTTTGTTTTTAATTTGATGAATGAATATCTATTTTTCAAGTATAGCTTATATAAATCATGCTCTTTGTGGAATAGGAATGGGCTATGAGTGGATTTGGTAGCATGTTTGGCGTATTCTTCCCCGGTGATGATATTCCTGATTGGTTCACATATCAGGATGAAGGGGCCTCAGTATGTTTTGAAGTTCCTCGTATTATTGATCGTAATTTGGAAGGGTTTGTGGTATGCATTGTTTATTCATCATGTCCAGACAATGACAACATAGTATCTCAAGATCTTACTAGCATTTCAGTCATCAATTATACCAAGAATATTATTCAGACGCATAGGCCAGCAACAATTGATGTAGAAATCTCCCCTAAGGATAACCTGTGGCAGGGCAATTTTTCTAAATGTAAGTTCAATTTGGAGGATGATGATGAAGTAGAGATTATTGTTGATTTTGGGTCTGGATTCATTATAAAGAAGATAGGGGTCAGTCTATTATATGACGGAGTTCTTCATAGAAAAATGATTCATTATGCCTCTACATCAAATGAGGGTGGCATTGTTGTTGCTGACAATGAAGATGTTAAAGATCACGTCTGGCCAATAACGTCTAAGAGAGGCCTTCATGATGAGGAGGCAGGACCGAGCCATGGTTGGCTTGAAGATGAACCACAACCTAAAAGATTGAGGTTTGAAAATGATACCAAGATGAGTGTAGATGAGGAATGAAGACCTGAAAACTCAAATTTTGAACCTAGTTATGGCAATGTGTAGTAGCTAAAAGTCACAATAACAAGAAGGAAACATAATGGATGTGCAAGTCAACCGCATTTCATGATTGTTTTTGGTATCTCATTCTTTAAGGCCCTCTTCATCTCAATTGAAAACACACATTTTATTCCTATCATTTGATTTGACATCTATACATGAACTATTTGTAACATCATGTCTATTTTTTCCCTTAAATTTGTAACAAGGTGTCTATGATGTTTCTTTTGCTAATAACTATTTCATTGTCATTGAAAAAATTAGAAAAGTTTTTTTTTTTTTGCTTTTTTGATTTTTTAAATCTCAAGTGTTAAAAGAACTAGCTGACGTCCTATGCAATGCATGGATATGCTATAAATTTATTTTAAAATATATTGTAAGAAATTATCTTTATGGTCATGTGAATACTGATCATGTGGTTTATGTTTATTATTTTTTGAAAAAGTACTCATTATGTGGTTTAATGTTTGAGGAAGTAGTTTCAATTATATTACATATCATTAAAAATAGAGTAATATAAATTGTTAAGATTAATATAACTAAGAATATCAACATTATGTTCAAATTATATATGGTTAAGATTAGTCATGTTGTGAAAGGCTAAATTAAGTGGAGAGAGGAAGAAGATACAAAAAATCACCTTGGGTTGTTGTTGAGGTGAGAGGATAGAGAGGTGTAAGTGGAGAAAGGGAGAGAGCAATCGAAAATCTAAAATAAAAAAGGAAAAAAAGAAAGAAAATTCAATCGGTATAATTTTGATAGAGGCAACGGCTACTGAAGGGTTAACATAGGAGATTGCTTTTGGGGAAAATCAAAAGAGCAAAAATAGGGATTTGGAGAGTATGGTATGATGAAAAGTAAGTAAGAGTGAGCTGCATCCAATTAGGCATCCTCAAGAAAAGACCATTAAATCGATTCAAAGTTTTCCAAGAAAACGATTTAGGCATTTGAAACGTCAAGGATTCTTAAATGGTTAACATGGAAAACGGAAAACATCTTAGACGGTATAAACAGTAATGAAGAAGGATAATGGAAATTGTTCAAAACAGCAAAAAGGGTAAATTAATTGCTACGTGATGAAGTGGGTATAACCGTAGAAGTTGGGGATCCTAAAGACCAGAAGGCAGTGAAACTATATTACAATAAGGAACCAAAAAAAGAGGAAATTAAAAACAGAGCAAAGAAATCTGAATTAAATGCATGTCTTGGCGATTAGATAGATTATATAGTTTGACAACCGGACTTCAAAAAATTGTTAAATATTTTTGAATCATGCCAACAGTTAGTAAGGACTTAAAAATCAATAGCCTACCATTTTGTTTATATTGTGGTTGTACTGGTATTTATTCTTCTAAATTCTATTGCAACTATGAAATGAGCATTTTTAACCATGAATATTATTTTTTTTTGGTTAAAAGGGAATATATAAGTTACGAGCTAATCAAACAGAAACGAGTAGTACTCGATATATCAAAAGCCAAAGCCTCCAGCACATGCGCTGGGGCATTAGAAAAAGAAATAAAATCCGGTCTCTGGTCGCAGCCAGTTTTTGCAAGTAAATCAGTATAGCCATTCGCTTCCCTGAAGATGTGCTTAAGTGAGCAACTCTCAAATCTCTCCATTAAGGACCTGCAATCAGTCACAATGGTACTCAAAAAAGCATTAGGGGAAGTAATGGAGTTAACAAGCTCAACTGCAACTAAAGAATCAATTTTAATCTCAAGGTTAAGAATCCCAAGATCAATGGCTAGATTTAAACCATCTTTAAGAGCCCTCAATTCGGCCTAAACACTAGTTGTGATACCAATGGCCCGAGAAAAACCACCCACCCACTCACTTACATGATTTCGGATAACTCCCCCACCCCCTACTAAACCTGGATTTCCCATTGATGAACCATCCGTATTCAATTTAAACCAACCCAAAGGAGAAACAACCCACTTAATAGGAGTAGAGATCATATTTTTTACTTTGGAGTAACTGCCATTAAGATAAAAGAATTTAGATGCATATGAAATGGCATTTACCACAGGATCCAAAAAGTGTGAGTCAGGTTTAAAGACAAACTGGTTTCTTCTCAACCATAAGCTCCAAATAGCAAAGGAAAACAGAGTTTGCCATGGAATGTTATGATCATGAGTAGAAGTGGCAATACAATTAGAATGAATCCAATCAAATAGTGATGCAGAATAAAAGTGACTACCTAAGGATGGAAATCGAAAGGAGCTCCAAAAAGCAATGGAATCAGGGCAATCTCGAAGCATATGGATTAATGATTCATTAGGGGCCAAACATCTAGGACAAAAAGTAGGGATATTGATGCCATGAGAAGCAAGTATTTCCCGCACAGGAACACTAAGATGGTAACATTGCCAAAGAAAAAACATAATTCTAGGACTAGTCCTAACTTTCCAAATCCAGGCGGAAGGATTAAGACTAGAGCATTCAGAAAATTTGTTATACGCAATAGAGTATGCTTTGCCAAGTTTAAATTCACCCCCAACTGAGTCCCAAACACGCTTATCCGCAAGAGGCCTATTAGGGCAAACCGAAATTGCTTTAATAGACTCACGGGTACAAGTAGGAATATCAAGGGATAGGGTTGAAAGATTCCACATACTCACACCCTCAACAACATCACAAACTCTAAGAGAATCCTCCCAAGAAGACAAAGGACCATGCACCAAGGAGCGAAGGGGCCTATCACCAACCCATAAATCATGCCAAAAGGAAATCTCCTGACCATTGCTGACCACCCATCTAAGACCTTTCCTAAAAACCTCATGACCGTTCTTCATACCTTTCCAATTACTAGAACCACTCCTGTGAGTTCCCAATCTCTCATCCATAATGCCATTAGGATAATACTTTGCAATCAAAGTTTTGGCCCATAAGGAGTTAGGGTCCTCCATTACTCTCTAATTCAGCTTAGCAAGAAGAGCAAGGTTCCTAGCTTTTGTAGAGTATAAGCCTAAGCCTCCCAGATCTCTAGGCCTACAAATTTTGTCCCAACTAACCATGTGCATTTTCTTCCTTTCATCAATGGAGCCCCAAAGGAAATCTTTATTCAACTTGTCAAGGTTAAAGCAAACTCTAATGGGTAGCGCAACATTCTGCATATAATAAGTAGGGATGGCAGAGGTGACAGACTGAACTAGAATTACTCTACCTACAGGAGAGAGAAGCTTAGCTTTCCAGCTGGAAAGTTTAGCTTGAACTTTCTCCACAACAAAATCAAAATCCCTAGTACTACGACCATTGGATCTAAGAGGAAATCCCAAGTATTTACCAAGATTTGGGGTACTAGAAACCCCAAGGATGCCACACAGGTGTTGTCTAAGGGTGTTGACATTAGGGGAAAAGAACACCTTGGATTTAGACAAACTAACCTTTTGGCCAGACTGGAGATAGAAATCCTCCAGAATTCTAGTAATTGTATGACAACAGTTACTAGAAGCCTCAGTACATAATAGGAGATCATCCGCAAAAAACAGGTGTGAGAAAGAGGGACCAGTCCTAGAGGCTTTGATGGCTTTCCAACTGTTGCTGTCACATGCCTCAAGGATCTTAAGACTCAAATATTCCATACAGAGTATGAACAGGTAAGGAGATAGGGGATTTCCTTGTCTAATGCCCCTAGAAGGTTTGAAGTTATCTAGTTGACCTCCATTCACTAGGATAGAGAAGGAGGAAATAGACACACACTCCAGAACTAGGTCAACAAAGGAAGGAGGAAACTTAAAAAAAGTTAAGACCTCACGGATGAAATCCCATTCAAGCCGATCATAAGCTTTCTCCAGGTCAAGCTTGAGGATGAGCTGACCCATTCTACCCTTCTTCCTATGGATGTAGTGGATTAGTTCTTGGGCAATAACAACATTATCTAAACGACTAAACCCCTCCTACCAAGGACAAATGCAGCCTGAAAAGGGGAAACAAGATTTCCCATAATAGGCCTAAGCCTAGGCACAATGATTTTAGTAACAATCTTATAGACAGTATTGCAAAGGCTAATAGGTCTAAACTGACTGAGAGTCTCAGGTCCAAGACATTTGGGAATCAAAGCAATCAAAGTTCTATTCAAGTACTCAGGCATTCTCCCAGTAGAGAATATTTGCCTAACCTCTTTAACCACCGAATCACCAACTGTAGACCAACATTTTTGGAAAAATCCCGGATGTAATCCGTCAGGTCCAGGAGCTTTAAAAGCCTTCAAAGACCAAAGACTCATTTTAACATTATTAGCATCTACATGAGCAATAAGAGACAAAGCCTCTTGATCTGAAATTCTAGGGGCCCACATAGGTAGACAAAAACCACTAGGAGGATGGAGATGTGAGGTGGAAAACAAATCAACAAACCCCTATTGAATATGGAGGCGAATGAGCTCATTATTAATGATCCATTCCCCAACACTATTCCTAAGTCTAACAATCTTATTTGCCCTTCTGCGAACAATGGTAGAGGTATGGAAGAATTTAGTATTTCTATCCCCTTCAACTACCCACCCCACTCTAGACTTAAGAGCCCAAAGCTCCTCCTCTAGTTTGAGAATAACAAAATAATCCTCTCTAAAGGATTTCTCAATCTTGTACAAAGATTCCGAGGGTCTAGAGGTCAAAGCACATTGCACACCATTCAACCTAGCAAGAATACGTTTTTTCCTATGAAAAATGTTACCAAACTTAGACTTGTTCCAAGCAGACACAAGGGCAGCAAATATAGAAAAAGTAATTGACAAATTTAGGGCTGGAGTAGCCTAACTTTTTTCAACAATTGAGGGAAAATCAACATGAGAGAACCATATGCTTTCAAACCGGAAAGGTCTAGGTAAAATGCAAGGAATACTCGGACAAAGACTCAAAAGCACAGCGCAATGATCAGAGTGAGTACGGGTTAGATGAGTAACTGAGGCCTCAGGACAAAGGATCCTCCAGTCAGGATTCGCCAAGACTCTATCAAGTCTTTCCATAATCAAAGAATTCATATCATGACAGTTACTCCAAGTATATTTAGGACCCGAAAACCCCAAATCAATCATTTTGCATGCATTCAGACAGTTCTTAAATTCCCGAATTCTACTGTTTGAAGGTTTATTACCCCCCCCATTTCTCTTCACAAAGCAAAATTTCATTGAAATCCCCAAGCATAACCCAAGGCAAATTATTCAAACCAGCAATGATCTTAAGGTTTTCCCACAAAATCCTACATTCAGACCTACGAGGGCTACCATAGATAGCAGAAATTAACCAAAGAGAATTAGAACCTCTTACCTTCACTGAAGCATGGATTTCTTGTTCAGTTCCACTGCCTTTGTTTTCCAAAGGATCCAAATACCCCCAGCAAAACCAATGGTATTAGTGCACAGGAATCCATCAAACGGAAAAGAACGAGCAAGCTCCACAGCTCTATCACCACCAAGTCTGGTCTTAGTCAAAATGAGGATTTCTGGGTTATTGATTTGCAGAGTATCAAGTAACGCTTTGTGGAAACACGGATTCAATACTCCTCGGCAGTTCCAAGTGAGAATATTCACACCAATCTCGCTGCTTGACATGAATGGGGGGTTATTGGGTGGAAACAACGTTCCTTCCGCCTCTAGCGAGTTTCATGCCTTCTCTGGCCACATCTCCCACATGTTGTTCCGAATCACTGTCGAGGTAAACTGGTACTCTAGGAACCCCTTCCCCCTCAACTCTGAGCAACGGATCCAAAGATTGGACAGGGGCACACATTTCACAATCTGAGCTAACTTGAGAGCATTCTGATTTCCTGGCCAGTTGAAGTGAATTGGGGTTGATAACATCACCTTCCTCTCTTCGAATTCTGGCAATGTTGCGCAGTACACCTCCTCCAGAAATTGGACAAATCTCAGCTTCCGCAATGGCTGACAACGAACTCTTAGTGGACAATGAATCCCATCGATTCTCGGGATGTCCATTAGGAAGTTCCAAAATGGGCTTATCTCTTGCAACCAAACCATGTCGGTTAGGAGAGGTGGATCTTCGTTTTGGACTGCTGGAGCTATTTCTGACCATGCTCGAGCTATCTCGGCGTCGTACCAACCCTACACATGAAGTGGATCCTTTCGAATCAGTTCCATCACATCTTCGTCGATCCAAATGAACTGATCTCCCAGCCGAATCCTCCAATTTGGAGATGCTTTGAACAGCGGAAACACCCCCCATTGAGTGCTTGTCATTACCACTTTTGGATTTAGGGAGATGAGGATGGAGAGAGATTTCAGAGCTGGAGACCAGCGGCTGTTGTGGTGGAGAAGAGAAAGAGATGGGTTTATCATTGGTTTGGGTATTTTGGTTGAACGATTGGGATTGAAGGGAGTTCACGGCTGATTGTGGAGTGTTAAAATTAAAAATGGGTTTATCAAGTGAAAAAGTGGGCTCAGAAGACCCAAAAGGTGACAAAGACTTACCATTTAAATGTTCAGAATTTGAAGGCCCATGAAAAGAAGAGTTGCCGGCCCCACCTGCATGTTTGCTCTTGCCTTTGTCCAATGTAGAGTACCGAAAACCAGCTCTTGTCTTGTCACGTGCCTGCCCTTCAGAAGTTCCTGCTGCACGCCGAAATGCACCAAGCCCATGCTGATTTGTCTTATCACGTCTTATCCCAACAGACGAACCATTAACACATTTCGTTGCACCTAAGCCTTCTTGCCGTGTGCTATTATGCCCCTGCACAGCAGAAGGACTTGCGGCACGATCAAGGACACGTTCATCCCGAAGCACAGCTGGCTTCGTTTGGCGTTTTCGACGAGATACAATCATCCACGGACCAAAGCCTTTCGGCTTGTCTTCCTCCTCCAATTTGGATTGCTCATTAGCCACCGGAATCTCTGTCTCTTCAGGCGTACGGGTTGGGCACCATTCACGGCGGTGTCCAATTTTTCCACAATGGAAGCAAAGCAAGCTCACACCTTCATAAATCACTGCTAATCTTGTTTTGCCAACTCTCACAGTCCTTGTTAGAGGTTTATCAATGTCAAGTTGAATACACAGTCTCACAAATCTAACCCGAGTTCTTGCTGCTATATTAATATCAACCCGCAAAACTGGTCCTAACCCACTTCCAATCTGAAATAAGGAATCTTTATGATAATATTCAACGGGTAGCTCAGGTAATCTAACCCACACTGCTATAGAGGAAACAGAGGCTTCAGAAGCTCTGAAATTAGGAACCCACGGCCTAAGCGAAAGAAAATGTTCCCCAATGAACCAAGGTCCTCCTTTAAGCACTTCTTCAAATCCTTCTTTGGTCTCAAATCTAATAAGGAAGAAACCAAGCCCAAGATCAACACAAGAAAAATTACCAGAGGATTTCCACATAATCTTAAGTTTGTTAACCAGAAATACATAACCCACTGAACGGCCAAAAACCTTGACTATTAGTGAGGTGCACCATGGGGCTTTGATCTTTTGTTTAAGTTCACGGGGAAACTTAATAACTACTTCACCATCTTCTGGGGGTACATCTTCTTCCTTATAAGAAATATCTCCACCATCCTCTTCCATACTGCTTCCAAAGAAAGCACTCTCATATGCTCCCGGAATAACTCCTATAAGAGACTCTTTATATGAGACACTAGGCTTCCGAGTTCCAACATGGGATCTTGGTTCGACTTCAGGTTGGCCAATAGGCATATGTTCTGCATCAGAAACTACCTCAGGAATAGCCAATGGATGGCGTTCTTTATGTTTCTTATTACTCCGGTGGCTGGCGCCGTCGTCATCAGCTGAATGTCCAAAATGTTCTCCACTATCACTACTACTACGCACACGTTCTTTTTCTTTTGGGCGGTCTGACATGTCAGAGTCCTCCATTCCTATTATCATGGCCTAGTTCCATGAATATTATCAAAACTATGTTTCACAAAAAAATAAAAGATGATAATTTCTTTTTTTTTTTTTTTTTTTTTTTTTTTTTTTTTTTTTTTTTTTCATCTTTTGACCCCATCAAGACAAATACTTGGTTGAGAGCATAAATTGTTAACATATATAAATGGAATTGAGCATATTGGGTGTGCTCTCAAGTTGAGCGCGTAAAAAGAGAGCAAATGACAAATAACCCAAACTAAAAGGGATCAAAAAGTATTTTTGCCCAAAATGTTGGCAAAAATACCTATTGGACCCTCTTAGTTTGTGTTTCATGTCATTTCGGTCACTTGTGTTTTACAATTATCAATTTACACCCTCAACTTTGAGAACACATTAATGCCGTTTCCATCCATATTTGTTAATGTTTTGTTGTTGACATTAGTAATTTAATTTAGATTAAATTACATTATACGAATTCATGTTCTTTTTTTTGGATGGGTTTGAGGCGGCACCAACGATATCATTTCTCTATACGAATTTATGCGCTTTTTTTATTTTATTTTTTATTTTTTATTTTTAAGAATGACTTTATATTGGGTATAAATTAAAGGGTAAATTATATTACCCTCCCTCGAGGTATTGCGGAATGACAACAAACCCCAAATTTGTGTTGAAATGACAGTCTCACACTTCAGATTTGATATAAATTGTCATGGGTACTAATCTTAATGAAATATTTATGTTTTTTTTTTTTTTAATTTGTTTTTTTAAAAGACTCACTCTCTCCTCTAGTTAGAGGTTTGGTAAAAGAAATATTTTAAAAAACGGAATACTATATTAAGGATAGTAATGAAAAGACTCATGACAGTTTTATGTTAAACCTAAAAGGTGAAACTATTATTTCGGCTAAAATTTGGGATTTATTCTCATTCCGCAATACCTCGAGGAAGAGTAGTATAATTTATCCTTTAATTTATACCCAATATAAAGTCATTCTTAAATGAAAAAAAAAAAAAAAAAAACATGAATTTGTATAGAGAAATGATGTCGTTGGTGCCCCCTCTAACCCATCCATGAACCATCAACCATCAACCATCAAATAACCACCAAATTTACTGAAATTAGGAATCCCAAAGCCTCCAATGGTGTCACATAGTCTCCAGATCAATGGTGAGGGATGAGTTGGTCCGAGTTCTTATAGAGAGGATGTTGAAGATTGGGTGACCAAGGTCTTGGAGACATGATTTTACAGCCGGCCTCTCACAACAAGTGGGTGCATACGGCGGACATAGGAGATACCTTCTCCTTGGAGACACCTAGTACCAACCAAACCCGGTTGGCAATAAACATATATTTCTTGTTTAATGCAATAAGCATTCTTTATTTAGACAATATTGTAACTATCCGATTATCTTAAAAAAAAATGTATTATACTAAAATTCCACCCAAGTGCTGAATGACATTGCAGTTGTCAGTTGCCATACAAAAATGAACCCGATCCTTCAGAATTTTGAATTATTTTTAAACATTGTGTCTCCCAAACTATCTTTGAAATATTTCCCTTTAAATTCTTTTATTGATGCTCACTCTTTGGAAGATGACTTGCTCAACGTATCATTAGTATTTTGCAGGATTCTCCAACCAAATATTTGGACTTGAACACAGTCGAGACCACCTTCATTTTGCTTACCCTTTCTTTGAAAAACAACACAGCCATTACGACATCATCATTCAATTAGCATGGCGACACACAATTTCCAGAAGAAAAAAAAATAATAATAAAAAAAAAATTATTATGTCCCAACAATTCAATCATCATTCAATTCCTTTTTCCCGGCCCCCCTAATGAATGAATGAACAAAGTTTATGGAATACAAAGACAGACAATATTATATTTTAAATAAAAATAAAAACAAAACAAAAGAAGCTGCTATACATTTGAGACAAACACACCAATAATGCAACAACATAGTCCCATCAATTGAACTCAACTCTTCCCTCAATTCTTCCTGTGCTATAAGCTAGTTGTTCAAGTCCTCAAATATAGAAACTAGAGATTCAAATCTTTCAAGTTTTCATCACGAAGTCTTCATTAAATCTTCTAGTAGCCACCATTAGAACCTCTTTTCACACAGATCATTTTGACTGAGTTCAAATCCTATTCAAGTCTTCAATTACTGAAGCCAAACTGAAATTATATAAATTTACCAATTGAGCTCCATACTCACCAATGTTCATCATCATTTTGTCAAAGATTGATTGCTTGAATTCTCAAAAGTTAAAAATTAAAAATTTACAGAAAACTATAAAAGAAAGAATTCTCAAATGAAGAAGAGTTTCAACCAAATCAGAAGCCCTACAAGAACCAGAAAATATTTATTTCCAATTGAAATTATATACTCCATTGGAGATAAAATAATCAACAAATCCCAAAGAACACTTAAAGGTTTAACACTTGTTTGAAAACCAAAAACAAAAAAAAAATTGGGTAAGACAAAAAATTGAGTCCTGAATAACCAGAATGGAAATCAAACAAAACAAACAACTAATAATTTTCAACACCTGATAATTCATGAATTAACAAGAGCAGCACAAAGAATAAAAGTTCATATTTCCCATTTCATTAATCAGAGACAATATGAGAGTGAAAGAACTAAGGATGCAGTTCCATTTCATTGTATTGCCAAGCATTAAAAAAAATAAAATAATGCAGTGGATAAAAAAAGTTAAATGGATAAAACTCATCAAATTTCGATAGTGATCAAGAACAATAGTTGAAATGATTCAGAGGGTGCAGAAACTGTACCATTTCCACATAGCTGTACATGGTGATGGTGAACTTCTGCTTGCAGCTGTAGTTCTTGGAGAGCAAGTCTGCAAATCAAAGCAAATAGCAGACTCATAATGACATAATTTCAGAACAAAAGCCACAACTGACATTGAGGGAGGGAGATTTGCCATGGGCTTTCTTGCAATGTTGGAGAAGAGTCCAGGTCCTATGCTTGTCAAATTTGCACAGATAGTAGAAGAGTTTTTGGAGATAAATTGAATATGATCTACAATCTCAGAAACTTTAACCCACAAAAATCAAATTTTCTAAAATTAAACAGATATTTTGCTGCAGGAACGAAGAATTGAAGCGCCCAGTCAAACCCATCTGGGTAACAGAGAGAGAGAGAGAGACCCCAGCTATCATATGCAAACAGTGAGAAAATAGTGGTAGCAGTGGTAGAGTACTGCTGGCAATTACTATAAATGACACCAACATCAGTGCTGCTCTATCTACTCACAAAATTGAAGAAGAAGCTGACTGGGGTGGGTTACATTTGAGTTTTTGCATTTTTCAGTGAGATTCCTATGGGTTTGGAAATAAAAACTACCTGTTTTGGTGGTGGTGGTGGTGATCAGTTTCTCACATTACAGGTTTTAGGAATGAGAAATAGCCATCCATTTAGACAGAATAAATACAGTAGCTATGTTATATACAATTTACATCTCAACTGACGCCGTTTAAGCTTTTAGAGTTTGGTGGTAACTAAGTTGAATATGCAAGGCGACTAATGTTTACTATTATAAGACATCAGCAAATCTTGAATTAAGTGACAACACATATATATCAAGAAAAAATCCAGAAGACCAAATAAAAATCAAATATAATATAAGCGTTAGAATGAATAAAGATAATAGACATCAATATTACCTTCAGGATGCCCGACAAAAATACAGATGAACCTCTGAATTATAGAGAAAATAATCTGTACCATCAGATGAATCTCAACCCACTGAAGCAGCCACATCAGAAAGGTCTTCAGAGCCAGATGTGCCCACAAACAGATCATTTCCCAAATAATCTTTTAACAACAAATAGCTCTCATTATCTACTTTCAGACCTTGGACATGTTCTTCAGACAAAGGCACACGCATTGCCTTAGCCGGTATCAACCTGAGATCTCTCATCTTAATTGAGAGATTAACAGCTGAATCAGAATTGTGTGATCTACATAGGAAATTACATAATCTAATGTAATTATTGCAGCTCAGTTCTATCCTTGCATCTATCATCTCTTGTAGCAATTGTATCACCATTTTAAGATCTCTTTCTCTATGAAATACATAAAGCATTACATTATATGTATGTGCATTAGGAGATATACTGGCCTCCTTCATCTGATTATACAGGGTACTAGCATCTCCAGTTCTACCACTCTTAACAAGTCCACGGATAGCAACCGTGTATGATACAGCATCAAGTGGATACTTCTCTACAACTGCTTTCCTAAATACTCTAATGGCTCTATAAAACTTACCAGCCTTTATAAGTCCATCTGTAATTACAGTCTGGATGTGAGCATCCTGACCAGGAAAATTCATGATGATCCCATGGTACACATTAACTGCTTCATCAATTCTTCTGGCTCCACATAGTCCACTTAGTAATCCAACAAAACTATACTTATCTGGTGTAAAACCTCTATCCAGCATATCATTATATAATTCCACAGAACGATGTGGAAACCCAGCATTACAAAAGTATCTTAGAAGTGCATTACAAACAACTAAGGGCTTGTTTGGTACATGTTTTCGTTTTCATTTTCATTTCCTGACTTCTTTCAACTTTTTAAATTGAAATTTGAAACTTGTTTAAATTTGGTTTTTTTTTAAAAAAAAATTCTGTTTGGCACCCTATTTTCTCACATGTTTTCAGTCTTGCTTTTATTTTATTTTTTTATTATTATCCTACAACAGATAGAGAGAGAGAAAAAAGAGTAGTCCTACTTTTATTTTATTTTTTTATTATTATCCTACAAGAGAGAGAGAAAAAAAAAAGAGTAGTTGATATTTATCTACAAGAGAGAGAAAAAAGAAGAGAGTAATTGATATTTATCTGTAAAATATAAAAAAAATAATTATTATATTTATTTTATGTGAGATAAAAAACAAATAATGAAAACAGCTTATAACTGTTTTGAAAAAGGGCATGGAACCCACGAAAAAAAAAAAGTTGTTTTCAAGAATAAAACTAAAACCGATGTACCAAACACAAAAAAAATTTGGTGGGATCTGCGAATTCTGTTTTACAAACATGAAAACAATTTTACAAAAGTGTGTATCAAACAAGCTCTAAGTCTACTACTATGACAAGTCCATGGACTAACTGGGGTAAGAGAGAAAACCTCTTAGACAAACCTACGGTAGATAACAAAGAACAGAATGTATAAGAATCAGGTGCCATATTTTGCGTTTGTAAACTTACAAAAACATCAAGCGCATCATCATACCTTCCAACCTTAGAGAGACAATCTATTAATACATTACAAAGAACCAAGTCAGGGGCATACCCTTCAGATTTCATGAGATTTAAAACATGGAATGCATCCCCAACCATTTTTGATTCCATAAATCCCTTAATTAAAGTTGTGTACGTCACAACATTAGGAGAAGAACCAGTCTTAACCATCTTCTCCAATAAACTACACGCAAAATCAATTCTACGCAGCCGGCAAATTCCATCAATCAATATACTCCACACATTCACAGATATTGGAATGCCCAAAGTAATCATTCGACCCAACACTTGATACGCTACCACTAGCTTATTCAACTTGCAAAAACAATTCAACACCATCTCAAATGTCTCAACATTCGGATAATACCCCATTCCCAACATCATTGTAAAAACCTCCCGAACACGAACCAAATCATTCAACTTACATAAATTACACAATGCAATGTTAAATGTCAAAAAATTAGGCAACTGGGTCTCCTTCAAAACCTTAATGGCTACATCGACACGCCCAATCTTGAACAATACATCCATAATTACATTACGCGCAAACGTGTTGGGGCTAAAACCATAGCAACCCATTTGCTCAAAAGCCTCAAAAACCATGTGATACATTCCTCCACGCCAATAAATCCTCAACAAAAGCAAAAAAGTTTGTGCCTTTGTCAAACACCCAATACTCTCTAATCCCCTAACAACCCCTCCAACCGTTTCATACCGGTGCATAAGGCGGTTAACCACACCAACCATATGTTCAAACGCCATCGTATTGTGGAAGTAATTGGGTTGCTTAGCACACCATAAAAAGAAGCTCAATGCAATCAAATCAGAAGGGCAGTTCAGTAAGGTGGAATGTACAATATGATGAGTGAGAAAGAGCTTATTTTTCTCGGGAAAATGTTGAATTTCCAGGAATTTTTTGTTCTGGGTAGTTGGGTTAGTTACACATACCGTTGCCGAGGAGAGAAAACGAAGTGGCAGAAGTGATGTGACGAAGAGGCGATTTGGGGTTGACTGTAACAGACTCCAGCTATAATATCTCCATAACATTTCCAGGAAAATTTTATTTTCCCACGAACCAAACGCAACATAAGAAGAGATGGAGGGTTTTGGAAAATCTCTGTAAAACCCTACAGACAGAGAGAATGGAGGAACTGCAATGGGGCCGGCGGTAGTGAGAGAAGAAGGTGGTGGGTGTGGGCTAGGGTTGGGTTCAATTGGGTTATAAGGAAACTAAAGGAACCGGGCCTAATATTGGAGGTATTTGAGAAGGGCCCATGGGAGTGTCTTGGGAATAGCCCGTGGGTTGGTCAAAACTCAAAAGAGATGGTTTAATTTTCTTTGTGTTATATGACTATGCTCTTGGAAACGAAAAGCGAATTGTGTGATTCTTGTGCCTCACTTTCTGCTTTGTTTGTTATGATCAGGAAGTTGTGATATCTCAAAATCGTTTGTCGTCTCTCTTTCTAACTGAAGGTATAAAATTTTCCTCTTTGAATTTTTTATTATTTTCGTTTTACTTGTTTGTTTAAGTACATCAATTTTTTACTTTTAAATTTTAATTTTTAATTTTTGAATAGAGAAAGAAGATTCTCCAAGCACTGATAGGGAAGCTCTTAGTTTTGGATCTCCAGAAAATCACAAGGGGCTCAAAGATGAGGTATACTGATGTTGGATAAAGGATATTAGTATTACATGGAAGGTCCTAAATGTTGTGTTTATATTATGATCATGCTTAGTATCAGATTGCATTTTCTCTTTGAATTAATTGAAGCTATAAATAGAAGCAAAGAATCATGCTTCTGCTTACAATGTTCGTGTAGTTACTTAACCACATACTTATACATGCGTTCGTGTTATATTTTTGAAGAGATATGGTATTCTGATTTTGTTTTGAAGCAAAATGAATTAAATGAACCAAATATTTTATTTTTCTAGTAATGATTAATTATTTTACTAGTGTTTCCCATATGAAAAACTGATTTTCATTATAGATTGGTTATCAGGCTTTTGTTTCTTCATCCTTAATGGAGTGATGTTTCCAGGTTGCATAAGTTGAAAATGTTGAAATGAGAATGCTATGATTAATAAGTAGAAATACAAAGAAAGATATGATATGAAATGAAGAAATTCGTTTAAAAGATATGGTTATTTCTATTTGATGAAAAGATGAGGGAGGATTGCTTGAGATGGTTTGGTCATTTGCAAAGAAGAGTGATTAATGCACCAGTGAGAAAAAAAGTGTTTTTGATTAAGTTGAGGGAATGAAAAGAGCTATAGGAAGACCTAAAATAAAATTGGTAGATATAATAAATAAGGATATGTTAATTAAGGAGGTAATAGAGAGTCATGATTTTTTATAGGATAGAATGACGGAAAATAATACATTTGGTGACCTTGATTAGCTTGTTGAGGATTCATAGCCATCTCCAAAGTTTTGGGATCGAGGCGTTTTTGTTGTTATTGTTGTATATAGCCATATACGCATACTGTCGCAAGAGGAATTTATGAGTCACCTTGATTTTAAGTTTCAAGAGACTTCAAAGCTGCAATCAGAACTGATTTTCTGGTGCTTGTAATCGGTAGTTAATTCTTGCTTCTCGTTGGTTGTATAGATGGATTGTAAGGCCTGCCATAGACTTTTTGGTTAGATTATTGAATTTTGTACATCTTTGTGGGTGCTTTTTTATGGTGCTAGATGCTAGAACTATCCCCCTCCCTATTTCTAATCTCAGCAGATTTGAATGTGTGATCGCAGACCTATTTCATCTGTCTACTACATGAGACATGAGTCATCCTCATTCTTTTCAAATAGGATGGCGTTCGTTACTCAAATGGATAGCCTTCGGTATTCAAGGTTCGTGTTGACTATTGAAATTTATCTTTTTGATTTGATGGAAATTATTGTTCAGGCCAGGTTTCTTAAAGCTTGTGGTACCTTAGCGCAGACCCCTGCTGAAATTCGGAAAGCATCAAAGTTAAATTTTTCACCTTCATATGATAGAGATTCAGAGCCTTAGAAATTCCATTCATGGCTTCCCAACACATCCATCAAGAAACTTCAGTTAGACAATCAGCCTGATCAACCACATACTCCCATCAAACTTTGTGAAGAGTGGGAAAAGGGATCAGGTTTGCAAGAGCAGACCCCTAGCAGGTTGTACTTCTGACTATAATGAATATGGTGGTGTACCAATTGATATACTATTCATTTCTCATTGAGTACACCTGTCATGGGAATGAAATTCTCCATATTTTAAAGCCAACCCGACCTTTATGTCAATAGGTTAGCAAACTGACTATAGCCGTCTCTATCTTTTATTTTTACAAAGGTTTCATAAGGGGGTTTTCTAGCAAATAGCAAATTTTTTAATCTTCTGGCCCTTTCTGTTTATGGTCTGGTATGGCTGGTTTGTATGATGAAATGTGGACACTATTTATTTGGTAGTATGGATAGTTTATACGTATGAAATGTGGACACTAATTATTTGGTAATGCTTAGATTCACTCTGACAGGCCATCTCTCTCTTCCAGCGTGAATAATACTGGAAGGGTCTCTTTTGTTGGCGTGAGCTGTTAGACAAAACAATCTTGTTGGCATGAGCTGTTAGACAAAACAATCTCTGCCAACAAGATTGTATTGACTAAGATATTATAGGAATCTGCTTTAATGTGAAATCCCATACTTCAAGGGTCAACTACAATCTCTGCCAAAGATATTGTATTGACTAAGATATTGTATTGTCTAGAATAGCTCCCTAAAAAGTCCTCTTTGTACCTATATATTACTGTACTCTATTCTGAAGAAAAAATATACGGAGAAGGAAAAACCTTCCATTGCAACATGGTATCAGAGCAGGTTCTTAGGACCTCTGCTCAACACACCTCGTGACCAGAAAAAAAAGGGCTCAGATCCATGGCAGAATCCACTGATCTGATGCAACAACTCAACCCCTAGACCGAATCACTTCTTACCAGCCTGACGACCAAAATGACAGAAGTCTTGACCAGATCCCAGACCTCACCACACCCACCGCCTGCTGATTCTTCGACTGCTCCAATCGGCATCAAGTTGGATGGCTCCAATTATGCCTTATGGTCCCAAGTTGTTGAGATGTATATCTCTGGCAAAGACAAGTTGGGATATATCAATGGAGACTCTCCCCAGCCTCCGGAAACCGATCCATCTTTCAGGAGATGGCGAACTGAAAATGCCATTGTAAAGGGA
>OU015769.1:27677909-27746502 GCA_907173295.1 Fagus sylvatica
TTTGGTAGAACTCCCGGGGACAGACCAATCATTGGGCTTGTTGCTGCTCACTGGAATAATAATGAGCCCATATTTCGCCAAAGTGGTGGATGGGAATGGAATCCCAAATTCGACCAATAAATACAAGGAGGTATGTCTTATGGCTTCTTCACTTTCTGCTTGAGGCCTGAACATTAAAAGCTTCATTTAAGGAATGCTGGTTGTTTTTGCAGGATCAGAAGGTGAGTTGGCATGCTATGCCATTTGAGGAGAGGTTAGAAAAGGCTTTGTCTGAAGAGAGTGTTATCACTCAAAGGCATTCTAGATTCCTTCTCTGCTGTGTGCTGTGTCCTGTTTGACTGTGATTTAAAACTATATTGCTGATAGCTTTTAAACGTAAATTGCAAGGTAGTCAAAGCGGAAAGGTGACCTTTGTATCACCTAAGTTGTGAGGCGTCAAAAAGGCACTGGCTTGTTGAAGCGAGGTGCTAAATTCCAAATATAGTTATTACACCTATAGAGCTTAAATCATATGTATTGAAATAGCATAATCAAGTGCTGCATGGAGAAATTAGGTTTATTAATTAATTTCAAAATAGGTTATGCACAGTTTAGGCTACAACAAGCTTCTATAATTTAATTACTGTAACAATAGGTTTTATAACAAGCTTATGTAAATTAATAATTTAACAATAGGTTTTACAACAGGCTTCTATAGATAGCTAATCTAACATTAGGTTTTACAACAAATTTCTATAAATTTGACATATAAAAAAGAGAAACTATCAAAATTAAAACCTAAAAGATTATTTGATATAAAAAAAAAAATTCTAAATTTATGAGGAAATAAAGAGGTGATACAAAGAAAGGAAAGAGAGAGAATAGAATAATGAAAATAAAATAAAATAAATCAGTGTGTTGTTTGTCTGTGTTTGTTGGTTTTGGTCAAATAAAAGCCTTATATGCTCTTTGTTTTAGCGTTTGTTTGTTTGTTGTTTTTTAAATTTTTTGTTTGACTGTAAGGGGCTTGTTTGTTTGCCATTTTTTTTTTTTATCAAATTACATAACCGCCACTATTTCTTATTGTTGCTGAATTCAAGTGAGGCTTTTTCCTTAGCGCCTTGAAGTCTTGAACATTGTTTAAGGTGCTCACCTCGCTTTCCTAGGCTGCTCCGCCCTTAGAAGCAAAAAATGTACATATCACAACAAAGCCAAGTGTTAGGCTAAAAACCCATTCCCATTTCCATTTTCTTGTTGGCTGATGTTATTAGAAATCTTTACTTATATAAGATTTGATGGATGCAATGTTATTGTAGCTGTTGCATGCTACCTGGAGATGTGAACAAAGTAGTAGTAAGTCATAAGTTAATTTCACCACTGAACAATAAGGATATTCAAGGACATTTGTATATTAATGTAAAATAAATATGGGAAGGTTCTGTGAATACGAAAAAATGAAGGAAAAACTCCCGAACATTTCAAATGGATTATTTTTTTGTTATGAGCTAGAGCTTAACAGTTACCAGTACCACAGCTTTCATCTGCTTGCTTTTCTGATTTCCTGACTAAAAAATATATATATTTTTTGTTCATAGAACGTTTGATTATATAGTTGTACGATTTACAGGAAGCATATCTATGGAAAACCAATAGCTTTTGATGAGGACGAGGAAAGTGATACGGTGCTTTCTCAGTTGCAGTCCTCAAACCATCCCAAGTCAGTTGTTTCATTCTGATGAATGATGCTGGCGGCGTTTCTCCATTGTGTTGTGAGTTTCGTTTGCAGCCAATATATTGCCGATTTAGTAGTGTCTTCCAAGACCTAAACTGAAGTTTACCTCATTCAAACATGGGTATTAGTTTTGTATCAGGCCATTGATTCATTGTGCTGGTTTTGGAAATCTTGTTCTTGTGGTAATAGTCTTTTCAGCAGCATTGTGCTGCTTGTAATGTACATAAGTAATGGAAATCCTCTGCATCAATGGCTCTTTGGTTCTGAATCTTTCTTAATTCTGCTTGCCCCCTTGAATTTTAGCCTTATGAGGTTCACTATTGACTAGCATTGGTCCGTGTAGCATTTGTCGGGCTCAATCTTTTCTATGCTGCATGTGGTTTGTCCATCTTATTTCCATGTTCTACTTGTAAATCTTATAACATATGGAGGTTGGGGTAGGCTAATACAATTTTGTCCTCATCAACTCTTTGTACAGTCCCATTTTCTCCATGATGTTCCAAAATCTGAGCAAGCATGCATTAATTAGCTTTGTGATTAGTTTATGGAGACTATGTTGTTGCCTTCATCAACTAACCTTTCACTAGGTTCTTTCACTTATGCATGGGGACTTTCCCTCCTAGTCTGTTTGTAGATTAAATCGGACATTGAAGTGATGGGTGTGCTTTTGTTCTGCTCATTTGCAAAGAGAAATTTGAAAGGGAGGAGGAGAATTGAGGATTGACATTTGAGAAACTGAATTTATTGGAAGATCAGTCTTGGCAGATAAAGAAACGTACAAAAAAAAAAAAGATTTAAAAAATAAATAAATCAAGAACGCTAGTGAGGACAGCCGTTACTGCATAAGCCTCAATACTTTGCAAACGAATATGAGGGAAATTAACAACTAACCTTGAAAGTATGCATAATCGATGGTTATCCTCTCTGCTTTTAATTTACAACTCACCTTGAATTTAACAAAATTGTCCGCTTTGATTAATTCTCTGTATCGTGTACTCATTCCCGCCATCATTTTTAATTCTAGTCACTCTCAATCTCTACCCGATTTGTGGTCAATATATTGATATATTATAATATAACCTTCTATATAGCTGTATATTCTGTTTTATTTACTCTACCAAGCATGTTAAGACTTAAGATTGATATTAATTTGTGTATAATTCAGCGAAAAAAAAGATACGAATTTGTGTATAACACAATTAGTTCCGAAAGTGCGATTGTCTGAAGATGTGTAAAGAAAGATAATTTAAGAAAAGAGTTGGAGATTTAAAAGAAGGAAATTTCTACTTTTTAATTTATATAGCTTATAGATCCCATGAACAACAAAAGAAAACTTTAATTCTTTTTGAAGGATGTTGGAGGCTGCTTTTTCGCAAGCCCTAATCCACTCTTTATAGCCCACCACCTCCTTAATAGTAAAACATGAGCCCATATCATCACAAATGGGGTCCATTTTCTCACTGGAATCAAGTTGACATGCTTTTGATAAAGAATTTTCTAAAGAAGAAAGCTCAGCCCAATACTTCTTTTGATATTCCAAATTTTCCTTTGCTGAAATGTAAACCTAACTTATCTTCTTAATCGAGTTAATTAAAACTAGCCACTTTGCACACGCCATGCGCGTGTTCAAAGGCTCTTTTCATTTTTTGGATAAATTGTACAGTTTTTATTATTTTTTTATTTTTTATTATTATTATTATTTGGAGCTTGTGAAGGGTAAGAAATGCTAAGACTTTTGAGGGATATGAACGGAACATTTTAGACCTGCAGGCTGAAACTTCTTATGTTTTGAAGCTTTTTTGACTGAATGATTGTCACTCACTTTGTTTACTTTCTCCAATTTTTTGGAATTCTTTGATTATTATTCTGTTAGAAATTAATTGCTTTCACCAAATACGTCTAGTATCCTTGATAAATTTTTTCCATGAACACGCGCATAGCGCGTGTGAAGAGGCTAGTAAAGATAAGGGAAATTGTGAGAAAATAAAGGGAGAAACAAATTTGAACAGGGGTTAGTAGGAAGTTTTTTTTTTAATTAATTTATTTATTTTGAGGGAATGAGAGATGAGATAGGATTATTTTGGATAATGATAAAAGTTGAGTAAATGAGGAGTTGCGAAGTTAGTGGGAAGGGGGAAATTGAAAAGTGAAGTAGATGAGGGAGATGTAAGAGAAAAAAAAAACCATTGTGAAACATGAACGTGGAATTGTGATCAATTTAACTTTTGAATTTGAGCAAGGGTAAAACTTAGGTACAGTTCCTTAGGTCAAGTACATTAGGTTCTTAGTTGAATTCAAATACATTGAATTTAAATATTCTTGGAAAAGATAACATTGTTTGTATTTCATTGGTTAAAACAACCATGCATTTGAATTCAATTAGGGAATTTAATGTACTTGATCTAAAGAACTGTACCTAAGTTTTATTCTTTGAGCAAATCAGTAGATTACTCTTGTAATCTTTAATTTTTTATTTATTTATTTTTTTAAAATATGATAGAAATTCTAATATAAACTCACACACACGTATATTTTAAAGATCCCGGGATCGAACCCACACTCTCATAGAGGGGGGTTTTTTGGGGAGGGGATTACCACTAGGCTGAATATCCAAGTGGCTACCTTTAATTTTTATTTTAAACACAAATCAATAGATCTAAAATATGAGGTTATTTTAGTCCGTGCATTAAAGTGGACAATTTTCTAAATAGTGATGTGACTATTATACCATTACTTCTAAGACACATTATTATTTGAAATCAATGATTAAATTGGGAAAATTGGAAGATATGAGGAGTACTTTTGACAGTATATTAAAATGGATATGAGAACATAAATCCTCTTAATAGTATTAGATAACTATTATACCCTTATTTCTAAGACACATTATTATTTGAAATCAATAATTAAATTGAGAAAATTGGAAGATATAAGGGGTACTTTTGACACTACATTAAAATGGATATGAGGAGATGAATCCGTAGTATTAGATAAAGATAAAATGCATGTACACCTTTTGAACTTTAATGGAATGGGAGGACTTGGGAAGAACGTGTCTCCAAAGAGTTATTCTTTCCAATCATCCCCTCCTGTGAATTTCCCTTGTCCAATCCCCCTTTCACTCTTACTCCTTGATTCAACCAATGTAACACGTTTATGAGAGTACAGAAGGAAAAAGACGAACCAGAAGAAATTTCGAGGAATGGGTGGGGTCGGAAAGAGACACCCATTCCATAAAACTTCTTCTAGCGCCTGCCACATCTCTCTCTCTCTCTCTTTCTAACGTATGTTTTGGGACTAAAAATAAATACTGTGTTTGAACAAATGGAAATTGTTTTTGCTATAGGATTTGGACCCACCAGCATTTCTTCAATACGGAAAACGCGTTGATGTGGAACTTATTAGCCCCTTGAGATAAGAAAGATACCCTTGAAAGTTGAAACCATGAAATTCAAGTTAGTAATAAAGAGAGGGTGGGTGGCTGGAAAAAATACGGAAATTGCATTAACAGTTTAGATATGATGCCATCTAACGTACGCAAATGAGATTCGCATGTACAAATTGTTTGTTGAGATTTTGACGCTTTCCGCTTGGACACAATATTCTTCCAAATTGGACAATTTATTGCACATAAAAAGTGTACTGTTATTTTGTATTAAAATAGTCTATGGTTTTTATAATAAAAAATCTTGTATAAATTTTTCAAAACAAAGAATCATATAAAATTTAAAAAGGTTAATGATTCATTATTAGACAGAACATAAGGAACATTAACTTTATGTTGGGTTCAACCCTGAGGAGTAGCTTAACTGATCCGGTCTTATGTGTGCTCTCATATAATCACTAGTTTGAGTCTCTTCATAACTACCTACCTAAGGCAAAGTCTTGAGTCCATCATGGTACACACCCTACTAGGGTATTGCGTGTTGCGTTTTCCTTAGAATTAGTTGAGACGCACGTATTTAAGGAACGCTAACTCGAACACCTAAGGTTATAAAAAAAAAAAAATTCTAAATGTTCAAAATCAAAATTTACTTTAAGAAGAAAAAAAAAATTTGCTTTAGAAAAATAAATAGAATCTAGATGTACAATATCCAAACTAGCTTTGGAAAAAGAAAAAAGAGAGTGAAATATGAAATCTTAAAAAAGTCAATCTGACTCTAGTTTCATAATATTCATAATGTATGGTCTTCAAACACCAATAGATTACTATATTGTTTTACCCAATTATTTACCAATTGCCTCTCACTTTCAAAACTTAAAAAGAAAAGAAAAAAAGAACTCGGTCACCGTTAAGCGTAAAATACAGAACTCCATCCAATTCAGTTCCACATCACTATGAATCAAAATCCACCGTATGAAGCTAAATCCATCACATCCAAAAAAGAAAATTTTGATGCAAATGGAAGAGAAATGCAAAGCCCTTAAGCCATCCGAAATAGCTACTTACTATTTCCATTACAGCAAGTTAAATGTTAGTGATCTACAGATTGCAAAAGTTGAATAATCCATCTGCTTTCGAAGCTAAATTCTAATGGAAATTGGCTGGTCAGTGGTGACGCTAGAAACAAAGGTCACAAACTATGGACAAAACCTATGAAACACGGAGGCTCTATTTTAGTCCACATACTTGTATTCGATACTATCCTATACTCGTACTTATATCATATCTGATAATTATTATCAATATTAACTCACATAAGTTTTTAAGAAATGTTATATCCTCGTACTTGTATCTATACTCATATCATACTCGATATTGTATCCATATCAATTTTTGTGCATACTAGGACAAAACCCTTCACTGTTTGTTGGTATAACAGAATCATATTCTAAAAAATCATTGCAATATTTTAAGCCTAGATGTAGTTATAGAATATCTGCTAATTAACCCAAGAAAACTGAAAAGCACAGATTCATACAATTGCAACACGTATATTCCACTATTCTAAAATGCCACCAATAGCAATCAAAATAATTGTTTAAAAAAATAAAAAATAAATAAACCGAAAGAATTTGGCCAAGTATTGGAAATTTGGAATAAAAGGAGAATATCTAAATGATTGTAGGGAGTTGCACTTAGACTCATGTTCTTTTTATTTAGCTAATTTAGGGTATGTTTGGTGACTGTTTTTTGTATTTTGTTTTCTAAAACTTGTATTCAGGTGTTTTGAGAAATAGTTTATAAAAATAATATTTTAATAGTTTTGAGAACAAAAAATTTGTTTGGTTGATGTTTTCTATGTGATTTACCAAAATGTTCTCATTTATTATTTTATTATTGTTATTATTATTTATTATTTTGCATTTAATAACCGGAACACCCCTCTCCACCAACCCTCCCCTGACCACCACAGGCCCACCCCTTTTCCACCGTGACCCACCCCGCAATCCAGCCCCAGCAGCAAATCACACTCAACGGAAATCTCACAAACATCTTCACAGCCGACCATACCCACCGGAAAACTCACAAATAACACACAAATCACAAATCACAAACATCGTGTCAAACAGGCACTTCAGTTAAACCACCGTCCAAACCACTGTTAAAAACAACACAAGAGTCACGTGACAGTGACTGAAAAAGAGTTAAAAAAAAAAAAAACAAGCAAAAGTCCTCATTTACCGATTTACGAAGAGAGAGCCTAGATCAGTGACCAGCCTGCCCCGCCGTGACACCCTTGGAAGTGACTGGTCTGTGGTGGGCATGATTAGCGCAACTTGTTTCATTTAGAGTTCTCTTGTGGTTCGTGCTCTCCATTAGCCATGGATATGGAGTTGTGTTCTACCATGGCTTGGGATGAAAATTCAGTAATGGAGTTGTGACAAGGATGCTGCTGTAAATCTGATATGTGAACAATTTTATTATGTATTTTGAAATTTGAACCACTATATGTTCTTTGTGCACTTCTTTGTCCGTTGATATTTCGGGATTGGTATTATAATCGTTCTGTACATGTTTGATGTTTCTTCTTAAAATGATATGTATCCCGTTAGCCATCTCATACTATTTCTGTTAAAAAAAGAAAAAGAAAAATTGATCTCAAAGCTAATACTGGAAGCCTCTTTGGAATTTTATTGATTTGGCTATGTTGTTGTTGGAATTTTATGGAATAATGAATCCCTTACGCATAAAATAAAAAAATAACTGAGAGAACTGAGGGGCATCGCGGCAGAGCGGGTTGGTCACCGATCTAGGCTCTCTCTCTCTCTCCGCAAATTGACAAATGAGAAGGACTTTTTTTATTTTTATTTTCCAGAAGTGCCTATTTGGCACAATGCTAAGTAGTAAATTAACTAAATAAAAACAACAGGGGGTCTGAGTGCAACTCCCTTCAAGTTCAAGAGATGTACATGCATTTTACCTTTAAAATAAACAAAATGTGAAATATGACATTAAATCACGTGACACGATATATTTTTAGATTCAGAAAAATCTTCGCCATGAAATTGACACGTTTCAAGAAAAATGAAGGGGATTCTAATCCAGGTTAAATGGCTATAACACACCTAATAATAATGGGAAATGCAAGAAAGTATGATATTTCTAATCTCATATATGTTTCAAGAAAAAGTTCAATAATTGATATAATAAATTAGGTTAGGTGATTAATTTCATCATTTCCTATTAATTTAAACTTTTGGGATCACTAGAAATTTCATCATTTCCTGAAAGTTAAAAATATCAGGTATTGTGCCTCACTTATTGAGGGGGATCTAGGTTCACTCTTAAGGAGAATTTTTTTTTTAATATTTATTTATTAAAATTCACCATTTTTCTATTAGTTTAAGCTTTTGGGAGTTGGGACTAATGATGATTTATTATGATTGGCTTCTTTTTTTTTTTTTTTTTTGGCAGTAACTTAAAATAGAATTGAGTGGTACACTTAGACAGCAGTGTATAATGTTGTAAAGAACTTAGGCAGTCATTCATGCACATGTTTGGTACCAATGAAAATGCCCCCATATGCTTGTAGAAAGTTGCAAAAGTAAGTAGGAAAACATCTCCTTCAGCACAGATTCTTCGGAATGAAAAATACTCTTTGTTGTGATGTTCACACACTTTTTCCTAATTACTTGCTAGTGGAGGATATTTTTAATTTGGATAAAAATAATAATTTTTAAAGCTTGTCAAATTTCTTGCGTGTAGAAGAAACTAATTACGATTTAATTGTTTGTTTAAGCCTAAACTGTCGGTTTGTTGAATCCATCATTCCATGAGAGCCCTCACCTATAGGAGAAATTATTCAGTCCACCGAGTGAACCACGTCATCTGTCCACCATTCCAATAATTAAATGACACGTGTGATAATTAATACAGTAAGCTTGGAGCTGTTTGGTCATTTTAAAAGTATGAGGTTAATGGTTAAAAGTTGACTGTATTAATTATCAAGCTGACTGTATTAATTATCAGACGTGACATTTAATTATTGGAATGGTGGCCGGGTGAACCACGTCAGTCGGTGGACTGAATAATTTCTCCTCGTTAAGAGCATTCAATTATGTCAATGTCAATGTCAATGTCAATGTACTAATATCTAGCGGCATTCAATTATGCCTTGTTTCCTAGCTAGCTAAGAATTCTCGGGAGAAAAGTCCGAATCTTATAAAACAACAGCCTATTCCCAAGTTTTTCGTTTCTTTTTCCATGTGCCCAAGTGGAATCATTGACTTTTAGGGAAAAGTCGATGTGGAAAAGTTTGGATATACTTAAATTAGGGCCTATATTCTTGAAGGCGAAATTCGAAGTTGATCAAAGAATGAGCTCTCTATTGGAATTTTCAGCCAGGAATTAATTACTAAAACAATCTAGCCAATTGAGATTTTCTCTGTTGCCACGTTTGATCTTTAGATAGAACTGTCAATGTTGGTCAAATGAATGACATTGAGAAGCATATCTATGGTTGAAGTTCTAACCACATCTTGAGGCTATCTTCAAAGCCTTCCTTCCTAATTATTTAGTATGTGTGCAACGAAGATTATACACGAAGATCATACACAGTGAGAAATAGTTAGATGTTCAAAGTGGGCATGCGTTAACAAATAATAAATAAATAAACCAAGCCAGATGAAGGAGTAGTAATTAGGGTGGGTTTGGCCCCGCAATTTCATAGGTTAAAAGTGCAATTTGGATCGAAATCGCAAATCTTCAGGAGTTTGGCCTCACGATTTTAGCAAAATTGTGTTTTTAAAATCGCGCAATATTGCGTTTAGAAACTGAAGGTGATTTGAAACTTTTTCATTACACGTGATTTGCACCCCAAAATTTTTGTACGCACCGCTCTTTTTTTTTGTACAAAATTCCTAAACTATCCTCAACTCTATTTTTTATAACTAAAATATTAGGCAAAAATATCTCATATGTTCTCTCTCAACAATTTTTCCCTTTAACACCGCCCACCTCTGCTCTTCCTTGCACCTTTGTTCTTTGCCTTGTCTACTTTTCTAAGATAAGCATCTTCTTCTTTCTTTCTCTCACTGGACCAACAGTCACCATCTTCTTTTCTTTCTCTTGCGAGACAAGTAGCCACCATCACCACTTGCAGACTTGCGTTTCTTCTTTCTTCTATGTATTTGCTTTCTTTTTTCACATTGATTTGTTTGATCTTAACAAAGGCAGGAAACCTGCTATTTGATTTGACAAGAGCTAAAGAGCTCATGTGGCCAATGTCTTACCACGTAATGGTTAGGTGTCTTTAATTTTAATGGCATGTTAATTGTGGGGTTTGTTAATTCTTAGTAGAAAATATTATGCTTTGCCTGCACCATTTTATCATGTATCACTATGTTTTCTTTTATGTTGAAAATATCCACTCACACCCTTTTAACAGATGTCGTTAGAAACTATTTATTTTACTCAACAACTATGATGACCCATATTAGTTTCATAAAAAAAAAAAAATGATGATCCATATTAGTTAGCATATGACATGAGTATGAATAATCTTTCATGTATACGTATCAATACTCTGAAACATATCCAAGTATACAATCAAATCCTGATTGTCAGTATTTGAAAAATGGCAAAATAACTTAACAGTATTGTCAAGTCCTTTTTGGTCATTTGCACCCGAAACAACAGTTTTAGATTAAAATTGTCCAAACATTCAATTGATAGAAATATCACTTTTTCATTAGTTTTCCTAAACGCTTAATTTTGATTTTCAAAATCGTGTTTTTCAAAATAGACATTTTAAAAAAGCACTTTTTAAAAATCACACTTTTTCAAACAGCTATCCCAAACCCACCCTAATAAGATAGCAGACATTGCAAGTTTAAGAGTGTTTAGATTGACAAAAATACAAAATGTGAACTAGAACCACGGAAAAGCACAGGGGCAGGGCAATAGCCTTTTGATCCTTATGGCATTTTGCCACCAAATATGACACATTGCCACATATAATGGACCATGGCTGAAAGACAGTGAAAGGTAGACTTTAAAAGTAGATATTTATCGTTAAAGTCATCGAATAATAAAGATGTTTTTGTTCCCATGCAAGAGAGAGAAAGACATTTAGCAAACAAATAAAAAATGTGAGAGAGAGAGAGAGAGAGATGTGAGCACTTTTGCTTTAATTTTTTTTTTTGATTAAATTAGTAGACTTTTGACTTTAATTAGTTCCGCCAGACTCATTAATATTGTGATGCCTCCCCCTTTCCATGGTTTGGTTATTCTCCATATCTATATATACGTAAATTTTTGTTTTAAGCTCCGTTTGTTTTGTTATAAAATGTTTTTCGGAAAATATTTTCAGATTTGCGAATGTTTGTTTCACTGTAAAATAGTGGTCAAACGGAAAATAATTTCCGTTGACCGGAAAATCCTTTAGTAAAATTTGAAAAATGGTTTACGCCTAATTTTTTCGTAAACCATTTTCCAAAAATACATGCCTTACCCCCGCCCCTTCTACTCTATCTTTCGCATAGCACTGTAAAATATTTTCCGGAATGCAACCAAACACGAGAAAAAAAAAAAAAATCATTTTCATCTAAAAACATTTTGCAATGAAAAATATTTTACAGAGAAACAAACGGAGCCTTACTCGTAAAGATTTTATTTTATTTGCAATTATATACATTTAGTTCCTTCATCTCTTACTTGATATATCCCACATAAGACTTTTTTGTTCAGTCAAAAGTGGAATTACGCAACATATATTGCAACATAATTCTTCTGGTGATCGCAACAACTTATGCATTTTCTCCATCTTTTGTCAGTTTTTCTTCACATTGCCATCAAAGGTCCACGCGTGCATTCTAATATAATACTGGTATAAGTAGTGAAGCTAATAAGGATTCGGTATTAACATTCATATATATGTCCCCCCTCCAATAAAATAATATCGCATTAGATTTTTCAAATAAAAGCATAGTTTTGCATAAGGACTAATATTTACGATCACAATCTCATTAAAAACCTATTCTACCAATATCATTTGAATATTAAAAAAAATAAAACAAAAAAACTGTCCTCGCTTGTGTCATTGACAACATCGTAATTGTTAACAATCAAATGTTAAAGCATCTAACCTAAAAGCTTAAGTTCATGGTGAAGATGGCCAATAAGTTCATATACCTGTGTTGCGTAATTTTTCGTACCAAATAATATCTAGAGCTTCACCAGGAGATGTCTTGAATATTGACCATCAATTGCTGCAAAAATCCTTCCTGTAAAACAAATAAAGATTCTTTAGAGGTGGTGGCGATTTACGCCTGATCACCCTCCGAAGATTAAGTTAGTTTTTTCTGTTTTTCTTTTTTAAGTGAAAGTATATATGCTCTCTGGTAGTTCACGCACGTACCTCATTCTCTTTGTTTGCTGCTCTATTTATAGTCTGGTTCTTGATCCACTTAAGCTCCACCAGCTGAGAGGCTCTCACTTTGAGGGTGACATGACATGTGACAGTCCTTTTTGGGATGATTTGACATTGGTACATAACGTATAAGACACTATTGCCAAACTCATTCAATGAATTCGGCTAATCAGTCACGTGATGACCGTCTCGAGATACGCACTGGGCAGAGACTGCCAAAATCCCACTGTCCTCATTTAATGCTGTTACCCAAATATCAACCTAAGAGGGGGGGTGATTTAGGTTGAGGCAAACTTTTTCGATTTAAATGCGGAATTAAAAACTATTTTCAATTAGCAAAAACAAATTTAAGAACACAATTCAATTGCAATAAGATATGATAGAAAATCAAACATAAGCATATATAAGCAATTGAATAAGTAAGAGATAGAGATAGAGAAAATCAAACACAGTGATTGTTATCGAGGTTCGGCTTCCCCGCCTACGTCCCCGCCTCAAGATCACTTCTCGAGGATTCCCAAATTCACTAATTTGACAATCTTCTTTCGGGTGAAGATCAAAACCGTTACAAATCTTCTTTACACGGTGAAGAGTAACCACCGAGTGAAAAATCCTTTTCACTCTTAGGATTTATACCAAGACCCACAAATCTTCCTTACAAGGTGAAGAGTAACCACCCAGTGAAAAATCCTTTTCACTACTTAGGATTTATACCAAAACCCTAACAAAAACACTCAATGGTTTCAACAAAGTATTTGTTGTACAAGATAAGGCTCTCTCAAAGAGTAATTGTACACAATATGCTCACTCTAATAGTATATCAAGGAATTTGATCAATATGGCTCAAAAAGTGTTTAGAGAAATTTTCAATCAAGGATTTTGAATGATATGAAAATATAAGCTTGAGAAGGATGGATTGATGTATAAGATGTTATCTTTTCTATCTTTGATTTCTCTTGTATGCTTTATGTTTAGAAATGAAGAAAGGGTAGTATTTATAGCCATCATGTTGTCTTGCATTCTTCTTGATTTTCAATCAATCAATTTGCTTTCTTTGAAAACTTTTCTTCTTAAGATTTTTCAACCATAATTGATATGGTTGTCTTGCATGTGAATTTCAATCAATTAAGTTTGTCTTTGAAAGACTTTAAGAGATTTTTCAATTGATATTGTTGTCTTATATTTGAATTTCAACCAATCAAGTTGTCTTTGAAGACTTTAAGAGATTTTTCAATTGATATGGTTGTCTTATATTTGAATTTCAACTAATCAAATTTGTCTTTGAAGACTTTAAGAGATTTTTCAATTGATATGGTTGTCTTATATTTGAATTTCAACCAATCAAGTTTGTCTTTGAAGACTTTAAGAGATTTTTCAATTGATATGGTTGTCTTATATTTGAATTTCAACCAATCAAGTTTGTCTTTGAAGACTTTAAGAGATTTTTCAATTGATATGGTTGTCTTATATTTGAATTTCAACCAATCAAGTTTGTCTTTGAAAACTTTAAGAGATTTTTCAATTGATATGGTTGTCTTATATTTGAATTTCAACCAATCAAGTTGTCTTTGAAAACTTTAAGAGATTTTTCAATTGATATGGTTGTCTTATATTTGAATTTCAACCAATCAAGTTGTCTTTGAAAACTTTAAGAGATTTTTCAATTGAAGTTGGTTTTAAAGTTGAGCCTTAAAGATCAAATCTTAATAAACTTTACAAAACCTAACTCTTACTTCTCATATGTCTCGGATCATTGTCTTTGAGCTTGATTTCTTTGTCTTGAGTCTTGATGACTTTGATCTTCAATGAATTTGCAACTTGTCAACTTTGTATTTGCTTGATATTTGAATTGGCCATCTTGGTCCAATTAAATCAATAGTCAAAATTAAGCTTTAAAACATAAATCATTAGTTCATATGAAAATATCATTAATGAATAACTTAAAATCATGGTTATCATCAAAACTACATGAATGTCCTTGGATTAATTAGCCAATTAATAATTATTGAAACCTTGAGGCTAACAAATGCATCTGAGAGGTCGGTGCTACTTATCCCGGTCAAGTTGTCCGGTATCCGTTCAAGGTAAACTACATGGGTTAGGATCTTTCCTTTTTCTCCGATGAAGCTTTGAAGCATTGGTTTCTTGGGCGGATCTTCCAATGCCACAAAGGGAATCGAGTTGAATGCCCGGCTACCGGTGTAGTTATGTCCGGTGAACGGTTCATCATATGACATGTCAATGCGTATTGAACATTTAATCTTAGATGGGCCTTAACCCAATTATATGCTTGTCTTCATTTTCTTGAATGGGCCTTAGCTTCCACTGTGGGCTCAATGCATCCCATATTCTTTATGGGCCTTTATATATATAAAAAATATTTCCTCACACAATAGCCCCTCAGAACGGATTATTCCCGTTCAGAAATCCGTCCATCAATTAGGGTTTCTTGACGCGAATGATTCGTTTCTGACACGTGTTGAGATGCCGATTCATTTCTCTGAGGATCTCTTCAGATCATATTTGTCGTTTTGGTTTCCGCATTTGTCTTGAGCAATGGGTCGTGTACTGTATTTATGAATCATCATTGCATATCTCCTCCGTCTCTTCGCACGCTGGGATTTGATTGGTGGATGTGACCTTTCGGCAGATAGCTCATAAATGCTGGCTTACGGTTTCGAGACTGTCCTCCTTATATAAGTTGGCCTCCGGTTCTTTGTTCTGGCTTCTACTTCCTTCTGACTCTCTTGTCTTCTTCTCTGCTCCCTGTGCTCTCGCTGCCCTCGCCTGAACATCGCTCCCGAACCTGTTCCTCAGTCCTCTTTGCAACCTTGACCTGTAAGTTCCCTCACTCTCTCTTTATTTCGTCCTCAAAGAAAACCCTTAGAATGGCAAAAACAAAGAAAACCCAGGGCAAACTAGCCCGATATGTAAATACCCCAGAGGCCATGGAAAGATTCCGCCGTCATTACGGGGTCCCTGATGACGTGCATCTAGAATATAGGTTCTGGGAAAATGCCATCACCGGCGAACACGGGGATCTCATTATCCCTTTAGTAGCCATCATCGAAGGCGGGGTCCATTTTCCGATTGACCCCCTTCTAGCTGATTTTCTAGAATATTTCCGAATAAGTCCCACTCAAATAAGCCCCAACATTTTTAGGATAGTGAATGGGGTAGCAGAACTCAACCGCCGGTTAGGTTTTAACCTAACCGTGCATGACATAATAGCCACTTACTTCCTCCGTACCACCCAACACGAAGCCTTTTCTCTGAGGCCCAGGGACGTTAATAACACCCTGGTGAATAGCCTTCCTGACACAAATAAGGAGATGACGGACGATTTCCTCCTTGTCAGAGGAAACTGGTATTTCCCTGGTCACCGGTGCCCCACCACCGACGGGAAACCAGGTTAGGTTCTGTTGGACGGTGGAATTTCATATGGCACTTCTTATTTCCTTTTGAAAACCTTCTTTTCTGACGCATTGTTCTTGTATTTTCTTTCTTTTCTTTTTTGTAGAGGAGAAAAAGAAATAAGTCCAGGCCCACCTCACTGATCCTGTTGCCCTCCAAGCCGTCTATGACAGTGAGGTCTGCGTGGACGAGTACGCAAATCCCCGCTCAGCCTACAAGCTTCTTCGGTACATCCCGTCTGCACGGAGTTTCTTGCAGTGCAGGCAAGTCAAAAACCTAGCAGAAACCCTTGCAAATCCTGCTAACAAATCCCCTCCCGCTCACGACATACGAGACATGGCCGAAATCAATCTGAAGAAACTCCTGCCCCCCACCCGTCCCCAGGCTGAGACATCTGAGCCCGTCCTTCCACTGGAGAGGAAGAGGAAAAGGAAGGGGCCAGCGAAGGGGGAGGCTTCCCAGGCAGCGGCTCCGACTGATCCGGACACTGCTCCAACTGCCTCAAAGAAGCCTGAGGCCAGACCAGCTCTGCCCGGAGTTGACACGTTACCGTCTAATGAGGACGCAGACGTGGAGATGGTGGGACCCTTCGTCCCTGAACGGGATCCAAACTACCCGGGGGTGCTGGCCCCATTTTGGGCACTTCCCTTGGAAGCTGAAGGAGAAAGGGTGAGGACAAACGCCACCGTTCTCCGGACAGGAGGGTCCGGCTCCAGCACTGCCTCTGCCCTCTGTGAGGTGGCACGCCTGCCCGGTGACATGGACGTGTGGGGAAAGTCCACCAACCAAAAGGTCATCAATAATCTCCGCCGGGGTCTCATGATGGTAAGTTGCGCTTTTCAAATTCATTCTTTCATTCTAATATTCATCAGACTAATAAAACCAAATTGATTGCAGGCCGTCCAAGGCTCCCTTGAGTTAGGTGACCGGTTCCAGCGTCAATATGCTGAGCTGCAGAACTCTCTAAGGGTAGCCACTCGTTCCTTTGAGCTTAGTAACGAGTCTGAGCGGATGAGGAGGGAGGTGGAGGCCTACAAGGAGCAGGTCAGAATTGCCACCCTGAAGAAGGACGAGGCTGACCTGAAGCTTGAGGATACGCAGGATCTACTCCGCAATGCATTGGAGGAGAACTCCAAGGCCGGGGAGAAGATCCAAGCTCTGGAGGCGGAGATTGCAGCCAGGGAGAGGGCAGCTTTTGAGCGGGGGTCAGTGGAGGCTCAAACAACAATGACCAAGTAGCTCCCGGGTATTTACAATGAAGCCTTTCTGCAAGGTTGGAAGGCCTTGTACTCCTGGGAGTCTGACGATATGCCTCAGCTGCCTCCTCAAGAGGTCCTTCCCTATCCAAATGCCCCCATTGGTGTCCTTGAAGAAGAGCTCCCTGAACCTCAACCAGCAGCTGACGATGTGGCCGGGCCTTCCAACTCATGATTTTCTTTGTCCTTACTTCTTTTCTTTTTATTTCCAGATCTTGTGTGATCTTTATATACTCTTCTATCTCTCCTTTTTTTTTGAATTCGCACAAGATTGATATTCATTTTTGCATGTTTATGATGGGTTTCCATTTTATGGCCATCATTTTTGAATTTTGCTACATTTATTTACCTTGTTTATCTTACTTAAAAATGGTATAACTGTTTAATAACGGATCTTTTGGTAATCAAATACTTTTATTTGGACGGAGCATATATCGGGATGCAATCATACAACGTGCAATAACTTAAAAGACTTAGAAAGTTCAACTTTAGAAAGGTTAAAGGACGATCTTACCCGGTTGCACGGTGAAAGATCCACTGTCTATACTCCAAGAATTATAATCGTTGGGTGAAGACTTGATATCTTTGTTTGAGCGGATACGAAGTTTTAACCGCTCATGAACTTTCATTGAGTATTCCTGCCCGGATGGGCGGTATGATCCTTCTTACTCATACCTTCACGATCCTCAGGTAATTAAACCTTTACCACACCTGATCAAGTCAGGGTTTTTGCCCCTCAAGGAGGACTTAATCATGGGCATTCTTACCCGGGTGACCTAGGCAGACGTTCTTATCTGCCGTCTAGTCGCAGCTTTAAACTTATTTAAAGTTTTAATCACCGCACCTGTTCTTGTCAGGTTTTTTATATTTGCCTTTTATAAAGGACTTTTATAATGGGCGTTCTTACCCGGGTGGCCGGTATGGACCTTCTTATCCATACCTTTAGGGCCATAATCTTTGGATAGTGAATCCTTGATCACACCTGAGCGGATCAGGTTTTTTGCCCCCCAAGGAGGACTTAATCATGGGCATTCTTACCCGGGTGACCTAGGCAGACGTTCTTATCTGCCATCTAGTCGAGGCTTTAAACTATTTAAAGTTTTATGCACCGCACCTGTTCTTGTCAGGTTTTTTATATTTGCCTTTTGTAAATGACTTTTATAATAGATAGAGAAGTTGCAAACTGAGACTTCATTGATAATACTTCTTTAGATTACAGATATTCCACGGTCGTTTTACAGGAGTATCATTAGGCCCTATTAGCATAAAAGCCCCTGTGCCGGCCACAGATGCGACCTTGTACGGTCCTTCCCAGTTTGGTCCAAGTTTTCCGTGAGTTGGATCTTGTTTAGCCCCCATGACTTTCCTGAGTACTAAATCACCAACTGCAAGCTCTCGAGGGTTAATCCGCTTTTCGTATATCCTTCGCAGCCCATTCTGATAAGCGGCTAAATGAATAAGGGCTGAATCCCTCCTTTCTTTAGCTAAATCCAAGTCTGTGGCTAGACTTGTCTCGTTGGTGACCGAATCATAATACTCCGTGCAGATTGTAGGCAAGCCAATTTCGAGAGGAATAACCGCTTCAACCCCATATGTAAGTGAAAAAGGGGTTTCTCCTGTTGAACATCTGGGGGTTGTCCGGTAAGTCCACAGGATGTTTGGCAATTCTTCAATCCACCTCCCTTTGGCCTTTTCCAGGCGTTTTTTGATTCCGTCCAGCAGTGTCTTGTTGGAGGACTCCGCCTGTCCATTCGCCTGGGGGTAGGCGGGAGTAGAGAAATGATTCCTGATGCCATATTGCTCACAAAATTCTCTAAACGGCCCACTAGTAAACTGAGATCCATTATCAGACACCAGCACTCGGGGGATTCCAAAACGAGTGATGATATTCTTCCAAACGAATCTTTTGGAGTCAGCATCTGTAATATGCACCAGAGGCTCCGCCTCTACTCACTTGGTGAAATAGTCTGTTGCCACAATAAGCCACTGGCGGTTTCCCGGCGCCCGAGGGAGTGGTCCAACTATATCCAGTCCCCATTGGGAGAACGGCCATGGACTGGCAATAGGATTAAGACTGGTAGCTGGCTGATGTATGGACGGAGCAAACCGTTGACACTTATCACACTTTTTCACATACTGGGCAGCATCCTTCTGCATGTACGGCCACCAATAGCCTTGCCCAATGGCACGATGTGCCAAAGACCGTCCACCAGTGTGTCCTCCACATATGCCTTCATGGATTTCCCATAATAGATTCTGAACGGTGTCCAGGTGAACACATCGTAAATAAGGCCCGGTGAAAGACCTTCTGTAGAGATTTCCTTCTTTGGAAACCCAATACCGGGGAGCAATCCTTCTTATCCGGTCAGCTTCCTTACGGTCTGCCGGCAATATATCGTCTTTTAGATAGGCCAGTATAGGGCTCATCCAGCTGGGAGACTGGTCAACTGAGCATACTTCATTAATTATGTCGCCTCCAACACTCGGGAGGCTTTGCATTCCAACAGAGATTATCCGCCGTAGTTCCAGGGCAACAGCTGATGTTAGACCGGCAAGGGCGTCTGCATGCCTGTTCAAGTCCCTGCCTATGTGCTCCACTTGAACATGTTTGAACTTTTTCAGCAACTTCTTTGCCTCTACAAGATATATCTTCATTTTTTCATCCTTAGCTGCATAGTCTCCTGAAATCTGATTCACCACGAGCTGGGAGTCGCAATAAACGGTCAATGGATCTGCTTGGAGAGTAATTGCGCACCGTAGACCGTGCAGCAATGCTTCATATTCGGCCACATTGTTAGAGGCGGGGAAGCCTAAACGGATTGCCAATTCCATCATCTGACCTTGGGGAGCGGTAAGCACCACACCTAGACCTGAGCCTCTAGAATTGGACGCTCCATCTATGTATAACTTCCACCCCTCTATGTGTTGTATTGAAGATACGTGGTTCACCCACATAGGTCCCATTTCTGCGGGGGTGAATTCAGCGATGAAATCCGCCAACACTTGTCCTTTGATAGAAGTTCTTGGGCGGTAGTTGATATCATAAGCCCCTAGTTGGGCTCCCCACTTGGATATCCGCCCGGAGAAGTCTGCGCTTCTCAAAATAGCCTTCAGTGGCTGCTCGGTCAAGACAATCATAGTATGTGCCTGAAAATAATGCGGAAGCTTCTTGGCCGAGCATACTAAGGCAAAAGCCAACTTCTCAAGCGGCAAATACCTTGATTCTGCCCCGTCCAGAGTCTTGCTTGTGTAGTAAACCGACTTCTGAACGTTGTAGTCCTCTCGCACTATGGCTGCGCTGACAGCATGTTCAGAGACAGCCAAATATACATATAGAGATTCCCCATTTACCGGAGTAGATAAAAGGGGGGCAGCTGCAAGATACTCTTTTAACCGCTCAAAAGCTTGGTCAGATTGCTCTCCCCAATGAAAGTTCTTCCCCTTCTTTATTAGATCAAAGAAAGGGCGACACTTTTCAGCTGCCCGGGAAATGAAACGGTTCAAAGCTGCCGCCATGCCGGTCAGCTTCTGGACCTCTCTTACAGTTCTTGGGGGCCTTAACTCAAGGATAGCAGATATTTGGTCCGGGTTGGCTTCAATACCTCGTTGGGTAACCATAAATCCCAAAAATTTCCCGGACCCTACACCAAAAGCGCATTTGAATGCGTTTAACTTGAGGTGGTGCCTTCTCAACGTATTGAATACGGCCCTTAGATCTCCCAGGTGATCTTCAGCATAGACACTTTTGACTACCATATCATCGATGTATACTTCGACTGTTTTGCCCAGCTGAGATGAGAACATTTTAGTAATCATTCTCTGATAGGTAGCCCCAGCGTTCTTCAATCCAAAGGGCATGACCTTGTAACAAAAGATCCCCCTTGGTGTAATAAATGCTGTCTTTTCCTCATCAACGGGATTCATGGCAATCTGATGGTATCCTTGGAAAGCATCCAGAAAGCTCATTCTTTGATGGCCGGACGTGGCATCCACAAGCTGGTCAATCTTGGGTAATGGGAATGGATCTTTAGGACAAGCTTTATTTAGATCCGTGAAATCTATACATACCCTCCATTTACTGTTCTTCTTTTTAACCACGACCGTGTTAGAAAGCCAGGTGGGATAAGGAATCTCCCTTATTGCCCTCGCCTTAACTAACCGGTTAACTTCTTCACATACTGCTTCCTGGTGGAGTGGGGAAATCCGCCGCCCCTTCTGTAAAACGGGACGGATAAGCGGATCCACATTGAGACTATGACATGCGAAGGCTGGATCTACCCCGGGAGCTTCATATGGATTCCATGCAAACACATCAGCGTATTCCATTAACAATGCAGTGAGGCCATCCCTTAGCTCATGTGAAAGGGATGCACCTAATAAAAAGTATCTTTCTTGATCGGAGACGGACATGTAGTGCTTTATCAACTCTTCCGCACATTTCTTTTGCGGGGCGAGACCTTCATTCTCAACCCGCTCCTGTAACTGCTATTTGGCCGGTCTTGCCTCGGGCTCAGGCCCATAAGATATAGCTCCTTTCTGGTGGGCGGCCGCTATGAGACATTGTTTGGCCGTCACTTGATCACCTCTAACCTCCATTATTCCTTCTGGGGTTGGGAATCTAAGTCTCTGGTGCAATGTTGATGGGACAGCCTTCATCTTGTGTAGCCAAGGTCTTCCCAGAATTGCATTATACGGAGAATATGAATTCAGCACCCAGAAATCCGTTGGAGAAGAAACGGTCCCTGCATGGACCTTCACAGTAACGCGACCAACCGGCATCACTGATTCCCCTGAGAACCCGTATAAAGGATCGACTTTCCAGTCAAGATCCTTATGCTCAAGGCCCAAGCCCTTGAAAAGGGAATCATACATGATCTCAGCAGAACTTCCGAGATCAATTAATATTCTTTTCACTTCAAAATCGCCTATTTGCATGGTAACCACCAAGGCATCGGAATGTGGGAGTTGCACCCCTTCTAGATCCCGATCAGTAAAAATGATTTCTTCAGTCATTTCCTTTCTCAGCCTTTTTGGAGCCGGGGTCACACCTTCGGAGACTTGAAATATCTCCCTTAGATGGGCGGCTGCACGGGTCTCTGTTCTCAAATTATCAGCCCGTGCATGGCTGTGTATTACGTCAATGGTCCCAATAGGTGCTTTGGGCTTTGGGTCGTGCACTCGCTGTTGTTGATGCTTGGCACTGTCCACAAATTGATGAAGGTGCCCGTCTCGGACCAACTCCTCCAACAAAGCTTTATAGTTCCTGCAAGTTTCAGTCAAGTGCCCCTTCTCTCTATGGTAGGCACAGTATGGCATTGACTCCCTGGAGGCTGGGTCCCCACCTAATCTAGCCGGCCAGACAAAATAGGGCTTATTTTTTATCTGGGGCAATATTTTGAAGATCGGCTCTTTGAAGGTGGTGTTGATGGCCTGGAATGATTCCCTCGTGACCGGACCCATCTGTTTGGGATTGCGCTGAGCTCTGCTTGTTTCTGGTTGGGCCGATTTCTTCTGAACGACCACATTGTCACCGGATTGCTTCTGGGGTTGCAAGCCGTCTTCCTCAACACGGACATGCTGTTCTATCCGGGACATGAGATTCGACATATCAGGGGGTGGCTTCTTGGCTAAGGATTGCCTCAATTTACTCCCAACGGGGAGACCGAATCTGAATTGAGAAATAGCAACGTCTTCCCCACACCTGGTCAATTTCATTATAGGTTTCCCAGTACCTTGCTGAATAAGACTTCAAACTCTCACCGGACCTCATAGCTAAGGCCATCAAAGAATCCACCTCCTTTGGTTTTCTCGTGTTGGTGATAAAAGCGGGTGGTAAAGGCCTCAGCAGAGTTCCGTCCAGGAATGGATGGATCCGTGCTCAAGCCTATCAAACCACCTGAGGGCCACATCACCCAGACTGGAGGGGAAGATTCGGCACATAAGGACATCATCTCCGTTATGAAGTGCCATTGAAGCGCCGGTAATGACTCAAATGTGCCACAGGGTCGGTCTTCCCATTATAAGTGATCAAGGTTGAGAGGAGCAATTCTAGCCGGGAGTTTTGCCCGCTCAATTCTCGAAGAGAAGGGGGAATGGGAGATTTGTCGCAACTGGTTCCAGACCGGATTCTGATCTTTTTTCTCTGGTTTATGCACAGGGGATTTTCTTTCCGTCCTCCTCCCCGTCTTGCTCCGTCTGGAATTTTTCGGGGCCCTGTGGTCTTCCTCTGATCGTTTGGGACAACGATGAGAGCTTTCACATGAATCAGAGTGGCTTCTCGACCTTTGCCTTCTTAACCTCTGTTGGTCACAGCTAGCTTGCACCTCTTTCAACTCTCGTAACTCCCTTTCTAGTCTCTCTATCTTTCGACTTCTTCTGAGGGCCTCGGCATCAATCACATCACGGGTAGCATGAGATCTTCCTCTTTGACCCTCAACCCTTTCTCTGTTTGCTTCGACACGAACTTCTGACATGACTCTCCTCGTTCCTGAGGGATTTGGTGGAGGGTCGTTGACCAAAACGAAAGCGTTTTCTCCCTCCATGTGACTAGCTTCAACTGACTAACTCGACTGGCTTGGCTCTCAACTTCGTTTCCCACAGACGGCACCAATTGTGTTGCGTAATTTTTCGTACCAAATAATATCGAGAGCTTCACCAGGAGATGTCTTGAATATTGGCCATCAATTGCTGCAAAAATCCTTCCTGTAAAACAAATAAAGATTCTTTAGAGGTGGTGGCGATTTACGCTTGTCGACGACACCGGCGGAAAAATCCTTTTATAAATAATTCTATTTATTTTTATTTTTCCTTGATCCCGACCCCCATTTGGCGAGTGTTGTGTGTGATCTCTTTCTCTTTTCCGTTTCGAGATACGAGTTGTGTGTGTGTGGGAACTTGTGTACGTGTGTGCGTGTGAGCACAAATTTGGAGCCGCCACCAACCATGGGAAATTTTAAGGTGTGATTGGGCACCTACGTCTAATAGATTTTATCTAATTTAGACATTTAAAACTAAATGGTCTTGAACCAGAGATAGGTTCGGGGGTTTGCTTATGCGTGGGGAAGGTGTTAGGCACCCCACGACATCCGTTTAAGAAAACGGTTACCTCCTTTCCTAATGTTTTCTTTTATTTGCTAAGCCTAAGTTTGTTGGTTTTAATTATGAACAAATGTCCCAAATTTGGTCGAGCAATATACCAAGAATGGCAAATGCAATTTGACCTCATTTGGTTTTGATTAGACTCTTTATTTCACCGTCCCTTTTATCTTTGTATCTTTTAAATTTCCGGGCATTTCGGTGGTAGGATATACTTGAAATCCTAACACCTAGTGCCGGGACAAACAATTAATGTTTTTGGTGCCATATTCGGGATCTCTTTACCCTTGATTTCCAAGAGTAAAGCGGTCCGTCAAATGGCGGGGTTTTGGATGATTAATTCACACTTTGGGGAATTTTAGACCATGATCCTATGGGAGTTAGAACGTGTAGAATCCCTTACACGAAAGCACGTACCAGCCACGCCCCCGTGTAAAGGACTCATACCTTCGTTTCTAACGCCCACATTACCATGTTTACTCTTTTTAAAGTTTTCATGGCAAAGTGTATTTTAATCACATTTTTATATCAAAGCAATAAACAATCAAGCAAGTAATCAAGACGGTAAAATGGCGAAACATCCAAGCAAAATAGTCATGGCATAATCGCAACACATATATCATGAAAATGAATGAAGATGACAAATATGGGTCGGCATGAATATAATGCTTAATGCAAAGTGCAATTTATTATGACACAAGAATTTTTAAGGAAAGGGTCAAGACCTCGTGGGGTCGGGATTCGATGCTATTGAAAGACTTATTCGAATCTCGACACCACCATAGGATTTACATGAATGAACAAAACAATCTAAAAAAGAGGGTTTCAAAGATCGGGTGGTAGGTTTCAAACTTCTATACCTTTTGGGCTATATTGAAAATGTGAAAAGGTTTTGTTGGTGCTATTCGGGAAAGACTATTGAAAGACTTATCCAAACCTCCGACGACGCCAAATAGGACTTAAATGAGAAAATCTATTTGAAATATGGGTTTCAATGCCTTTTCGGGCTTACACGAAGGGTTGGTGCTATTGAAAGACTTATCCAAACCTTCGATGCCAAATAGGACTTATATGATGAAAATCATTTTGAATTAAAAAAATTGTCAATTTTTTTTGTTTACGGGTCCAACGCCTCATGGATTTACATGGGGTTTAGTGCTATTGAAAGACTTACCTAAAACCACCAATTCCGTTGGTATTTTCATGCCCAAATCAAAAATGTTATATGAACAATATTTACAAACAACGTAGTAAATAATGTAAATAACGGGTTTGAAAAGGGTATTTTTGTGGGTCCAATGCCGTATGGATTTACATGGGGTTTAGTGCTATTGAAAGACTTACCTAAAACCGCCATGATCGTTTGGTATTTTTTATGCCCAAATCAAAATTTTTGGCAATAAATCATTTTTTACACGTAGTAAAATAATGAAATAAATGGCAACTTAAATTTAGAGCGTAATGGGGAGCAATTACTATTTATGGAGTTTATTAATTAATCCAATTTTGTGGGTCCATTATGGATGGGATTACGTGGTGGTTATGCCTCTTTGAGTCTTACATAATCCACGACCAATCTAATGGTTAACGAACCAAAGGTAATCATGACAATATTACAAGGTCTTGCAACATAAATCGATAAATGACAATAAACACAATCAAAGTAAGGCTTAGTTCACGAATCGGGATCAACAATGTCAAAGGGAAAAGGGGATGAAAATGACAATATTCACAAATACGCAATAGTAAATGTAATAAAGCGATAAATGTTTACAATGATATGGGAATGCCTATATTACATGGAAATGACAATAAGGTTTACATACACCACGACCAATTGGGATCATTTGCAAAAAAGGAAAATGTCAATAAATACAAACGTAGTAAATGTAAATAAAATATGGACAATATTTACATGGTGGGTCCAATGCCTATGGAGGTTAAGCCTCAGGTCTTACATAGTCCACCACGACCAATCGGGATTATTATCACGCCCAAATCACAAAAGGGATAAAAATGGGAAAATGACAATTCACACAATATTTACAACGTAGTAAATGTAAATAAAGCGTAAATGACAATATTTACACATGGGGATTTTTCAATGGGTCCAATGCCTATGGAATTACATGGATGGTGGTTAAAGCCTCATTGAGGTCTTACATAGTCCACCACGACCAATCGGGATTATCACGCCCAAATCACAAAGGAAAAAGGGGAGAAAATGACAATATTCACAAATATAATATTCATAACGTATAAATGTAAATAAAGCGATAAATGACAATATTTAACATGGGGGAGTGTATTTTTCGGGTCAAGCACCTCGTGGGCTAACATGGTTGTCACACGGCCTCGTTAGAGGTCTTACACGAGCCGCCAAAGCCACTCGGGTTTTGCCGTACTAAAACACACGGGGAAGGGGATAATCACAACAAATATTCACAACGTACGTAAAATGTAAATAAAGCGATAAATGACGATATTTAAACATGGGGGATGTATTTTTCGGGTCAAATACCTCGTAGGCTAACAAGGTTGTTACGGCCTCGTTAGAGGTCTTACGCAACTGAGCCAAAGCTACTCAATATTTGCCGTACTAAAATACGGGGAAAGGGATAATCACAACATAATATTCACAAGTGCATATAAAATGTAAATAAAGCGGTAAATGACGATATTTAGACATGGGGATGTATTTTTCGGGTCAAATACCTCGTAGGCTAACAAGGTTGTTACGGCCTCGTTAGAGGTCTTACGCAACTGAGCCAAAGCTACTCAATATTTGCCGTACTAAAATACGGGGAAAGGGATAATCACAACATAATATTCACAAGTGCATATAAAATGTAAATAAAGCGGTAAATGACGATATTTAAACATGGATAAAGAAATAAATAGACTAGAAAGCATAAATAAAGCGATAAATAGACTAGAAAGCGTAAATAAAGCGATAAATAGACAATAAATAAACTAGTAAAGCATAAATGAACTAAAATGAACTAAAGAATGTAAAATAGAACATAAATGAACTAATAACACATAAACTAAAGTGGATCCTTGTGAATCCCTTCCCATTTTGGGATCATCACTAGTCACTTCCACTAATAAAGGAAAAAAGAAGAGAGAGAAAGAGGAGAGAGAAAGAGTTTAGAGAGAGAAAGAGCTTAGAGAGAGAGAGATTACCTAGAGAGGAGTCTCTCTCTCTAAAACTACCCAAAAACCCCTTCCTAAAACCCCCTAAAACCCCTATTTTCTGCCTATTCTAACGCTCTAGAAGGCCTAGTGCCCGAGCAAAATGTGTGCAAATGAGAGGGGGGGAGGTCTTATTTATAGGGGGGCGTGCACGCGGGGCGCGCCATGATTGCGCGCGGTGCGTGATGGTGGCGCGCCTCGCGTGCACGCCTCCCAAGATAGCTGTCAACACTTCCTCGATTCTCGTGCACGTATCTTTTTTTGACCCGACTTTCGAGGGCAGTTTTTGAGGTCTTCCGGAACTCAAAATGGGTCATGCAGCATATCTCCGGAAAAATCTCTCGACGTCCTCTTTCCAACGGTATAAAGTTTGTGCGAATCGGAGTTCGGACGAGAGAGTTATGGCTCCCGGAAGTCGGGGTGTCGGAGCTGTTTTTGTGCACTTTTCCGGTGAAGATTCCGATCAAACGGGGGATGCTATCGGCGAACCGAGAGTTCCACGTCGTAGCTGGAGTCGTTATCTTTCCAACGCACCCGGGCTCGCGGATCAACTTGTTGCGAGCAGGAAAGACTCTGCGCGCGAAGGCGGCTGTCCGGGAGAAAAAACGCGTTTTACTCCCAGCGCGTTTTTTCTCAAATCTTGTCCCAGTTCGCGCGCATATTTGACCTAGCTCCCGATGTCGGATTTCGACGTTCTTGGTACCGTCGGAAAGCTTGCGCTGCCTACTTTTGCAAGGTTCCGGATTTGCGGAAATCCGAGCTTGGACTTGTGAGATATGGCCCCGCGAACAGAGGCCACCGGAGTGTTTTTGGTCCGTTTGAGGGCAGTTTTCCGATCGGGATTCCGGCTAGACCCGGTAAATTCTTGGCGATCCGAGAGTTCCACGTCGTGCATGGATGTGTCTTCTTTCCAACGCACCCGGGCTTGTAGATCAACTTGTTGCGAGTCAGGAAGACTCTGCGCGCAAGCGTGGCAACGTCGGTGGGAAGAATTCCGGAACTTTCAGCAAAACCTTATTTCGTCGGCCTGTTTTCACGCGCGTGGTAGATGTAGCTCCCGATGTCGGATTTCGACGATCTTGGTATCGTCGGAAAGCTTATGCTACCTATTTTCCAAAGGTGCCGGCCTTACGCAGAGGCGAGCTTGGGTTCGCAAGATATGATCCTGCGAACAGAGGCCGTTCGGAATGTTCCTTATGCCAAGGGGTCATCTTCTGATTGAGATTCCGGCTTGACCGGAGGAGCTCTTGACGATCCGAAAGTTGCGTGTGCGGTAGCTGAAGTGAACCTCTTGCCTAAGGGTCTTGGCTCGCGGACCAAGTTACAGCGGGTCGGAGAGAAGTCTTTGCGCAAACGTTGCCTCCCAAATAGGCTGTTTTGTCAACAACACTTAGCAAAATTTGGCTAAGTGTTGGACCGTTTTTTCGCAGTTTTGACCATAACTCCCTCGTTTCTCGTCCGTTTTTCGGCCCGTAAAGTGTCGAATCGAAGCTCTCATCACGTTCTTCAGAATGGTCCAAGGAGTGGTCAGTTCGATTCAGCTGGTTTGGTCTTGGTCAACTTGGTCAAACGGTCAAACCTTGGTCAAACTTGGTCAACCCTCAAACTTGGTCAAACCTGGTCAAACCTTGGGAAATGTGTCCCGGACCTTCTTCTTGGGAGTATTTGATGTGGCGAGGCTTCGTCGGATCATGCTGGCTCGGTCCGGGCTGTCCCGTTTTGCGTGCCGACACCCGAGAAAATCCCGTGGGTAAAAATGGGGTTATGACAGTTGCCCCTTCTTTGTTTGGCGTTTCTTGGCACAAGGAACGTCGGACAAAGAATAAATGACTCGATTTTTGCCCGCTCGGATTTTCTCGGTTTCCGTGTTCTCCTACGGTTGCTGCGCAGTTCGTCTCGGTTTGCGTGTCGGTCCTTCCGGGGTCCAAATGGACATTCCGAGGGTTGAGAAGGATCGAACGAGGTGTGGGGAGGCGGTTCGTGGCTCGAAAGGGCCGTTTGGCGTGGAGGTGGGGGCTGGCGCGTGACCATCACGCGCGGCGCGTGATAATGGCGCATGCGGCCCCACCTTAAATCACGCCGCGCTCCCTTTCGCTCTCATTTCCGTCCCTTTTTCTTCCTTTTCGCTCTCTGGACCCCACTTCGCCCTCTCTGCTCTTTTACTCATATCTTGCTATCCAGGACTCCGATTGACGCGCCGTTTTCGCCTACGCGCTCCACGAGTAAGCACCTTTCCATCCCCACCATTTATTTCAGCTTTAAACGGTCGAAATGTGCTGACATGGTCATTCTCTTTTTTGTGTCTTTTGGTCTTTTTCTCATGATCCAGGACTCCGATTGACGATCAGTTTTCGCCTACACGTCCTACAGGTAAGCACCTTTCCATCCCCACCCTTCTTTTCAGTTTTGAACGGTCGGATTATTTGCTTCCTTTTTTATGTCTTATGCTTTTTCCTTGTGCACTTCTGCTTTTATTTCCTTTTGTTTAACATGTCATTGTATGTTTTGGGATGCATTACATACTTAGCAAACATGTTAGTGCACAAAAATTGCATTTTATGTATGTGAATGTGTGTGCATGTACAAATGAGCCTTCGTAGACACATATGCACACACACATGTGTTTGGAAACACATGAGATGAGAGATATGAATTTTTTTTGAGACACAATATGTTTATTATGATGCTTGTGTATTTTTTTTTGGGTGCGTTGCCATGTATTTATTATTTTATTATTTTTATTTTTATTTTATTTATTTATTTTATTTATTTATTTATTTATTTTTTTGGGATTGCGTTGCCATACACGCGTTTTTTTTTTTTGAAAATTATGGGTTGGGTTTAGGACTTGCCTTATTCAGCCTTGGGATCCAAGTGGGTCCCGCAATGAAGAAGAATTTTGACTTGTCTTGGAAATTCTTCCGATCCTTCCGTGAAAATTTGGGATTTGAAACTTGTTTCAAATTTCAATTCGGGGATAGTTTGGCTTGGATGACCATCCAAGTCTCAAACTGGGTGATCCAACGGTTTGGATCCTCAAATCCAAACACGTTAGGGATGATTTGGCTTGGGTGACCACCCAAGTCTTCAAATCGGGTAATGATTCGGCCTGAGTGACCACTCAGGTCTCGAATCGGGGATGATTTGGCTTGGGTGACCACCCAAGTCTCAAATTCGGGTAATGATTCGGCCTGAGTGACCACTCAGGTCTCGAATCGGGGATGATTTGGCTTGGGTGACCACCCAAGTCTCAAATCGGGAATGATTCGGCCTGAGTGACCACTCAGGTCTCGAATCGGGGATGATTTGGCTTGGGTGACCACCCAAGTCTCAAATCGGGAATGATTCGGCCTGAGTGACCACTCAGGTCTCGAATCGGGGATGATTTGGCTTGGGTGACCACCCAAGTCTCAAATCGGGGATGATTTGGCTTGGGTGACCACCCAAGTCTCAAACCGGATAACTGTGATTTGACATTTTGTCAATATCGTAATCTAATAGTTAGACCTGTTTTGGAAATTCATCCAAGTGGTCAAGGAAAGATTGTTTGTTTGTTTGTCTGCATAATTTTGAACTCTGTGTATTTCCTATATCTTTTGAAGATGAGATGTACCTGATTTTTCTGACTCTTGAATTGCTTCGTTGTGCTCTTTGCAGATGTCAGGTCAGAGGTAGTGGTAGTGGGGGCCCGCGCCGGTCTGATCGCCTTGCGAAGGGCAAGGCTGTGCTTTACGAGCCTGATAGTCCTCCTGATACCGATGATGAGTACGACGCTATGGAGGATGTACGTACTCGTGTTGATGCATCTATTGCCTAGGAACCTGCAGGCAGAGCTTGATGCCGAGGCTGCTGGTTTAGCTTCTAGTACTGTTCGGCCTTCCTTCTCGGCCTGGTATCACTATTGGCCGTAGTGCTAGGACCCTCTGGTGCGCCTCGCCAGCCTGCTGCGGCGCCGCCAGCTGCTCCTCCTGCCAGATCGAAGAGGCGGAGATCTGACCGCGCTCCTCTTTCCGCGGATCCCATACCGGAGGATTATGTTGCACCGGGGTTCAGATATCCTCCCCAGGGTGGCATTCGACCGCGCTATCCCGTCACCACTCCGGTGGTGGATACATCACTCTTGACGGGCCTCCATAGCCATCCCTCATCTTCGGTCCGTCGTTGCGAGGTATTTGTGTATTGACACTCTTCTCTGTCTTGCTCTTTCGCATTCTTTCGTACTAACACCTTTCTTTCTGGCTTTGTGCAGGATCCTCCTGAGAGCATTGGCCGGGGTGGGTGGTCCGAGTTTTGCCAGCTTCTGGAGATTGCTCGTCCAGAGTACAGAGATTTTCTTGTGGAGTTGGGTTTTGGTCCCTTCCTCAGCATCCGCTACGTGCATGTACGGCACCCTTTGGTGAGGTGCTGGGTGGAGAGGTTCTTCCATCACACGGGGACTATCCATCTTAGCACCTGCGAGATGGGGGTGCTCCCTGTTGACTGGAGTGCCATTCTGGGCATCCGCTTTGGGGGTAGGATTCCTCCTAGCGACCCTGTGTCCGATTTCGAGGCCCTGGAGATCCTAGGCATCGATGATCCGGCCGCCATCGTGGGTAAGAAGCTTTTCTATCTGAAGATCAGTTATCTGAGGGATCTCCTGGTGAGGGAGATGGAGGAGCCTCCTACAGAGCTGCGATATCGCCAGTGGACTGCCTACTTCATATTCAGCTGCTTCCTTGGGAATGACAAGTCTACCATTCCCACACCCATAGTCGGTATGTTCCGAGACATTGACGATCTGAGGGACTATGACTGGGGAGCACTGACGTATGGGTTTTACATTCGGGGCTTGCGCCGCTTCTCCCGTCGAGAGACCGCCAGTTTCCTCGGCTTCTGGCAGTTCACACTTTTCTGGGCATTCGAGCATTTCGCAGTATTCGCCCCCAGCAGGCTTCCCGCGGCTCCTGATTCCGTATTTCCTCTTGCTAGGCGATGGGACTCGGCTTGGATCCAGAGATTGACCGTTCGTACACTTACAGAGTGTCGTACGACGGTGGATTGCATTAGGGATGCTGACATCGTCTTTCAGCCTTACTCCACATTCCTGCTTGAGCGTCCTGAGGTGTTCAGGGCTGTGGAGCTATCTCGTCTGCGGATATGGATCCGATCTCCGAGGTCCTGGGAGCTCTTGATGGGCGAGAGGACCTTGCGGCAGCTAGGTGGTGAGGCCCTTGTCCCCGTGGATCCTCCTCAGCTGATGACCATCGAGGATTACATCCCACGTGCCCCGAGTGATTCTTTTGTAGCGGGTGTTGAGGCTTATCCAGCTCTGATTCTGGCCGACGTGCCATACCGGGAGTGGTTTGAGCAGGTCTCCTTGGGGTCTCTGATGTCCCTTCATGAGGTCGAGGGTGGCCGGGTTATGGGCGGATCAGCTATGGACAGCCATCTTTTTCAGTCCTCTGGAGAGTTTGAGCGGCTTCAGACCGAGATACTGCGTCTTCAGCTCGAGTTGTCGGTCAGTGAGGATCGTTATGTAGCTGATATGGACCGAGCACAGGAGGAGACGGCCCGTGTGCAGGCGGAGCTGACGCAGGTGCAGGGGGAGCTGACCCGGGTGCAGGGGGCCTTGACCCAGAGTCAGAGGGACTTGGATTCTCGAGATGCGGCGCTGACTGCTCATGTGGCGACCATTCGGAGATTAGAGGATCAGCTTCATGGTATGGGCATTACTCCTGTTACTGGAGCTGGCTCGTCTGGTCTTGGTCAGACTTCTTCTTCGCCACCTCCAGATCCTGTTTCTCGAGACTGGTTCTTCGATGACCCTCCTTCTCTATGATGTATATCTTTTCTTTCTTTTTCTTTTTGGGGCCTTGTATTCCGGCCAAACATTTTGTATTTACATGGATTGTACAGACATTGATTATTGTACATATGGCACTTGTGGTTTATGGACAGTGTTTATGGTTATGTATTTATGGCTATGTGTATGGATGTGTGTTTATGGCTATGTGTATGGATATCGGTTTATGGGTTTGTGGCTATGTGTATGGGTATCGGGTCTCGATCCTTCGCGAGGTCCGGTTCATCAAATATCGGGGCTTACCTCTCCTTGGAGCCCGTTTCCATCATCATTGGGACTTATTCTTCACGAGGCCAATTTCAGCAACTCTTGGGTCTTACTCCTTCACGAGGCCCATTCCTATCAATGTCGGGACTTACTCCTTCACGAGGCCCATTTCCACAATCCTTGGGACTTATTCCTTCATGAGGCCCATTTTAGCAATTTTTGGGACTTACTCCGCCACGAGGCCCATTTCCACAATCCTTGGGACTTACTCCTTCACGAGGCCCATTTCTATCAATGTCGGGACTTACTCCTTCACGAGGCCCATTTCATCATCCTTGGGACTTACTCCTTCACGAGGTCCATTTTAGCAATTTTTGGGACTTACTCCGCCACGAGGCCCATTTCCACAATCCTTGGGACTTACTCCTTCACGAGGCCCATTTTAGCAATTTTTGGGACTTACTCCGCCACGAGGCCCATTTCCACAATCCTTGGGACTTACTCCTTCACGAGGCCCATTTCATCATCTTTGGGACTTACTCCTTCACGAGGCTCATTTGGATGACTCTTCGAATTTTTCCAATTTTTCTTCGACAAAAATGGAAAAATTTGCCCCAGTATGTAGTGTCGAATAAATTTTTCTAGCTTCTTGAAGATAGAAAAATTTTGCCCCAGTGTAGAGCAATGAATGTTGATGCAGAATTCCGGATTTCTCTCTTTGTCCTCCTTGCACCGGGCTGTGATAGCTTCTTGAGGGCTGGACCACTTCCTTTTGAAATTTTTCAAAAACCTTTTTGAAAAATTTTGCCCCAGTGTACCATGGGATTCGCCTGTGCGACATTTCCGGGTCATCTTTGTACTTCTCGATTTCTGGGTCGAGCTAGGGTTTTGGGGCCGGTTCTTGAACTTCGAGCCTGGTTCTCGGCTCTTGGGCCACCCTGCTGGCGGAAGATCGATTCTGATCACGTCGTATCGAACGCCTCCTTATAAGATTGTCTCTGATTCAATTTTTGACCTTCGGGTCGATTTTAGGGTTTCGGGTCGATCCCCGGTTGTCGGGCCGAAATCTTCGATCACCGGACCGCCCAAGACTTTCTCATAGGTGATTTCTTGCAAAATGGCCTTCACACAGCGCAAAACGGGCCTCTGGGAGTGAGCGAAAAGGGTCAAATCCGCGTGGTATGGAAAAAAGAGCCGTTGGGATTCCCAACAGTACTGGCGCGTGATCATCACGCGCCAGTTTCCGTTTATTTAAACCACGCTCCTTCTTCGAACCAGCAGCCATTTTCCGAGTTTCTCTCCCCTTTCTTCACTAAAATCTCTCCATTTTTCCCGTTTTTGAGTCTTTTGGGTCCATGGCCTCCTCAAGTAATGATCCCGACTCCTTGGTGACGCTTCACTTCCATGATTTCCGCGTTGAGCGGATGAGACATTGGTGGACTCTTCTTGGAGAGGATGACCATGCCGACATCGTGGGGATCTTTGGCAAGTTTCCCCCTTTCATGCGGCTACAAGTTGATCGTGGCTTGCTCGAGGCTCTTGCTTCTTTCTGGGACCCGACCCATTGTTGCTTTTCCATCGGGGAGGTGGATCTTGTTCCCTACCTTGGAGGAGTATGCTGAGCTTCTTCAGCTAGACAGCCCCTACAGCGAGACTCCGGTCATACCCATTCAGGGTCCTCGGTCCAACCGATGCTTGGAGAAATACTTGGGTTTGACCACTGCAGTTCTACGTCCTGAGATCGCCCGACCTGAGGAAACTTGGCGGAAAGCCAACATTCCTCTGGATTTGCTGACGAAGTACTTCTCTCGGAGTGACTTTCCAGTGGAGCTTGCTAGGGACTTCATTGCGGGCAAGAAGGGATGGAAGAAATTCCGAATCAATGCCTTCAAGATCGCCTTCGCAGGTATTTTTCTCTTTCCCACTTCCGCTGGTAGGATAGACTTGGGTGTCATTCCTATAGTATTCAGCGAGGGCAGGTCTATCATCCCTGCCATATTGTGCGAGACCGTGCGGTCTTTGTCTTACTGTAGGAGACAGGGAGAGGGGGTTCCCGATGTTCTGCACACAGCTCCTTCAGCTTTGGTTCTGCAGTCACCTGCAGCATTTCTACCGCCTCCAGACCCCTTATCACTTTGAGAGGCATACGGTGAGCCAGACCGTCAAGATAGCACTTCCCTTCACTGGCAACAGTCGTGACTGGGCGCTATACCTCCTTGACCTTGCCCTTGAGTGGGTGGGTCTTGGAAGGTCACCTTGGGGGCCAGCAGTGTGGATGCCCTGGACTCATTGTGCCCTCTTCGATGGAGTGCCTCTTCCTGGGGTGTGGGGTTGTACGGGCTACTATCCCAGCCTTGCTCTTCGTCAGTTTGGCGGTGTTCAGTACCCGCCTCGCCTTGGTGACTTGGATGCGGTGACTTTCGACTACATTCCTAGTGAGGATATGTGGAGGCTCCTCCTCAGGATCGAGGATATCTGGGGAGGCCATCTTTCAGAGATAGTCCTCATCGAGGAGGGTTCGCCCGGAGATAGCTCTGTCACCTTCTGATTTTGTCGAGTGGAGAGAGGGGTGGACTCCCTTCTTTTACTCTCAGGCCTACAGTACGGCCAGGTGCATTGTATTCTTTGGTGTCTCGCTCTCTTCGGGTTTCAGCCCCTACTGGTCAGCCTGAGAGGGTCACTGTTTTGGAGAGAGAGCTTGAGGAGGCTCGAGCAGAGCTGTTATCACTACGCCTTGCTAAGGCATCTGAGAGAGAGGCGTCTGCGGCTCGTGTAGAGTCCCTGCGGAGTACCTTGCATCACAACAGTGTGGCGGTGGCGAACCTTCGCCGCGACTTGGAGGCTCAGAGAGGGAACGTCTCTACTCTTCGTGACGATGAATGAATTTCATCAGAGAGCAGCTCGAGATTTCTGAGGATGCTAAGGAATCAGCTGGAGGAGACCTTGGCCGAGACTCGGGAGCAGCTGGAGACTGAGCAGGCGGAGAGGACTCGGGTCCAGGATGAGCTTGATTCTCTTCGTTCATATACCCAGGCCTTGGTTGATCCTGCCACCGGTCGTCCTCAGGACATTGTAGCCCTCCGACGGGCGCTAGATGCGAGTGAGGAGGCGCTCACATCTGCGCGTACTTCCATGGGGGCCATGAGGGTTCAGATCAGCGTTCTCCAGGGTGACAACGGGAGTTCTTGCAGACTGAGTTGGACTTGGTGCATGATGCTCTTGAGTCCAATGCTTCTTGGCTCAATCAGGAGGGTTTCCCTGTGGTCACTGCTCTTCACCAGATTAACCAGGTGATGGATTCTTTGGGTGCCAGAGCTCGCGCCGTCTTGGAGGAGCATGATGAGGGGGATCCGGCCCTTTCCACTGCCTTGGGGAGATTCTGCAGAGAGACCTGCATACGTCTTGGTCATTAGATAGCATACTTCAGGTAGCAGTGAGTAGTCAGTAGTTTTTGTATTTAAATGGTGAGTCATTCATAAATCCGAGTCGGATCATGCATGGCTCCCATTTTTAACTTCTAAGTCGATATATTTAGACATGCTTTCAAGACATCATGAAAAATCAAATGTATGAATTTATGAACTATGAATGAATGAAAGCACGTATTTTGTCTATGAATATCTATATGAAATCCTATGAATTTCGACTTTTTATGAATCAATGGCAAGGAATTGAATGTTATTGTGGAAATGAATATGAGAATTTACAAATTTGAAAGAGATAAGTATGGTATGAATGGTTTGTGAGAATTTAATGATATGTCACTTTGAAACTGGGTGTTTGGAAGGATACACTTGTGCTCCACCTCTTGATCCCCAAACATTCTCTTTATATCGAACGAACCGTACTGCTCAAAGGATAACACAGGTCGTTCTTTCGTCGAAAATCTCTTCACCGCATAACAACCCCGATCACTAGTCTTGCACTGATTTGATGCCCTGCCTTGTTGTGATACCGGTTTTTTTTTTTTTTTTTTTTAGCCATATATTACCCTCAGCTTACGCCAAGTCCAGCTTTCCACGTTACTTTTGCCTATGGCGCCTCTTCCGAGGTTTTCACCATACCCGCGGTAATTTCCATCCGAGGGCAACGTCCTTACGGATTTTCGTTGCTTCCCGGGCCTTCTTCAAAATTATCAAAATAACAAATTGGAACTTTGATGAATATTCCTCTTTGATTAAATTGACTAAAGTTATACATGGTACTTGATTACAGAATCAGAATTAATGGGTGACCGGAATTCTTCGCCATCCATATCAGCCAGAATGATTGCTCCCTCCTGAGAAGGCTTTCTTCACCACGTACGGACCCTCATATGATGGTGCGAACTTTCCTCGTGGATCTGATAGGGCCATATTCCTCTTCTTCAGAACGAGATCTCCGGGTTGGAAAGTGCGAGGTCGAGCCTTCTTGTTGTAAGCTCTTTCGATCCGTCTCTGGTAGAGCTGTCCGTGGCATAGTGCCGCCAATCTCTTTTCATCTATGAAGTTCAGCTGCTCATACCGTGCTTGGGCCCATTCAGCTTCTTCCAGCTGAGTTTGTGACAGGATTCTCAAAGAAGGGATCTCCACTTCGACTGGCAGTACTGCTTCCATCCCGTATACCAGAGAGTAGGGGGTGGCTCCAACGGATGTCCTCACTGACGTTCGGTAGGCACACAAAGCATAAGGCAGGTGCTCGTGCCAATCTTTATAATGTCTCCGTCATCTTGCTCAGAATCTTCTTCACGTTTTTGTTGGCAGCTTCTACGGCTCCGTTCATCTTTCGGACGGTATGGAGCAGAGTTGTGGTGCTGGAATCTTGAACTGCTGGCATAGCTGGTCCATCATGCGGTTGTTCAGGTTGGAAGCATTGTCGGTGATGAGCATTTCTGGCATTCCGTAACGGCAGATAATGTTGTTCTTCACAAACCGGGTGACCTGCGACTTGAGTGACATTCTTGAAGGAACATGCCTCCACCCACTTGGTAAAATAGTCGATGGCCACCAGTATGAACTCATGCCCGTTAGACGCCTTTGGGGTAATTGCACCGATCACATCCATTCCCCAAGCTGAGAACGGCCACGGCGAGGCCATAGTGTGAAGATATTGGGGAGGTGCATTCTTGCTGTTCTGATACATCTGGCATTTGTGGCACGTCTGGACATGTCTGATGCAGTCCCTCTCCATTGTCAACCAAGTAATAGCCAGCTCTCATGATCTTCCGGGCCAGGAAGGGTCCGTTGGCATGGGCTCCCATCAATCCCGCGTGCATCTCTTGGATCAATCGATTGGCCTCTTCTGCATCTACACATCGCAAGAGGGTGGCGTCATGAGTTCGTTTGTACAGAATCTCTCCGCTCAAGGAAGAACTGGAAGGCCATCCTTCTGATGTACTTCTTCTCATTTTCGGTTGCCCGTGGTGGATACTCTCTGTCTTGGATGAAGCGCTTGATATCGTAATACCAAGGCTTATTGTCTATCTCTGCTTCGACGTTCATGCATTCTTCTATGCACACACAGTATGCCTGGGATGTCTCGAGTCTCGATCCGTAATGGTCGCACATCATCCCCTTCTACTAGCTTGATTAGGCTTGCCAGTGTGGCGAGCGCATCAGCGAAATGATTGTGAGCTCTTGGGGTGTATGTGAAGGTGACATACTTGAACTTTGGGACTAGCCGGCTGATGTATCGTTGGTATGGGATGAGCTTGGGATCCCGAGCCTTGCCATTCTCCGTTAGTCTGTGACACTATTAGCAGAGAGTCTCCGAAGACTTCCAGTTCATAAGCACCGAATTCTAAAGCTGCTTGCAGACCGACGATGCATGCTTCGTACTCAGTCATGTTGTTGGTGCAATCAAACCCCAGCTTAACAGCGATAGGAGTTTGTTGTCCCTTTGGCGATACCAAGACCGCGCCAATCCCACTTCCGACAGCGTTCGCTGCTCCATCAAAGTAAAGCTTCCACCTGCCGTGATTGTCTTCGTCGACTGTCATTACGTCTTCGTCTGGGAACTCTGAGTCCATTAGTTCTAACTGCTCAGACGGGTAATCTGCCAAGTAATCGGCTATGGCCTGTCCCTTGATCGCTTTCCGGGCCACAAATAAGATGTCGAACTCAGATAGGAGCACTTGCCATCGTGCGATCTTCCCAGTCAAAGCAGGCTTTTCAAAGATGTACTTGATCGGGTCCATCCGGGATACCAACCAAGTGGTGTAGTAGAGCATGTACTGTCTCAGCTTCTTGGAGGCCCAAGCCAGTGCGCAGCACGTCTTCTCAACCAACAAGTAGCGGGTCTCCTGGCTCCGTGAACTTCTTGCTAAGATAGTAGATTGCCTTGCTCCTTTCTTCCCAGTCTCGTCTTGTTGTCCCAACATGCAGCCCATGGATGCTTCTTGGACTGTGAGGTATAGAATGAGGGGACGTCCTGGAGTTGGCGGAACCAGGATGGGTGGGTTGAGCAGATACTCCTTGATCTTGTCAAAGGCTCTCTGGCAGTCTTCAGTCCACTTTATCTTCACATCTTTTCTCAACAACTTGAACAGAGGCTCGCAGGTCGCAGTAAGCTGTGCAATGAAGCGAGCTACATAGTTAATCCTTCCCAAGAAGCTTCGGATCTCTTTCTCTGTCTTTGGCGCGGGCATGCTTCGTATGGCTTGGAACCTTTGCAGGATCAATCTCAATTCCCTCTGCCGCTGACGATGAAGCCTAATAACTTTCCGGATGTGACGCCGAAGGCACACTTGTTCGGGTTTAATCTGAGCTGATACTTCTTCAGTCGCTGGAACAGCTTGCGTAGGTCTGTGAGATGATCTTGTGCGGTACGAGACTTAGCAATCATGTCATCCACGTAAACCTCTATCTCATGATGAATCATGTCGTGGAAGAGGGTGACCATGGCTCGCTGATAAGTGGCTCCTGCGTTCTTCAGACCGAAAGGCATGACATCGTACACGAAGGTTCCCCAATGTGTGACAAAAGCAGTCTTGGACTTGTCTTCTTCGGCCATCTTGATCTGATTGTACCCTGAGAATCCGTCCATGAATGAGAACACGGCATTCGTTGCTGTATTGTCGACCAGGGTGTCAATGTGAGGTAGAGGAAAATTGTCCTTCGGGCTGGCTCGGTTCAGATCCCGATAGTCCACGCACATTCTAACTTTTCCATCCTTCTTCGGCACCGGGACTATATTGGCTACCCAGTCCGAATAGGTTACTGTGCTTCAGGAATCCTGCCTTCAATTGCTTTTCCACTTCCTCCTTGATCTTCAAAATGACTTCGGGCTTCATTCGGCGCAGTGCTTGTTTCACGGGCTTGCATTCTGGCTTCAAAGGAATCTTGTGGACCACTATGTCTGTGTCTAGGCCTGGCATGTCTTGGTAAGACCAGGCGAAGATCTCGTGGAACTCTCTCAACAGTGCGATGAGTGCCTCCTTTTGCTCTGTGGTGCAGCGGGTTCCAATCTTGACTTCTCTCGGTTCTTCACCTTCATCAGCCAGATTTATGATTTCCAACTCCTCTATGTTGGGTTTGGACCCCTCGTCTTGTCTCTCTAATGCCTCAAGGATGTCATTTGGCAATTCGATTTCTTCGTCAGAATTATCTATGTTATCCAGTGAGCAATTCGTTTTGTTGTCAATTTTGGAGACGTGGGGATCGTTTGAGGTTTTGCGTGTAATCCTGGAAAGGATGGCGGATGGAAAAACGGTAAGAAAATTAAAAAGGGAAGCCATTCGTTTTGTATGATGGCGTGTTGGATTTATTTAATGCACATTGGAATATTTGAGATAGAGAAATTCATGGAATAAACACGTGACATATCATTTGAAATATGGAAATGGAAATATTACAATGATGAAATGATTATGATTGTGGCATGATATCTTGAAAGCATAAAATAAACATAGAAACCCGAAATTGTTCGATACAAAAATTCCCGAGCTATTGGTAGACTCAAAACCGAGTTACCCATAACTAGGATACCGCTTACTCATTGCTACTTGAGACACGCTGTAGCAATGGCACGCAGGTCCACATCTTGGCTTCTTCTCCCTGTTGGCAGCGGCGGGTCGGTGGTGTGGTGGTGGAATCCTCCTCTCCGGTGATGGTGTGGATGCTCAACCCTACAACCATAGGGCCAGCATATTCTTCTTCAGCAGTGGTGGTGATGTTGCTTGGTGGCATCTTGACTGGCTCTTCTCCTTCTTTGGCAATGGTGATGCTATCTGGATCTTTGGCTGGTGGCAGCGGCTTGGCTTTCTCTTCTTCTTCTCCCTCAGTCAGTGCTGGTAGGGACGACATGCCCGATTCTTCTTTGATCTCCACGATCACTTCACTTACTCCTGGGTCGGGGATGACGTAGGGCTCTTCATCTTCCTTCAAACCCAAGTATTCTAGAATAGAGTGGGGATTGAAGCGGTATCATTCCAAGAAGACTCTTGCCAAATCATCCCAGCCAGTAAGGTTCCTCAGCTGATAGAACCAGGCGGCTGCTTGTTTTGACAGGCTCTCGGGAAACACCGAGATCATCAAAAGCTCATTCTCCAAATGTAAGGCCATCTTCTCGCCGTACTTTTGCAAATGGACCTCCGGATCCCCATTCTCATAAAATATCTCGAATTCCGGCGTCTCAAACCCAGGTGGCACTATCAAGCACGGGAATTGGAAGAATTTGGTGAAATCAACGTCTCTCCATTCATCAGTATCATCCTCCATGAAGTATCCCCAGTCAGCTCCTTCATCCTGTAGGTTATCGAGATCCATCTCATCTTCCACGATGTCATCCAGATTGAGCTCCGCGTACCAGTCAAAATCTGATGGGTCATCTGGTTGATGGCTTCCTTTTGATGGTATTTCTTCTCTCCCCACTAGCCCATTCTCCATCAGATCGGTGACTTTCTTCTTGAATTCCTCGCAACACTCTAGGCCGTGCCCTCTAGCCCCTGAGTGATATTCACATGCATCCCCTGTTGATGGCCCTGGCGGTGCATCTAACGGGGTGATGTGTCTCTGCTTCTCCAATGTATAAAAGAGACGTCTCCACGCGATGCGTTCTTCGCCCATCTCCTCTATCTCGACCATGTTTACACCTCCTTCTGGGTGATTGGGCAAAGGGTTGGTGGTGATGTTAGGCAGTCCCTCAAACTTCAGGACTCCGTGATCGATTAGGTCTTGAACCCGATGCTTCAGTTGGTTGCAATTTTCAACAGTGTGTCCCACTTCTCCAAAGTGGAAATCGCAGGTTGAATTTGGGTTGAAATCCCTTCTTTGCGGGCCGTTGTAAGGTCTCGGGACAACAGGTGAGATTAGGCTCTTCTCTATCAGGATGGGGTATAACTCCGTCAGGGGCATGGGCAGTGGCGTGAATTGTCTTAGCTCTTTTCTGGGCCATCTGTTGTCATTGGGCTGGTTTCCCACCGGCCTTGCCGGCACCTGGGGTGTCGGGACTGGAGCTGGGGCTTGAGTCGGAGCCGGCGCCTGAATAGGCCTAGGTTGTATCGGTTGCATGGTGAAAGTCGGGAGGACTTGCCTTGGTCTTCCGTTGTTTCTCCCTATCATTTGCACATCTCCTTCCTTCTTCTTTCGTCGGAGCTTTCTTGGCGGCTTGTTCGGCTAATGCCATTAGAGCCGTCATGTCCACTATCTTCTTTGTCTTCAAGGCATCTTCGATCCTTTCTCCCACTGGTATCAGGTCGACAAAGAACTGCATTTGTAACCCTATCATCCGGTCGAAGTAGGGGTTCTTCAGTGTATCAACAAAGATCTTGATCATCTCTCTTTCGTCTAGTGGCGGGCGTGCTCGAGCCGCCTTCTCTCTCCACCTTTGGGCATACTCCCTGAAGGTTTCATTGCTCTTCTTCTCCATCCTCTGAAGATCGAACCGATCCGGAGCTATCTGGGAGTTGAACCCATATTGAGCTAGGAAGGTATCTGCCAGCTCCTTCCAATGAGAGATCTTCTTCAACTGTGAGTACCATTCGGCTGCATTCCCTGTCAGGGTATCTTGAAATGTCTGAATCAGCAACGGCTCATTGTCGGCGTAGGGTGCCATCTTCCGGCAGTACATTTGCAGATGGATCATGGGGTCTCCTCTCCCGTTGTATTTCTCAAACTCCGGGGCCTTGAACTTGGGTGGCACCGTCATGTTGGGGAACCAGGACATGCTCGAGAAGTCCGTGTTTCCGAAAGAGTTCAAACCCTGTATGAGCCTGATCTTCTCCTCCAAACTATCGATCTTGCTGTCTAACTGGGAGTCTTTCCCTTCTGGCTTTGGCGGCGTTGGAGGCCTTGGTGGAGTGGCGTTGGTGTTGGAATGTCCTTCTGGCTCTCCTTCACTGGTATCCTTGTCATCTTCCTTCCTTTGGTTCTCATCATCCGTGTTTCGCTTCGCTATTAGTTGCACAAAGCTGAGGAGTTCATCGAACTTTCGTTCAAGAGCGACCATCCGAATCTCTTGCTCGCTGGGTCCGGGTCCACTTGTCTCTCCAGCCATTTGATCGTGAATGCGAATACAACCTAGAGAGGTAAACAACGTCAAGTTAGACTTTGAATTCACAATTGAATGCATGACCTTGGCTTACTTTGCGGGTAAACCATGGCTAAGTATGTATGCGTATGCATGGTATGCATGAATGCAATATGCATTGACAAATGGATGGATTTTCCATTGGGTTGCCAAAATTGGCGAGCCTTTCGGCTCATGGCTTTATTTTGAAATTTTGGGTGACCAACATCAATCAATATGAGGGTCGGGATGACATGAATAGACATCTCATGTATGTACATAGTGGTATTGTCAACGAAGAAATAGGCTTTCACACCATTGGAAATTCGACGAGCCTTTCGGCGCTTGGTTCCATTTTGAAAGATTTTTGGGAACCAGTGTCGATAGGTGTGAAGGTCGTATTCTTGGTTGATGGATAGCACAACGGGTAAGTATCTAGATTCCTATGTAGAGTTGAGAACTCTTTAGGGTTGACACATGTATGGACTTGTCAACGAAGAGATGGGCTTTCGCACTATCAAAATTTTGACGAGCCTTTCGGCGTTCGGTTCTATTTTGAAAGATTTTTGAGAACCGATGTCAGTTAGTGCGAAGGTCATACTCTTGGTTGGACATGACGAGACTCTACACGACCTTATAGAGTTTGGAAACTCTTGGGGTTTACAGACGTACTAACGAAAAGATAGACTCTTGCATTATCAAAATCCGACGAGCCTTTCGGCGTTGCGGTTCCATTTTTTGAAAATTTTTGGAGGGAACCGATGTTGGTAAATGCGAGGGTCGTACTTTTGGTTGGGTACGACAAGACTATGTACATGACGGGTATGAACGTACTAACGAAAAGCTAGACTCTCACATTACTGAAAATTTGACGAGCCTTTCGGCGTTCGGTTCCATTTTTGAAAATTTTTGGAGGGAACCGATGTCGGTTAATGTGAGGGTCGTACTTTTGGTTGAGGACGACTTGACTCTATACACAATGGTTACAATCGTATCAACGAAAAGATAGACTATCACATTACCAAAAATTCGACGAGCCTTTCGGCGTTCGGTTCCATTTTGAAAATTTTTGGAGGGAACCGATGTCGGTTAATGTGAGGGTCGTACTTTTGGTTGAGGACGACACGACTCTATACACTATGTACAATCGTATCAACGAAAAGATAGACTCTCACATTACTGAAATTCGACGAGCCTTTCGGCGTTCGGTTCCATTTTTGAAAGATTTTTTTTGGGAACCGATGTCGGTTAATGTGAGGGTCGTACTTTTGGTTGGGATACGACACGACTCTATACATCCCATGTAGAGTTTGGAACTCTTTGGGTTTGAGTGGTTTGCAACGGGTATGGACAACGTGGTTATCCTATCCTTTCATCAAACAATGACATGCAAACAAAGGTTTAGATAGATAGAACCTGACTCGGCTCCAATTATTTTATCACCACCTGGAAAATAGCACAACGCTTTTCCCTTGACTCATTTTGAAAAGACACATCCTATTTTTGGGTATCCTATCTTAGGTTGGATGTTCACTCGGTTGGCTTTTACCAGAGCCCTCACAGGTAAGTTTTCTACTCTATAGCTTACTATATGCAACATGGTATGACACAGCTTGGAATTCTGTTTCCTAAAGGGGCCGATGATCATGCCCGTTTCATCCTCCCGAAGGAAGTCGAAAGGGTATTGGATCACCGGGGAAGCACTTGCACGCCCCCCTCGATCTCCACGGGTGTGAAGGGAGAAGGGTGGATTCTCGTGTTCCATGTCCTAGATATAAAAGGGTTCGTGGTGGAGCCTGTACCAGCCCAGCCCCACCTGAGTCCGGGTTCGACCCAAAAGTCCAATGAGTGTAAATGTCATGATTTTGAAAGTAAAAAGGGAAAAGACTTTTTTGTACAAAGCACAATATACAATATGTGTTGCATAAAATAAATCTCTATCCTATGTTCGCAGTTTATATACAAGAATATAGACATGCTAAAATCAAAACACTATACAAGATGAAATAAAGAATAAATCAAATAATGAATACCAACAAATATATACACACATGCTTAGCAAAGAAAACACCGAAAGACTATAGGCTTAAACCCTCTAAGTCCCCAGTGGAGTCGCCAAGCTGTCGACACCGGCGGAAAAATCTTTTAAATTCTTTTATTTATTTTTATTTTCCTAGATACCGACCCCCATTTGGCGAGTGTTGTGTGTGTTCCTCTATCTCTTTTCCGTTTCGAGATACGAGTTGTGTGTGTGTGGGAACTTGTGTACGTGTGTGCGTGTGAGCACAAATTTGGAGTCGCCACCAACCATGGGAAATTTTAAGGTGTGATTGGGCACCTATGTCTAATAGATTTTACCCTATTTAGACATCTACAACTAAATGGTCTTGAACCAGAGATAGGTTCGGGGGTTTGCTTATGCGTGGGGAAGGTGTTAGGCACCCCACGACATCCGTTTAAGAAAACGGTTACCTCCTTCCTAATGTTTTCTTTTATTTGCTAAGCCTAAGTTTGTTGGTTTTTATTATGTACAAATGTCCCGATTTCCGTCGTAGCGATATACCAAAGAATGGCAAACGTAATTTTGACTTCATTCGGTTTTGATTAGACTCTTTATTTCACCATCCCTTTTATCTTTGTATCTTTTAAATTTCCGGGCATTTCGGTGGTAGGATATACTTGAAATCCTAACACCTAGTGCCGGGACAAACAATTAATGTTTTTTGGTGCCATATTCGGGATCTCTTTACCCTTGATTTCCAAGAGTAAAGCGGTCCGTCAAATGGCGGGGTTTTGGATGATTAATTCACACTTTGGGGAATTTTAGACCATGATCCTATGGGAGTTAGAACGTGTAGAATCCCTTACACGAAAGCACGTACCAGCCACGCGTGTAAAGGACCCCGTGTAAAGGACTCATACCTTCGTTTCTAACGCCCACATTACCATGTTTACTCTTTTTAAAGTTTTCATGGCAAAGTGTATTTTAATCACATTTTTATATCAAAGCAATAAACAATCAAGCAAGTAATCAAGACGGTAAAATGGTAAAACATCCAAGCAAAATAGTCATGGCATAATCGCAACACATATATCATGAAAATGAATGAAGATGACAAATATGGGTCGGCATGAATATAATGCTTAATGCAAAGTGCAATTTATTATGACACAAGAATTTTTAAGGAAAGGGTCAAGACCTCGTGGGGTCGGGATTCGATGCTATTGAAAGACTTACTCGGAATCCTCGACACCACCATAGGATTTACATGAATGAACAAAACAATCTAAAAAGAGGGTTTCAATGCCTTTTCGGGCTTACACGAAGGGTTGGTGCTATTGAAAGACTTATCCAAACCTTCGACGCCAAATAGGACTTAAATGAGAAAATCTATTTGAAAATATGGGTTTCAATGCCTTTTCGGGCTTACACGAAGGGTTGGTGCTATTGAAAGACTTATCCAAACCTTCGACGCCAAATAGGACTTAAATGAGAAAATCTATTTGAAAACGGGTTTGCAATTTACGGGTCCAACGCCTCATGGATTTACATGGGGTTTAGTGCTATTGAAAGACTTACCTAAAACCGCCAATACCGTTTCGGTATTTTCATGCCCAAATCAAAATAATGAATATGAACAATATTTACAACAACGTAGTAAATAATGTAAATAACGGGTTTGGAAAAGAGTATTTTTGTGGGTCCAATGCCGTATGGATTTACATGGGGTTTAGTGCTATTGAAAGACTTACCTAAAACCACCAATACCATTCGGTATTTTCATGCCCAAATCAAAATGATGACGGATAAATCATATTTACAACGTAGTAAAAATGGCAAGAAATTTAGAGCATAACGGGAAGCAATAAATTAATGGAATTTACAAGGAGGGAATTTTGTGGGTCCAATGCCTATGGGATTACGTGGATGGTTAATGCCTCTTTGAGGTCTTACATAGTCCACCACGACCAATCGGGATTATCACGCCCAAATCACAAAGAGAAAGGGAGAAAATGACAATATTTACAAATACGTAGTAAATGTAAATAAAGCGATAAATGACGTTATTTAACAATGGGGATTTTTAATGGGTCCAATGCCTATGGAATTACATGGTGGATAAAGCCTCTTTGAGGTCTTACATAGTCCACCACGACCAATCGGGATTATCACGCCCAAATCACAAAGGGGAAAAATGGGGGATATTCACAATATAATATTCACAACGTAGTAAATGTAAATAAAGCGATAAATGACAATATTTAACATGGGGGAGTGTATTTTTCGGGTCAAGCACCTCGTGGGCTAACATGGTTGTCACGGCCTCGTTAGAGGTCTTACGCGAGCCGCCAAAGCCACTCGGGTTTTGCCGTACTAAAACACACGGGGAAAGGGGATAATCACAACAAATATTCACAAGTACGTAGTAAATGTAAATAAAGCGATAAATGACAATATTTACACATGGGGATGTATTTTTCGGGTCAAATACCTCGTAGGCTAACAAGGTTGTTACGGCCTCGTTAGAGGTCTTACGCAACTGAGCCAAAGCTACTCAATATTTGCCGTACTAAAATACGGGGAAAGGGATAATCACAACATAATATTCACAAGTGCGTATAAAATGTAAATAAAGCGATAAATGACGATATTTAAACATGGGGATGTATTTTTCGGGTCAAATACCTCGTGGGCTAACATGGTTGTTACGGCCTCGTTAGAGGTCTTACGCGAACTGAGCCAAAGCCTACTCAATATTTGCCGTACTAAAACACACCGGGGGAAAGGGATAATCACAATATAATATTCACAAGTGCGTAGTAAATGTAAATAAAGCGATAAATGACAATATTTAAAATGTAAATAAAGCAATAAATAGACTAGAAAGCATAAATAAAGCAATAAATAGACAATAAATAAACTAGTAAAGCATAAATGAACTAAAATGAACTAAAGAATGTAAAATAGAACATAAATGAACTAGATAGAGATGATGGGAAGACTAAAGTGGATCCTTGTGAATCACCTTCCCATTTTAGGGATCATCACTAGTCACTTCCACTAATAAAGGAAAAAGAAGAGAGAGAAAGAGAGAGAGAAAGAGCTTAGAGAGAGAGAGATTACCTAGAGAGGAGTCTCTCTCTCTAAAACTACCCAAAAACCCCTTCCTAAAACCCCCTAAAACCCCTATTTTCTGCCTAATTCTAACGCTCAAGAAGGCCTAGAGCCCGAGCAAAATTGTGTGCAAATGAGAGGGGGGGGAGGTCGGTATTTATAGGGGGGCGTGCACGCGGGGCGCGCCATGATGCGCGGCGCGCGCGCCTCGCGTGCACGCCTCCCAAGACAGCTGTCGACACTTCCTCGATTCTCGCGTGCGCGTATCCTTTTTTGACCCGATTTTCGAGGGCAGTTTTGGAGGTCTTCCGGAACTCAAAATGGGTCATGCAGCATATCGTCGGAAAGCTCTCGACGTCCTCTTTCCAACGGTATAAAGTTTGCGCGAATCGGAGTTCGGACGAGGAGAGTTATGGCTCCCGGAAGTCGGGGTGTCGGAGCTGTTTTTGTGCACTTTTCCGGTGAAGATTCCGGATCAAACGGGGGATGCTATCGGCGAACCGAGAGTTCCACGTCGTAGCCTGGAGTCGTTATCTTTCCAACGCACCCGGGCTCGCGGATCAACTTGTTGCGAGCAGGAAAGACTCTGCGCGCGAAGGCGGCTGTCCGGGAGAAAAAATGCGTTTTGCTCCCAGCGCGTTTTTTCTCAAATCTTGTCCCAGTTCGCGCGCATATTTGACCTAGCTCCCGATGTCGGATTTTCGACGTTCTTGGTACCGTCGGAAAGCTTGCGCTGCCTACTTTTGCAAGGTTCCGGATTTGCGGGAATCCGAGCTTGGACTTGTGAGATATGGCCCCGCGAACAGAGGCCACCGGGAGTGTTTTTGGTCCGTTTGAGGGCAGTTTTCCGATCGGGATTCCGGCTAGCCCCGATAAATTCTTGGCGATCCGAGAGTTCCACGTCGTGCATGAATGTGTCTTCTTTCCAACGTGCCCGGGCTTGCAGATCAACTTGTTGCGAGTCAGGAAGACTCTGCGCGCAAGCGTGGCAACGTCGGTGGGAAAATTCCGGAACTTTCAGCAAAACCTTATTTCGTCGGCCTGTTTTCACGCGCGTGGTAGACGTAGCTCCCGATGTCGGATTTCGACGATCTTGGTATCGTCGGAAAGCTTATGCTACCTACTTTTCCAAAGGTACAGGCCTTGCACAGAGGCGAGCTTGGGTTCGCAAGATATGATCCTGCGAACGGAGGCCGTCGGCCGTCGGAATGTTCCTTATGCCAAGGGGTCTGATTGAGATTCCGGCTTGACCGGAGGAGCTCTTGACGATCCGAAAGTTGCGTGTGGTAGCTGAAGTGAACCTCTTGCCTAAAGATCTTGGTTCGCGAGATCAAGCGGGTCGGAAGAGAATTTTTGCGCAAACGTTGCCAGCGGTCCAATCTTAGGTGCAAACGTTGCAATTTGTCCCAACAACTCCTTGGTCAACAACACTTAGCAAAATTTGGCTAAGTGTTGGACCGTTTTTTCGCAGTTTTGACCATAACTCCCTCGTTTCTCGTCCGTTTTCGGCCCGTAAAGTCAAGTCAAATCGAATCGAAGATCTCATCACGTTATTCAGAATGGGTTAGGAGCGGTGGTCACGTTCAAGTTTTAGCTTTCGGTCTGGTCAACGGTCCGGTCAAACCTTGGTCAAACTTGGTCAACCTTGGTCAAACTTGGTCGAATTTGGTCAAAGCCCCCCAAACTCTGGGAAATGTATCCCGGAATACATTTTGAGGGTTTCTGGGCAAGGTGGACCTTAGTCGAGTTGGGAACGGCTCGGTCAAACTTCGGTCAACCCTAGTCAAACTTGGTCAACCCTAGTCAAACTTGGTCAACCCTAGTCAAACCTGGTCAAACCTTGGGAAATGTGTCCCGGACCTTCTTCTTGGGAGTATTTGATGTGGCGAGGCTTCGTCGGATCATGATGGCTCGGTCCGGGCTGTCCCGTTTTGCGTGCCGACACCCGAGAAAATCCCGTGGGTAAAAATGGGGTTATGACAATAAGGTTTACTCCAAAATGCAATTTATTACATCACAAGAATTTTTAGGGAAAGGGTCAAGACCTCGTGGGGTCGGGATTCGACGCTATTGAAAGACTTATTCGAATCTCGACACCACCATAGGGTTTACATGAATGAAACAAGGCAATCTAAAAAGAGGGTTTCAAGGCCTTTTCGGGCTTACACGAAGGGTTAGTGCTATTGAAAGACTTACCTAAACCTTCGATGCCAAATAGGACTTATATGATGAAAATCATTTTAAAAAGGTATGTTTCAATGCCTTTTCGGGCTTACACGAAGGGTTGGTGCTATTGAAAGACTTATCCAAACCTTCGATGCCAAATAGGACTTATATGATGAAAATCATTTTAAAAAGGGGTTTCCAATTTTCGGGCTTACACGAAAGGTTGATCTATTTTAAAAGACTTGAATAAACTCCGACGCCAATTGGTTAGGACTTAAATATGACGTGAAAATCATTTTAAAAAGGGCTTTCAATGCCTTTCACGGGTTACACAAAGGGTTAGTGCTATTAAAACATTACCTAAAACCTTTGATGAAAATGGGATTTGGGATATATGAAGTGAAATCATTTTAAAAAGGGGTTCCAATGCCTGGGGCTTACACTTAGTGCTTTTTTGAAAGACTTACCTAAAATCAAGCAAATATGACAATATATAGTGAAAATCGCAAAATTTACCTAACCGTGCCCCAGGATTGTCGACACCGGCGGAAAATCTTCTATTCTTTTTCTTTTTATTTTCCTAGATACCGACCCCCATTTGGCGAGTGTTGTGTGTGTTCCTCTATCTCTTTTCCGTTTCGAGATACGAGTTGTGTGTGTGTGGGAACTTGTGTACGTGTGTGCGTGTGAGCACAAATTTGGAGTCGCCACCAATCATGGGAAATTTTAAGGTGTGATTGGGCACCTATGTCTAATAGATTTTACCCTTATTTAGACATCTACAACTAAATGGTCTTGAACCAGAGATAGGTTCGGGGGTTTGCTTATGCGTGGGGAAGGTGTTAGGCACCCCACGACATCCGTTTAAGAAAACGGTTACCTCCTTCCTAATGTTTTCTTTTATTTGCTAAGCCTAAGTTTGTTGGTTTTTATTATGTACAAATGTCCCAAATTTCCGTCGTAGCGATATACCAAAGAATGGCAAACGTAATTTTGACTTCATTCGGTTTTGATTAGACTCTTTATTTCACCATCCCTTTTATCTTTGTATCTTTTAAATTTCCGGGCATTTCGGTGGTAGGATATACTTGAAATCCTAACACCTAGTGCCGGGACAAACAATTAATGTTTTTGGTGCCATATTCGGGATCTCTTTACCCTTGATTTCCAAGAGTAAAGCGGTCCGTCAAATGGCGGGGTTTTGGATGATTAATTCACACTTTGGGGAATTTTAGACCATGATCCTATGGGAGTTAGAACGTGTAGAATCCCTTACACGAAAGCACGTACCAGCCACGCCCCCGTGTAAAGGACTCATACCTTCGTTTCTAACGCCCACATTACCATGTTTACTCTTTTTAAAGTTTTCATGGCAAAGTGTATTTTAATCACATTTTTATATCAAAGCAATAAACAACTCAAGCAAGTAATCACGGTATATTCACAACACATAATTACAAGAACGAGTATGAAAGCGAATAAATGTTCAAACAAGTAATCTCGGCATAGTTCGCAGCACATAAATCACAAGTATGACATAATATGGGATGATCATGGGTATTTGCGTGCACATTAATCATGAATATGAAATGACATAATGCAACATTTAATCGAAATGACAAGGTATAATTCATGAGAATTTTTAAGGGAAAGGGTCAAGACCTCGTGGGGTCGGGATTCGATGCTATTGAAAGACTTACTCGGAATCCCGACACCACCATAGGATTTACATGAATAAAAAACAATTTAAAGAGGTTTCAATGCCTTTTCGGGCTTACACGGAAGGGTTAGTGCTATTGAAAGACTTATCCTAAACCTTCGAAGCCAAATAGGACTTAAATGGGAAAAATCTTTTGAAAATGGGTTTCAATGCCTTTTCGGGCTTACACGAAGGGTTTAGGTGCTATTGAAAGACTTATCCAAACCTTCGACGCCAAATAGGACTTAAATGAGAAAATCTTTTGAAAATGGGTTTCAACGCCTTTTCGGGCTTACACGAAGGGTTTAGTACTATTGAAAGAATTATACCTTTGCAAATAGGACTTAAATGAGAAAAAATTTGAAATGGGTTTCAATTCCGGGCTTACACGGGGGTTTAGTACTATTTGAAAAGATTTACCTAAACCCTTCGAAGCCAAATAGGACTTATTTGAGAAAATTTTGGAAAAATGGGTTTCAATGCCTTTTCGGGCTTACACGAAGGGTTTAGTGCTATTGAAAGACTTATCCTAAACCTTCGACGCCAAATAGGACTTAAATGAGAAAAATCTTTTGAAAATGGGGTTTCAATGCCTTTTCGGGCTTACACGAAGGGTTGGTGCTATTGAAAGACTTATCCAAACCTTCGACGCCAAATAGGACTTATATGGAGAAAATCTTTTTGAAAATGGGTTTGCAATTTACGGGTCCAACGCCTCATGGATTTACATGGGGTTTAGTGCTATTGAAAGACTTACCTAAAACCGCCAATACCGTTTGGTATTTTCATGCCCAAATCAAATAATGAAAAATATGGAACAATATTTACAACAACGTAGTAAATAATGTAAATAACGGGGTTTGAAACAAGAGGATTTTTGTGGGTCCAATACCCTATGGAATTACGTGGATGGATAATGCCTCTTTGAGGTCTTACATAGTCCACCACGACCAATCGGGATCATCACGCCCATTTTTATGGGAAAACGGAGATAATAACAACGCAATATATTCACAAGCGCGTAAAAGTAAATAAAGCGATAAATGTATTTAAAGCATTGCGGAAAGCGATAAATAAATTTAAAGCAAATAATGGACTTAAAAACACGGGATTTTCATGGGTCCAATGCCTATGGAATTACGTGGTGGTTAAAGCCTCTTTGAGGTCTTACATAGTCCACCACGACCAATCGGGATTATCACGCCCAAATCACAAAGGAAAAAATGGGAAAATGACAATATTCACAATATAATATTTACAACGTAGTAAATGTAAATAAAGCGATAAATGACAATATTTAACACATGGGGATGTATTTTTCGGGTCAAATACCTCGTAGGCTAACAAGGTTGTTACGGCCTCGTTAGAGGTCTTACGCAACTGAGCCAAAGCTACTCAATATTTGCCGTACTAAAACACGAGGAAACCGGTGTATTTTTCGGGTCAAGACCTCGTGGGCTAACATGGTTGTCACGGCCTTCGTTAGAGGACTTACGCGAGCCGCCAAAGCCACTCAATATTGCCGTACTAAAACACACCGGGGGAGGGGGGTAATCACAACAACATATTATATTCACAAGTAAATAAAGCGTAAATGACTAGAAATGTAAATAAAGCGATAAATGACTAGAAATGTAAATAAAGCAATAAATGACAAGGAAATGTAAATAAAGCAATAAATGACAAGGAAATGTAAATAAAGCAATAAATGGACAAATAAGAAACTAGTAAAGCATAAATGTAAAGAACATAAATAAAGAAATAAATGAACTAAAATGAAATAAAGAATGTAAGAGAAAGGGAGAGAGAGAGAGAGAGAGAGGAGTGGGAAGATGAGGAGAGGTTAGAGAGAGAAGCACCTAATAGGATGCTTCTCACTCTAAAAACCCCCCAAAATCCCTAAAGAAAAAGAAGAGAGAGAAAGAGCTTAGAGAGAGAGAGAGATTACCTAGAGAGGAGTCTCTCTCTCTAAAACTACCCAAAAACCCTTCCTAAAACCCCCTAAAAACCCCTATTTTCTGCCTAAACTAACGCTCAAAGAAGGCCTAGAGCCCGAGCAAAAACTGTGCTGCAAAGTGAGGGGGGGGAGGGTCGGTTTTATAGAAAACCGTGCACGCCTCGCGCAGCACCATCATGCGCGGCGCATGACGGTCCTGCGCGAGTTGTGGTACTGCCACGTGGCAGTCTTATCCTTCCACGCCAGCAGCTCCTCGAATCCTCCTCGATTTCCGTGCGCGTACCCTTTTTTATCCGATTTTCGGGGGCAGTTTTGGAGGTCTTCCGGAACTCAAAATGGGTCATGCGGCATATCGTCGGAAAGCTCTCGACGTCCTCTTTCCAACGATATAAAGTTTGCGCGAATCGGAGTTCGGACGAGGGAGTTATGGCTCCCGGAAGTCGGGGTGTCGGAGCTGTTTTTGTGCACTTTTCCGATGAAGATTCCGGTCAAACGGGGGAATGCTATCGGCGAACCGAGAGTTCCACGTCGTAGCCGGAGTCATTATCTTTCCAACGCACCCGGGCTCGCGGATCAACTTGTTGCGAGCAGGAAAGACTCTGCGCGCGAAGGCGGCTGTCCGGGAGAAAAAATGCGTTTTGCTCCCAGCGCGTTTTTTCTCAAATCTTGTCCCAGTTCGCGCGCATATTTGACCTAGCTCCCGATGTCGGATTTTGACGTTCTTGGTACCGTCGGAAAGCTTGCGCTGCCTATTTTTGCAAGGTTCCGGATTTGCGGGAAATCCGAGCTTGGACTTGTGAGATATGGCCCCGCGAACAGAGGCCACCGGGGTGTTTTTGGTCCGTTTGAGGGCAGTTTTCCGATCGGGATTCCGGCTGGCCCCGATAAATTCTTGGCGATCCGAGAGTTCCACGTCGTGCATGGATGTGTCTTCTTTCCAATGTGCCCGGGCTCGCAGATCAACTTGTTGCGAGTCAGGAAGACTCTGTGCGCAAGCGTGGCAACGTCGGTGGGAAAATCCCGGAACTTTCAGCAAAACCTTATTTTGTCGGCCTGTTTTCACGCGCGTGGTAGACGTAGCTCCCGATGTCGGATTTCCGACGATCTTGGTATCGTCGGAAAGCTTGCGCTACCTACTTTTCTAACGGTACAGGCCTTGCACAGAGGCGAGTTTGGGTTCGCAAGATATGATCTTGCGAACGGAGGCCGTCGGAATGTTCCTTATGCCAAGGGGTCATCTTCTGACTGAGATTCCGGCTTGACCGGAGGAGCTCTTGACGATCCGAAAGTTGCATGTGGTAGCTGAAGTGAACCTCTTGCCTAAGGGTCTTGGCTCTTCGGACCAAGTTGCAGCGGGTCGGAGAGAATCTTTGCGCAAACGTTGCCTCCCAAATAGGCTGTTTTGTCAACAACACTTACCAAAATTTGGCTAAGTGTCGGACCGTTTTTTCGCAGTTTTGGCCACAACTCTCTCGTTTCTCGTCCGTTTTCGACCCGTAAAGTACGGAATCGAAGCTCTTGATATTCTCTATACCATTGGTCAAGGGGTGGTCAGTTCGATCCAGTTTTTGGTCTGGTCAATCCGGTCAAACCTTGGTCACTTGGTCAACCTTGGTCAAACTTGGTCGAACTTGGTCAAAGCTCTCCAAACTCTTGGAAGATGTATCCCGGACTACATTTCAAGGGTTTCTGGGCACGGTGGGACCCTAGTCGGGTTGGAAACGGCTCGGTCAAACCTCGGTCAAACTTCGGTCAACCCTAGTCAAACTTGGTCAACCCTAGTCAAACTTGGTCAAACCTTGGGAAATGTGTCCCGGACCTTCTTCTTGGGAGTATTTGATGCGGCGAGCCCTCGTCGGATCAGGCCGGCTTGGTTCGGGCTGTCCTCGTTTTGCGCATGCCGACACCCGAGAAAATCCCGGGGGTAAAAATGGGGTTATGACAGTTGCCCCTTCTTTGTTCGGCATTTCTTGGCACAAGGAACGTTGGACAAAGAATAAATGACTCGATTTTTGCCCGCTCGGATTTTCTCGGTTTCCGCGTTCTCCTACGGCTGTCGCGTAGTTTGTCTCGGTTTGCGTGCCAATCCTTCCGGGGTCCAAATGGGTATTCCAGGGTTTGGAGAAGATCGGTCGGGATGCGAAAAAACAATTTGGGGCTTGAAATGGTGAAACGGGGCAGTTTTGGGAACTCGCGCATGACCATCATGCGCGGCGCATGACGGTCCTGCGCGAGGCCCCACTACTTCACGCGTCGCGCGGCCTTTCCCCTTCATTTTGTCGCTTTCTTTCCCTTTTCGCTCTCTGGACCCCACTTCGCCCCTTTTCACTCTTCTGCTCATATCTTGCTATCCGGGACTCTGATTGACGCGCCGTTTTCGCCCACGCGCTCCACGAGTAAGCCCCTTTCCATCCTTACCATTTATTTCAGTTTTAAACGGTCGAAATGTGCTGATTGGGTTATTCTCTTTTTGTGTCTTTTTGGTCTTTTTCTTATGATCCAGGACTCTGATTGACGATCAGTCTTCGCCTACACGTCCTATAGGTAAGCACCTTTCCATCCCCACCTTTCTTTTCAGTTTTGAACGGTCGGATTGGTTGCTTCCTTTTTTATGTCCCACGCTTCTGCTTTATGTACTTCTGCTTTTATTTTCTTTAGTTCCCTTGTATGTTTGGGGATGTAATACACACTTAGCAAGCATGTTTGTTCACAAAAATGTATTTGGGTATAGAAACACGTGCATGTACAGATGGACCTTTGTAGGCACACATGCGCACGTACATGTGCTTGGAAGCACATGAGGTGAAAAACACAAAATTTGGTAACACAACATTTATTGAAATGCTGCGTGTATTTTTTTTTATTTTTTATTTTAGGGCACTACGTCGTGCATTTTTTTTCTGAGGCTAGTATTTCGAAAATTAAGGGTCAAGTTTGGGGTTTGCACAAACTTGGGAAATGTGTGTTTTTTTTTTGTTGGAGACTTGAAATTTATTTGAGTCTCAAATTGGGTGGTTCAACGGTTTGGAATCTCAGTCCAAACAGGTTGAGAGGTGATCTGACTTGGGGGCTACCCAAGCTGCAAATCGGGTTGTTTCAACGGTTTGGAATCTCAGTCCAAACAGGTTGAGGGGTGATCTGACTTGGGGAACTACCCAAGCTGCAAATCGGGTGGTTTCAACGGTTTGGAATCTCAGTCCAAACAGGTTGAGGGAGTGATCTGACTTGGGGACTACCCAAGCTGCAAATCGGGTGGTTCAACGGTTTGGAATCTCAGTCCAAACAGGTTGAGGAGTGATCTGACTTGGGGACTACCCAAGCTGCAAATCGGGTGGTTTCAACGGTTTGGAATCTCAGTCCAAACAGGTTGAGGGGTGATCTGACTTGGGGACTACCCAAGCTGCAAATCGGGTGGTTCAACGGTTTGGAATCTCAGTCCAAACAGGTTGAGGGAGTGATCTGACTTGGGGACTACCCAAGCTGCAAATCGGGTTGTTTCAACGGTTTGGAATCTCAGTCCAAACAAGTTGAGGGGTGATCTGACTTGGGGACTACCCAAGCTGCAAATCGGGTGGTTTCAACGGTTTGGAATCTCAGTCCAAACAGGTTGAGGGGTGATCTGACTTGGGGACTACCCAAGCTGCAAATCGGGTGGTTTCAACGGTTTGGAATCTCAGTCCAAACAGGTTGAGGGGTGATCTGACTTGGGGACTACCCAAGCTGCAAATCGGGTTGTTCAACGGTTTGGAATCTCAGTCCAAACAAGTTGAGGAGTGATCTGACTTGGGGACTACCCAAGCTGCAAATCGGGTGGTTTCAACGGTTTGGAATCTCAGTCCAAACAAGTTGAGGAGTGATCTGACTTGGGGACTACCCAAGCTGCAAATCGGGTGGTTCAACGGTTTGGAATCTCAGTCCAAACAAGTTGAGGGGTGATCTGACTTGGGGACTACCCAAGCTGCAAATCGGGTGGTTTCAACGGTTTGGAATCTCAGTCCAAACAAGTTGAGGAGTGATCTGACTTGGGGACTACCCAAGCTGCAAATCGGGTTGTTCAACGGTTTGGAGTCTCAGTCCAAACAGGTTGAGGAGTGATCTGACTTGGGGACTACCCAAGCTGCAAATCGGGTGGTTTCAACGGTTTGGAATCTCAGTCCAAACAAGTTGAGGGGTGATCTGACTTGGGGAACTACCCAAGCTGCAAATCGGGTGGTTTCAACGGTTTGGAATCTCAGTCCAAACAGGTTGAGGAGTGATCTGACTTGGGGACTACCCAAGCTGCAAATCGGGTGGTTTCAACGGTTTGGAATCTCAGTCCAAACAAGTTGAGGGGTGATCTGACTTGGGGACTACCCAAGCTGCAAATCGGGTGGTTTCAACGGTTTGGAATCTCAGTCCAAACAGGTTGAGGAGTGATCTGACTTGGGGACTACCCAAGCTGCAAATCGGGTTGTTTCAACGGTTAGACTCATTTTGGAAATTCATCCAAATGGTCAAGGAAAAATTGTTTGTTTGATTATTCCTTCCTTTTTTCTTATTTTGCATAATTTTGATCATTGTGTACTTCCTATGCTTTTCGAGAATGAGATGTACCTGACTTTTCTGACTCTTTGACTGTTCATTGTTCTTTTTGCAGATGTCTGATCGAGGTAGTGGCAGCGGGGGCCATCGCCGGTCCGATCGCCTTGCGAAAGGCAAGGCTGTAGTTTATGCTCCTGAGAGTTCTCCTGATACGGACGATGAGTACGATGCTATGGAGGACGTTCGTACCCGCTTTGATGCCTCCATCGCCCGGAACCTGCAGGCGGAGCTCGATGCCGAGGCTACTGGTCCTGCTTCTAGTGCGGCTCGGCCTCCTCCTCGACCTGGAGTCGTCATTGGTCGTAGTGCTAGGCCTTCTGAGACGACTCGTCCTTCTCCACAGCCTGGTGTCACCACTGGTCCCAGCGATGCTCCTTCTGCCGCACCTCGTCGTCCTCATACCAGGTCGACGGGTATTCCCTCTTCGAGATTGAAGAGGCAGAGGACTGGGGGGATTCCTGATTCTGCGGGCACCATTCCCGAGGATTACGTTGCGCCAGGATTTAGATATCCTCCCCAGGGTGGCATTCGACCGCGTTACCCTGTTGCGGTTGAGATATCTGATACGCCCCTTCTGACGAACCTCCTTGCTCATCCGTCTTCTCTGGTCCGTCGCTGTCAGGTACCCTCATACTTTCATATGTCTCTTTTGTTCTTGGTCTTTGCAAATCTTTGTATTGACATTCTTCTTTCGGATTTTGTGCAGGAGCCTCCCGAGAGTGCTGGCCGAGGTGGGTGGTCTGATTTTGGCAGACTCTTGGCGGCTTCCCGTCCGGAGTATAGAGAGTTTTTGATAGAGCTGGGCTTCGGCCCTTTCCTTAGCATCCCCTATGTGTCAGTGTACCACCCGGCGGTGTGGTGTTTCATAGAGAGATTCTTTCATCACACCGGGACCTTCCACCTTAGCACCTGCGAGATGGCGGTGCTTCCTGTAGATTGGAGTGCTATCTTGGGCATCCGTTTTGGAGGGAGAGCTCCCCCTAGCGAGCCTATAGATGGCTTTGAGGCTAGGGAGATTTTGGGTCTTGCTGATCGTGATGCTGATAGAGCTATAGGGGCTCCCGGCGTCCTTCCGTGAGGATTCGGCATCTGGCGGATGTCTTGAGGAGAGATAGGGAGGAGCCTCCTACTGAGCTACGATATCGCCAGTGGGCAGCATATCTCATTTTCAGCTGCTTTCTCGGGAATGACCGGTCCATCGTTCCCACGCCCATTGTTGGTATGTTCCGGGACATCGACACCCTGAGGGAGTATGACTGGGGTGCCTTGACATATGGATTTTACATCCGGGGTCTGCGCCGTTATTCTCGTCGGGAGTCGATTAGCTTTCTTGGCTTCTGGCAGTTTACCGTCTTCTGGGCCTTTGAGCACTTCCCCACTTTCGCTCCCAGTCGGCTTCCGTTGGCTTCTGACCCGGATTTTCCTCTTGCCAGGCGTTGGGATTCTTCTAGGATTGAGAGGATGACTGCTCGCACACTCCTTGAGCTTCGCATGACAGTTGATTGCATCAGGGATGCTGATATCATCTTCCAGCCTTACTCTGCAGCTTTGTCCCAGCGACCTGAGGTTTTTAGGGCTGTAGCGTTGTCTCGTCTGAGGCTGTGGATCCGGACCTCTCGGTCTTGGGAGCTTCTGTTGGGTGAGCGGTGAGCGGACTGTACAGCTGGGTGATGCGGCCGTTGTCCCTGTAGACCCCTCCCCTTTGATGACTATTGAGGATTACATTCCGCGAGCTCCGAGTGATCCCTACATAGCAGGGGTGAGCGCATATCCGAGTCTGGTCCGAGAGGATGTGCCATACCAGGAGTGGTTCGAGCGAGTTTCTTTGGGATCCCTGATGTCTCTTCACGAGGTTGAGGGTGGCCGTGTCATGGGTGGAGTGGCCATGGACAGTCATCTCATTCGGTCTTCTGGGCAGATCGAGAGACTTGAGAGTGAGATACTGCGTCTCCAGCTTGAGCTGTCGGTCAGCGTGGATCGTCATACGGCTGATATGGACCGAGTACAGGGAGAGATGGCCAGTATGCAGACGGAGGCGACACAGCGAGAGGGGGAGATGGATGCAGATGCAGATGCGGAGGGATTTGGCTTCCCGAGATGCAGAGGTGGCCCATCTTGCTGCCGCCGTACGGAGATTAGAGGAGCAGCTTCAGGGTATGGGCATTACTCCTGTTACCGGAGCTGACCCGTCTGGTCTTGGTCAGCCTTCTTCTTCGCCACCTCGTGATCCTGTTTCTCGAGACTGGTTCTTTGACGACCCTCCTTCCTCATGATGTACTTTTGTTTACTTTTGTCTTCTTTTGTGGCCTTGTATTCTGGCAGACACTTTGTGTTTATATGGGATGTACAGACATTGACTATTGTATATATGACATTTGTGGTTTATTTGTGGTTTTTTATGGATTCTTGGTATGGCTTTTATGTTATGTGTATGGATGTGTATGGATATGTTTGGGTTTGGGTTATGTTTGTATGATACCGGGTCTCGATCCTCCGCGAGGCCTGGTTCAATAAATATCGGGGCTTACCTCTCCTTGGGGCCCGTTTCCATCATCATTGGGACTTACTCGCTTCTCGAGGCCCATTTCTATCATCATTGGGACTTACTCGCTCTCGAGGCCCGTTTCTATCATCATTGGGACTTACGAGGCCCATTTGAATGACTCCTCCAATTTTTCCAATTTTTCTTGACAAAAATGGAAAAATTTGCCCCAGTATGCAGTGTCAAACAAATTTTTCTAGCTTCTTGAAGATAGAAAAATTTTGCCCCAGTGTAGGGCAACGTAGGTCGATGCAGAGTTCTGGATTTCTTTCTCCGCTTTCCTTGTGTCAGGCTACGACGGCTCGCAGAGAGTCGGTCTACTTCTTTTCGAAATTTTTCAAAATTCTTTTGAAAAATTTTGCCCCAGTGTACCATGGGATTCGCCTGCGTGACATTCCCGGGTCATCTTTGCACTTCCTGGTTTCTGAGTTGAGCCAGGGTTTCAGGGCCGGTTCTTGACTGTCGAGCCTAGTTCTCGGTTCTCGGGCCATCCTGCTGGCGGGTGGTTCGATCCTGATTACATCGTATCAAATGCTTCCGCTTGAGGCCAGCTTTGGTCCCACTTTTGACCTCCGGACCGGTTCTAGGGTTTCGGGCCGGTTTCTGTCCGTTGACTCGAAATCTTCGATCACCGGACCGCCCAAGACTTTCCCATAGGTGATTTCTTGAGAGATGGCCCTTATATAGTGCAAAACGGACCTCTGGGAGTGAGCGAACAGGTTCAAATTCGCGAGACAGGGGAGAAAGAGCCGTTGGGATTCCCAACGGGACTCGCGCATGACCGTCACGCGCGGCGCATGATGGTCATGCGCGAGTTCTTGGCTTTTTAAACTCCGATCCCCCTTCGAGCCAGCAACTGTTTTTTTGAGTTTTCCTCTCCCCTCTTCACCAAAAACTCTTCGTTTTTCTCATTTTTTGGTCTTTTGGGTCCATGGCCTCTTCGAGTAATGATCCCGACTCCTTGGTGACGCTTCGTTTCCATGATTTCCGTGTTGAGCGGATGAGACATTGGTGGACTCTTCTTGGAGAGGATGACCATGCCGATATCGTGGGGATCTTTGGCAAGTTTCCCCCTTTCATGCGGCTACAAGTTGATCGTGGCTTGCTCGAGGCGCTTGCTTCTTTCTGGGACCCGACCCATTGTTGCTTTTCCATCGGAGAGGTGGATCTCATTCCCACCATGGAGGAGTATGCTGAGCTTCTTCAGCTAGACAGCCCCTTCAGCGAGACCCCGGTTATACCCATTCAGGGCCCTCGGTCCAACCGATGCTTGGAGAAATACTTGGGTTTGACCACTGCGGTTCTACGTCCTGAGATCGCCCGACCTGAGGAAACTTGGCGGAAAGCCAACATTTCTCTAGACCTGCTGACGAAGTACTTCTCTCGGAGTGCCTTTCCGGCGAAGCTTGCTAGAGACTTCATTGTGGGCAAGAAGGGGTGGAAGAAATTCCGAATCAATGCCTTCAAGATCGCCTTCGCAGGTATTTTTCTCTTTCCCACTTCCGCTGGTAGGATAGACTTGGGTGTCATTCCTATAGTATTCAGCGAGGGCAGGTCTATCATCCCTGCCATATTGTGCGAGACCGTGCGGTCTTTATCTTATTGTAGGAGACAGGGAGAGGGGGTTCCGATGTTCTGCACACAGCTCCTCCAGCTCTGGTTCTGCAGTCACCTGCAGCATTTCCACCGCCTCCAGACTCCTTATCATTTTGAGAGGCATACGGTGAGCCAGACCGTCCAGATAGCACTTCCCTTCACTGGCGACAGTCGTGCCTGGGCGCTATACCTCCTTGACCTGCCCTTGAGTGGGTGGGCTTGGAAGGTTACCTGGGGGCCGGCAGCGTGGATGCCCTGGACTCATTGTGCCCTCTTCGATGGAGTGCCTCTTCCTGGGGTGTGGGGTTGTACAGGCCACTATCCCAGCCTTGCTCTTCGTCAGTTTAGCGGTGTTCAGTACCCGCCTCGCCTGGGTGATTTGGATGCGGTGACTTTTGACTCTTCAGTCAGGTTTAGGTGTTCGGTGTTCAGTACCCGCCTCGCCTGGGCGACTTGGATGCGGTGACTTTTGACTACATTCCCAGTGAGGATATGTGGAGGCTCCTCTTCAGGATCGAGGATATCTGGGGAGGTCGTCTTTCAGAGATGGTCCTCATCGAGGAGGGTTCGCCCGGAGATAGCTCTGTTACCTCGGACTTTGTCGAGTGGAGAGAGGGGTGGACTCCCTTTTTCACCCTCAGGCCTACAGTACGGCCAGGTGCACCATATTCTTTGATATCTCGCTCCCTTCGGGTATCAGCCTCCACTGGTCAGCCTGAGAGAGTTACAGTTTTGGAGCGAGAGCTTGAGGAGGCTCAGACAGAGCTGTTATCACTACGCCTTGCCAGGGCGTCTGAGAGAGAGGCGTCTGCGGCTCGTGTAGAGTCTTCTGCGGAGTACCTTGCATCACAATAGTGTGGCGGTGGCGAACCTTCGCCGCGACTTGGTGGCTCAGAGGGGGAACGTCTCTACTCTTCGCACGATGAATGAATTCATCAGAGAGCAGCTCGAGATTTCTGAGGATGCTAAGGAACAGCTGGAGGAGACCTTGGCCGAGGCTCGGGAGCAGCTGGAGACTGAGCAGGCGGAGAGGACTCGGGTCCAGGATGAGCTTGATTCTCTTCGTTCATATACCCAGGCCTTGGTTGATCCTGCCACCGGTCGTCCTCAGGACATTGTAGCCCTCCGACGGGCGCTAGATGCGAGTGAGGAGGCGCTCACGTCTGCGCGTACTTCCATGGGGGTCATGAGGGTTCAGATTAGCGTTCTCCAGGGTGACAACGGGGTTTTGCAGGCCGAGTTGGATTTGGTGCATGATGCTCTTGAGTCCAATGCTTCTTGGCTCAATCAGGAGGGTTTCCCTGTGGTCACTTCTCTTCACCAGATTAACCAGGTGATGGATTCTTTGGGTACCCGAGCCCGCGCCGTTGTCATAACCCCATTTTTACCCCCGGGATTTTCTCGGGTGTCGGCACGCAAAACGAGGACAGCCCGAACCAAGCCGGCCTGATCCGACGAGGGCTCATCCGCATCAAATACTCCCAAGAAGAAGGTCCGGGACACATTTCCCAAGGTTTGACCAAGTTTGACTAGGGTTGACCGAAGTTTGACCGAGGTTTGACCGAGCCGTTTCCAACCCGACTAGGGTCCACCTTGCCCAGAAACCCTTGAAATGAAGTCCGGGATACATTTCCAAGAGTTTGGAGAGCTTTGACCAAATTCGACCAAGTTTGACCAAGGTTGACCAAGTTTGACCAAGGTTTGACCGGACCATTGACCAGACCAAAAACTGGAATCGAACTGACCACCCCTTGACCAAGGTATAGAGAATATCAAGAGCTTCGATTCCGTACTTTACGGGTCGAAAACGGACGAGAAACGAGAGAGTTATGGCCAAAACTGCGAAAAAACGGTCCGACACTTAGCCAAATTTTGGTAAGTGTTGTTGACAAAACAGCCTATTTGGGAGGCAACGTTTGCGCAAAGATTCTCTCCGACCCGCTGCAACTTGGTCCGCGAGCCAAGACCCTTAGGCAAGAGGTTCACTTCAGCTACCACACGCAACTTTCGGATCGTCAAGAGCTCCTCCGGTCAAGCCGGAATCTCAGTCAGAAGATGACCCCTTGGCATAAGGAACATTCCGACGGCCTCCTGTTCGCAAGATCATATCTTGCGAACCCAAGCTCGCCTCTGTGCAAGGCCTGTACCGTTGAAAAGTAGGTAACGCAAGCTTTCCGACGATACCAAGATCGTCGAAATCCGACATCGGGAGCTACGTCTACCACGCGCGTGAAAACAGGCCGACGAAATAAGGTTTGTGCTGAAAGTTCCGGAATTTTCCCACCGACGTTGCCACGCTTGCGCACAGAGTCTTCCTGACTCGCAACAAGTTGATCTGCGAGCCCGGGCACATTGGAAAGAAGACACATCCATGCACGACGTGGAACTCTCGGATCGCCAAGAATTTATCGGGGTCAGCCGGAATCCTGATCGGAAAACTGCCCTCAAACGGACCAAAAACACCCCGGTGGCCTCTGTTCGCGGGGCCATATCTCACAAGTCCAAGCTCGGATTTCCCGCGAATCCGGAACCTTGCAAAAATAGGCAGCGCAAGCTTTCCGACGGTACCAAGAACGTCAAAATCCGACATCGGGAGCTAGGTCAAATATGCGCGCGAACTGGGACAAGATTTGAGAAAAAACGCGCTGGGAGCAAAACGCATTTTTTCTCCCGGACAGCCGCCTTCGCGCGCAGAGTCTTTCCTGCTCGCAACAAGTTGATCCGCGAGCCCGGGTGCGTTGGAAAGATAATGACTCCGGCTACGTCGTGGAACTCTCGGTTCGCCGATAGCATCCCCCGTTTGACCGGAATCTTCGCCGGAAAGAGTGCACGAAAACAGCTCCGATACCCCGACTTCCGGGAGCCATAACTCCCTCGTCCGAACTCCGATTCGTGCAAACTTTATATCGTTGGAAAGAGGACGTCGAGAGCTTTCCGACGATATGCCGCATGACCCATTTTGAGTTCCGGAAGACCTCCAAAACTGCCCCCGAAAATCGGATAAAAAAGGGTACGCGCACGGAAATCGAGGAGGATTCGAGGGGCTGCTGGCGTGGAAGGATAAGACTGCCACGTGGCAGTACCACAACTCGCGCAGGACCGTCATGCGCCGCGCATGATGGTGCTGCGCGAGGCGTGCACGGTTTTCTATAAAACCGACCCTCCCCCCCCCTCATTTGCACATAGTTTTTGCTCGGGCACTAGGCCTTCTAGAGCTTAGTTTAGGCAGAAAATAGGGGTTTAGGGGGTTTTAGGAGGGGGTTTTTGGGTAGTTTTAGAGAGAGAGACTCCTCTCTAGGTAATCTCTCTCTCTCTAGGCTCTTTCTCTCTCTTCTTTTTCTTTAGGGATTTTGGGGGGTTTTTAGAGTGAGAAGCACCTATTAGGTGCTTCTCTCTCTAACCTCTCCTCATCTTCCCACTCCCCTCTCTCTCTCTCTCTCTCTTTCTCTTACATTCTTTAGTTCATTTATTTCATTTATGCTTTACTAGTTTCTTATTTGTCCATTTATTGCTTTATTTACATTTCCTTGTCATTTATTGCTTTATTTACATTTCCTTGTCATTTATTGCTTTCTTTACATTTCTAGTCATTTATCGCTTTCTTTACATTTCTAGTCATTTATCGCTTTATTTACATTTTATACGCACTTGTGAATATTTGTTGTGATTACCCCCCCCTCCCCCGGTGTGTTTTAGTACGGCAATATTGAGTGGCTTTGGCGGCTCGCGTAAGTCCTCTAACAAAGGCCGTTGACAACCATGTTAGCCCACGAGGTCTTGACCCGAAAAATACACCGGTTTCCTCGTGTTTTAGTACGGCAAATATTGAGTAGCTTTGGCTCAGTTGCGTAAGACCTCTAACGAGGCCGTAACAACCTTGTTAGCCTACGAGGTATTTGACCCGAAAAATACATCCCCATGTGTTAAATAACGTCATTTATCGCTTTATTTACATTTACTACGTTGTAAATATTATATTGTGAATATTGTCATTTTCCCATTTTTCTTCCTTTGTGATTTGGGCGTGATAATCCCGATTGGTCGTGGTGGACTATGTAAGACCTCAAAGAGGCTTTAACCACCACGTAATTCCATAGGCATTGGACCCATTAAAAATCCCATGTTTTTAAGTCCATTATTTGCTTTAAATTTATTTATCGCTTTCCGCAATGCTTTAAATACATTTATCGCTTTATTTACTTTTACGCGCTTGTGAATATATTGCGTTGTTATTATCCCGTTTCCCATAAAAATTTGGGCGTGATAATCCCGATTGGTCGTGGTGGACTATGTAAGACCTCAAAGAGGCATTAACCACCATGTAATTCCATAGGAATTGGACCCACGAAAATCCTTTGTTTAAACCCCGTTATTTTCATTATTTACTACGTTGTTGTAAATATTGTCCATTTTTCATTATTTTGATTTGGGCATGAAAATACCAAACGGTATTGGCGGTTTTAGGTAAGTCTTTCAATAGCACTAAACCCCATGTAAATCCATGAGGCGTTGGACCCGTAAATTGCAAAACCCATTTTCAAATAGATTTTCACCATATAAGTCCTATTTGGCGTCGAAGGTTTGGATAAGTCTTTCAATAGCACCAACCCTTCGTGTAAGCCCGAAAAGGCATTGAAACCCCGTTTTCAAATGATTTTCCTCATTTAAGTCCTATTTGGCGTCGAAGGTTTGGATAAGTCTTTCAATAGCACCAACCCTTCGTGTAAGCCCGAAAAGGCATTGAAACCCTCTTTTTAGATTGTTTTGTTTATTCATGTAAATCCTATGGTGGTGTCGGGATCCGAGTAAGTCTTTCAATAGCATCGAATCCCGACCCCACGAGGTCTTGACCCTTTACCTAAAAATTCTCATGAATTGCACCTTGTCATTTCAAATAAATGTTGCATTTATGTCATT
>OU015769.1:27746602-27786652 GCA_907173295.1 Fagus sylvatica
AGAGCACCAAGGCCAACGTGCCTCAATAATAAAAACAATCAATAATTCTATTAGAACTTACTTTTAACACTTAAAACACTTATACAGACCTTACTTTTAACTTCTCCTATTAGAACTAGAACCTTAGACTAGTAAACCAAACCCTAATTGAATTGGACCAAAGCCCACATATAAAGACCCATGAAACAAATAAGACTAACTTATTAATAAAAGGAAACCCAAGGCCCATAACTATGGCCCAAACCCAACAATTGTAGAATTACTGAAATACCCTTGACTCTAAAATGACCAAATAAAATATAAAAACCTAAATAACTACAATGGACACTTATTCTTGAGCTTTGCCTTAATCTTAGATTTTCAAAGAGGATATTGTTTGTCTAACCACGCCATGGCTGCGCCATCAATAGGTAAACTTGCTGTTTTACAGCCTAAAATAGTCGCCAAACTATCTTTGTCATGTACTTTACCCACTGGCACCAATTCTGATTTCCCCAAGTTAACATGTAGTCCAGATATAGCTTCAAACCAGTTGAACATATCTCAGTTGAATCATATGATTTGAATCAACATCAACCCTTAGAATAACTGTTTATTAAATAAATAGGTGCAAGTATTTTTTTTTGTTTTTTTGTTTTCTCTAATATTTACATACAGTTTGATATGGTGTTGGAATTTGTTAAATATTTTGATGTTTGACACTTTCTGTACCTTTTTGTGTATGACACTTTCCGTACCTTTTTGTGTATGACAAGGGTGACAAAAACTAAGATGAAGAAAACTGTAGTGGTGAGGTATTTGACTTGATGGGGATGTGTGATACTGGGATTGCTAAGAAAAGGCTTTCAATTAGGAGGAAACTAGCCGTCGAGCTAATGTGGTGAGTGAGAAGACTCACATGAGTAGGATGAGATTTGTTGAAATTTTCAAGTCTGAGTGGTGTGGCTGATTCAGTGTTTGAGTCTCACATAGGGTAGTAGTGACAAGAATGAGTAGTTAATATTATATTGTTGGACTTTTAATCCACTAGTTCAAGCTTTTAGGCTAAGGTGATGTCCCAATATGTTATATCAGATGCTCACAAAGATACCCTCCAAGATGTTAAGTTTCTATGCTCATAGACCCAAGAACCCAACAATGACCAATTATTCAATATTTTTGGATATTTGATTAATGGGGAAGACAAGAATGAGTAGTTAATACTAACTCTAGTTCAAGCTTTTAGGCTAAGTGTAGTGGTTGTGGGCAAGATGTTAAATATGTTAGACCCAAGAGACCAATTATGTATTTCCTCAGATGTGTTTTTATTGATGGCTTCAAGTTTTCTTAGAATATTTATGTTCTCTAGGATGCTGGTAATTATAAGAGAGAAAGAGATGGGAGGATTAGAGACTGTCACAAGAGTGGTGGCTTTGTCTATCTTTAATTAAAATGTAAAGTACAAGATTGCTTCTTACTAATGCTAACTCTCTTAACATATCTACTTATCAAAAAAAAAAAAAAATCTTAACCCTCTTAACATATCTGAATTCAAGTAGTTCTGTAATGTTTTCCATGACCTTGAATTTACTTTGCAGGATGAAATTCATGAAAGGGATCGCTACTCTGATTTCATGTTGGCAATTCTCAGGTATCTCCATAATTAAGAGAAACTTGCTTGAAGTAAACATGGATGTGTGGCTTGTAACATGAATATGGGCATGAACTGAAAATTTCAAAATGTATTTTTTTGGTGAGTGGACTTTTAAAATGTGAGAAAAGTTACTCCAAGAAATGTGGCTTTAAGACATCATTATCTGATACTGAGCCCATTATCCATTGAGTAGAAGCAGTTCTGTGTGTTTGCATTCTTTTTGCCAATTTTATTCTTCTTTGAGTGGTATGTGACTCATTTGCCCCATGGATTTGAACCCATCACTTAATTTTGTGGGGTCAGAAGTGCCATTGAGAAGCTTACTGCATCGTTTCATTCATCTAGGGTCTTTTTATGGGCTAGGAAGTTTATATTCTTTTCAAACTGAGTACATGATGGACAAAAGCATACAGTTTTTGGGCATAGATGTCAGGTTTGCTTTCATATTTATTAAATAGGAATTTATTTTGGTTTTTGATTAATTTCTCTGGTGTCTTTTGTTATTTGCAGAGACTTTCTTCCTTCATGTCCTCATTTGCGTTTGGTTAGTTCTAATTCTTATGTTGTGTTTCCTTGTATTGAATGTTAAGGTCACTTCCTATTTTATTTTATATTTAAAATCTTTCCTGTTTGGGACCTCTGATTACCAATAACATAAGTAGGATTGTCTTATGGTATGTAAACCAACAGATACTTATGAGTGCTACTCTTGATGCTGAACGATTTTCGCAATATTTTGGTGGCTGCCCAATCATCCGTGTCCCTGGGTTCACTTATCCTGTAAAAATTCTCTCTGAGATTATTAGTTTTCAATATATCTTGTGTTGATTTTAGTTGTAATACTCAGCATTTTTTCCCTCTTTTGCAGGTTAACACTTTTTATTTGGAGGATGTACTTTTGCTCCTGAAATCAGTGGAAAATAATAATCTTGATAATACTTTAGTCAATGTCCCTACTGAGGACGCTGGAGTTGGCAGAGGAAGATAAGCTTGCTTTAGATGAAGCTATTAATCTGGCTTGGTCAAATGATGAGTTTGATCCACTCTTGGAGTTGGTTTCTTCAGAGGCAACCCAAAAAGTGTTCAATTACCAGCATTCTTTGTCTGGGCTTACTCCATTAATGGTATTTGCTGGAAAGGGTAGAGTGGCCGATGTTTGCATGCTCCTATCTTTTGGGTCGGATTGCCATTTACAGGCCAAGGATGGATCTACTGCATTGGAGTGGGCTGAACGGGAAAACCAACAAGAAGCTGCTGAATTAATTAAAAAACACATGGAAAGTTCCATTTCCAACTCCATTAAGGAACAAAAAATACTTGATAAGTATCTAGGGACAATCAATCCTGAACTTATTGATGTTGGTCTTATAGAGCAGTTAATACGGAGAATATGTATTGATTCAAAAGAAGGAGCAATCCTTGTTTTCCTACCAGGATGGGAGGATATAAATAAAACTCGGGAGAAACTGATTGCATCCGCATTTTTCAAAAATAATTCCAAGTTAATGATATTATGTCTTCATTCTATGATTCCACCTGCAGAGCAAAAAAAGGTTTTTCAACGTCCTCCTCCTGGTTGCCGGAAAATTGTTCTTGCAACCAACATTGCTGAAACGGCCATTACCATTGATGATGTTGTTTATGTTATAGACAGTGGTCGTATGAAGGAGAAAAGTTATGATCCTTATAATAATGTATCAACTCTCCAATCTTCTTGGGTCTCAAAAGCAAGTGCAAAGCAAAGAGAAGGACGTGCGGGCCGCTGTCAGCCCGGAGTTTGTTATCATCTCTATTCAAAGGTCCGAGCGGCTTCTTTGCCAGATTTTCAACTTCCTGAAATTAAGAGAATCCCAATTGAGGAATTATGTCTGCAGGTACTCTATTCTCCTTCTAATGATTTCCTGTTTATGGGCCAGAGTTGTTTTGGTAGATAGGATGTATGATAATCCTTGGAACTATGATCCAGATCATATAACCCCCCATTTGCAGTACACTTCCTATGTTTGTTTTACCATATTAGTGTAGAGAAGCAGTTTTCGGGTCAAAACCAATTAGGAAAAACTACAATTTGTGGTTTGTTCCCCCCCCCCCTCCTACTGTTCTATTCATTGATGTTAAACGTTTTTGGTATAGTTAAAGATATACACACATGCCGATGACATTCTACAGTGACCCAGTTAGTATTACAAGGTGAATTATGACCTGGGTTACTGCCTTGGTTTACCGCGAATGTAGGTACCCGGCGAAGCATTGTTATCTGAGTCCCATACTTGAACTTCGATAATATTGTTATAAGCAGGCTGGATCCTCAGATATAGGAACTTTTATTAAAGAGGATGGATTTCCCTTGTGGTTATTAGTTTCTCTCTCACACTCTTTAATGGAAGATGGTGAATTTCTGTTGATGAATATAAGAAATGTGTTCTCTTCTTTCTTACTTATCAAAAAAAGAACAAAAAAAGAAAAGAAATGTGGTCTCCTCTGCTTTCTCAAATGTTGAATTTTTGGAAATGAAACTATACTTGTTTCTGATTAGTGTAATATCTTTGATGTTTTATTTTGTCAAATCTGTTTCTTGTATACAGGTAAAACTGCTTGATTCAAATTGCAAGATTGAAGATTTCTTGAACAAGACGTTAGACCCTCCAGTTTTCGAGACCATACGAAATGCAATTTTAGTTCTTCAAGATATTGGGGCTTTGTCAGTTGATGAAAAGCTTACTGAGCTTGGGGAAAAGCTTGGTTCTCTACCTGTTCATCCAATGACGAGCAAAATGCTTTTCTTTTCCATATTGATGAACTGCCTTGACCCAGCATTGACTCTGGCATGTGCCTCTGACTATAGAAATCCATTTACTCTTCCCATGTTACCAAAAGATAAGAAGAGAGCTGATGCTGCTAGAGCTGAGCTTGCATCATTGTATGGTGGGGATAGTGATCAGCTAGCAGTAATAGCAGCATTTGAGTGCTGGAATAATGCAAAGCAAAGGGGTCAAGAGGCACGGTTCTGTTCTGAATACTTTATCTCTAAAAGCACTATGACTATGTTGTCTGGTATGCGTCAGCAGCTCCAAAATGAATTAATTCGGATTGGGCTTATTCTTGATGATGTTTCTAGTTGTAGCTTAAATGCACGTGACCCAGGTGTACTCCATGCAGTCCTTATGGCTGGTTTGTATCCTATGGTGGGAAGATTGCGTCCACCTCATAAAAGTGGAAAACGACTTATAGAGACTCCGGGTGGTGAAAAAGTTCGTTTGCACCCCCATTCCACTAATTTTAGTTTGTCATTAAGGAAAACTGATGATTGCCCTTTGATTACGTATGATGAGATTATGAGGGGGGATGGAGGTATGGTCATAAAGAACTGTACTGTTGTTGGGCCACTCCCATTATTATTGCTCGCAACAGAGATTGCTGTTGCTCCAGCAAATAATAATGACAATGAAGATGACAACGATGACAATGACGATGATGGCAGTGATGATGGAGATGGAAGTGATGAAGATGGAATGGAGATTGATAATCAGTCAGTTGGACGACGTGAACAAAAGATCATGTCGTCTCCTGATAATTCAGTGACAGTCATTGTTGATCGGTGGCTCTTTTTTGGGTCAACAGCACTTGACGTTGCTCAGATTTACTGCTTGAGAGAGCGATTATCAGCAGCAATCTTATTTAAAGTAAGTACTTCCATTGTTCTTACTTCTGGGTGTCAGTGAATTATGCATTGCACTTTGACTAATGTAGATGAGTTTTTTTCATCTTGTAATCTTTTAGGATCACTTGGTTTTACCCTTCTCATTATATTTTGTAGGTAACACATCCAAGTACTGTTCTTCCTCCTGTTCTTGGGGCCTCAATGCATGCCATAGCCTGCATTCTATCTTATGATGGGCGATCTGGCAAATTGCCATTAGAACCTGTGGATTCACTGACTTCAATGGTAAATGCTACTGAGATTGACAAGTCTTCCCCAGGGAAGAAGAATCCGGATGAGTTCCTAAGATCACTTATGAGCCAAGGCACAGGCAGGAAGTCCCCTTTCTGTCATCACAATAATACGGGAACAACAAATTTTGGTTCTCCGTCGAGCCACAATGTTCGGCCACCACTTAATTCAGCTGGCAAGAACCAGCATCAGAAACCTGCATCACGGGGTTTCAGAAATGGGGATGGTTTTGGCATGCGGCCGCATGGTCCAAGGGGAGATTCCCTGAAGCGGCAGCGTAAGAATGGGTCTGGTTGATGTAGTCATATTTTTCTGTTGTTGACAGTAGGATTGATAGGGACTGAGTTGGTTGTATTCAAAATGTAACGGATAGTGCAAATAGTTGGAGACTTTACACCATATGAAGCAAAGATCTCTAGGTCAAATCTTACCTTCCTTCCCTTGGGACTAAAATCATAAAAAAGTTATACAAATATGATAATAAGATAGGAGGGATAGGTAGTATAAAAAAAAAAAAAAAAAAAAAAAAAAAAGATAGGAGGGATAGGAGATGTTCTGCTCGACTTATTGTAAAATTTTGTTCTAACATCGCCAATTGCTCTAGCTATCCTTTTGGGCTTCCCATTGCGTGCCCTATGTTTTGAAACTTTGTGCCTCTTTTTTCGGTATTTTGGTAATTGCAGATAACTACACTAAATTATGGGCATTTGTATTTTGCATCCCAAATATTGAAAACCTGCAATCAACACCCGCTGTTAGACTTTGTCAAATCGCATGATGTCATCTAAATAAAGGTTAAATTGAACTGTCACTTGCATGTGACTTTCGTAAACTAAATTGATAAAAATACCCTCACAGCTAGGTAATTGGCGAAAATAACCTAGAAACTGTTGTGAGGCTTGAGCAGCCAATGAATTGGCTTCAGCTATAATAATATTGGGAACAGCCTTAATGTGGAGTTGTAGACCATGGAGTTGCTGTAAGCTATTGAGGTCTTTAAAAAAGGATTTTATCTTCCAATTCTAGTGCTCAGCTGTGTTCCAAAACTTCTCAATGCCTTTACCATTGGTGAGGATTACAAGCTTCCTCAATCCCTGCCTGGAGGCTAATAGAGATGCCTCTTTAATAGCATCTAATTTGGCCATAGTAGTATCCCTTGTCCTGATGCTTTGACATCCAAAGAAAGCCAACTGTCCCAATCTATTTTTTCCAATAAATGCTATGCCATGCCAACCTTTGTGTTTTGATGCTACCCCTGCTGTAAGGATGAGGTTCTGCCAATCCTCAGGGAGTAGAATGTTGATGCTTCTTGGTATGCGTGATGCATAGGAGCTAGTTGTCTGAGCAAGCTATTTGTACCTGTTGGCCAAGGATTGAGCAGTTAGTAAAACCTCAGTGGTGATGACCATGGTTAGAAGTTCTCCCATGTTTGTTGTATCTCCATAAGATTCTAACAGTTTGGAAATCCACATATCCACAGAAATGATTGACTCTATAAGAACAGTTGTATTAATTCCCATTCCTAATCAAATTGTTTTGGCAAAAGTACAATGTAGGAGAAGGTGGTTAAGGTTTTCTTCATGTGAATTGCAAAGCATGCAAGTAGTATCACAATGGATTCCTCTAAGATTCAATTTAGTTTTGACTGGTAAGGCATGATGAAGAATTTTCCATGTGAATGTACACAGTTTGTTGGACAGTTTTATCTTCCACAAGTTTGACCAGATTTTTGAAGATGAGCTTGTTGCTGGGTTTGGGGTGTCATGGTTATGCTCTTGATTCTGAATGCAGCAAGGTATAAGCCTTTTTGACTTGATTGTCTTTAGAGGTAGAATGGGGCCATATGATTTGGTCTTTGATAGTTTGGCTTTGAATTTTTGGGATGGCTAGTCCAAGGATTTTGTCAGTGGTATTTTTATCATATAACTCCATGATTACCTCCGTTTTCCAAGTGGCATTCTCTTGGTTGATTAAATCAGCAACCCTTGTTACTTGATCAGCAATAAGGGTAGGTGCATTAGGTTTGAATTGGAACCATAAAGGGTGATTGATGGGGATATCATGGACTCTACCTACTTTCCAAATGCCTTGAGTGAGGATTGGTGTGGAAGGATTCATGATTGATTTCAAATCCATGAAGAGTGATTCTTGGGTTTGTGTAAGTGAAGGTCGACTTATGGGCTGCATTTTGCTTTGAGGGTCTTGGTCAAAAGGAGATTGGGTTTACTATAGATTCTCCAATATTGTTTTGCCAGTAAAGCCTTATTCATGAGCCCAAACTTTTTAACTCCTATACCTCCTTCTTTTTTTGGTTTGGAGATTGTATCCCAATTAACCATATGGACATGAACAAAGCGTATGATAGGATTAGTTGGAAATTTCTTATAACTGTACTGCAAGCAATGGGTTTTAGTTCTAATTGGATTAAGTGGATCACACAATGTGTCACTACTGTCTCATACAGTGTTTTGATCAATGGTAGCCCTACAAAACCCTTTAAGCCTTCAAGAGGTTTGAGACAAGGGGATCCTCTCTCCTCCTACTTTTTTCTATTATGTGTTAATGTGTTGTCCTGTGCCTTGCTGAAACAAGAATCTTCACATCATCTCAAAGGCATCAAAATTGGTAGAACAAACCAGCCTTTGAGTCATTTATTATTTGCTGATGACTCCTTTTTGTTTTTCAAAAATGACAAAACCTCTCCCAAAACAATCCAAAGCACACTTGCTTGGTACTGTAGTATTTTTGGTCAAAGTAATAATCTAGAAAAGTTTGAGCTCTATTGCACTCCAAACATGACTCAACAGAACAAAGCCAGCCTTGCCAATCTCCTTGGTGTCAAACTTGTTTCCAACCCAGGAAAGTATATATCTTGGTTTAAATTTTAAATTGCGTGGGAATAGAATTGCTGATTTTCAGGATCTTATTACCAAAGTATCCACCAAACTCCAAGGGTGGAAGGCCAAACTTCTATCACAAGCTGGAAGAATGACTTTGACCAATTCTGTCCTCCACTCCATACCAATCTACACCTTCTCTGTCTTCAAGGCACCAGATACAATTTGTAAGAAGCTTGATTCTATTGTCAATGCCTTCTAGTGGGGACATGAACCAAGCGAAAATGCCCTCAAATTAAGACAATGGGTTGTCTTCCTCATTCCAAAATGTAATTCGGATTATGCAATACCAAAATATATTGTAAAATATATTGTATAGGGTGCTATACCTCTTATTTACACACAAATTTTGTTTACTTTTTTGTTCTTTTACTATTTTACCCTTTTTTACTCTTTTAACCTTTTTTTATCTAAAGGTTGAGATTAAAAAAGTAAACTTTTAATCCAAACCTTTTATTGGTATTGCGATTCATGTAATTCCTCTCAATCCATTTTCTTCAATACACAAATCACTCTCCATCTACTTAGTACCTCGTTCTATCTATCACAACTTTGGGAAGAGAAAATTGCGTGATTGTGAAAGTTCTATAGGTCTCAAAATTTTTACAATCAATTTGTCTAGCAAAACTACATCAGATATGATGGTACAATCATGACATTGAAATGGTAGCAAAACTTAAGCTAGTTTCTTTCAAGTAAAACGTTTTCTTGAATTTTTATTTAGAATTATAATCATTAAGATTTAGGCTAGATTGAAAGTTGGTCAAATAAAAAACAACCCACCTTTGCTCCCCCCTAACCATTGTCGTCGTTGCCCCCAGACTACCTATCTCTCTCTCTCTCTTCCTCACGGTTTTTGGCTCAGCGACATTCACGTTTTCTTTGACTCTTAACCATCGATGATTAATGCCTCCGCCATCCTAACAACGGTTGTTGATCTTTGTTGGTACAATTCAGTCCTTTGTTTCCTCAACCCATCTCTATTGGCATTGATCTCATGTGCTCTCTCTCTCTCTCTCTCTCAAAATCTAATTCCTATCTTTTGTGAAATTTTTTTCATGACATGTTTAATGGCAAAATTTATGTGAATTGCATGTGTAATTATGAAAATATTTATGTGAATTTTATCATTGCATTTGTGTTGGCAAAGTTTCTGATATTCAATTGGATGCTTGAGTTGTGATCGGTACTTGGTTGTTGAGATTGTTGAGCACTTGATAGGAATTCTTTATAGAACAAATTGTGACATTCTGTAGGAACCAAGTATCGGAAAATGTTACCAATTTTTTTTTACTAACACTTCAACTTCAATAGAAATAAGTATTTTATGTTGTATATAAAATCTTTCTCATATAGAGATAGATCCCACAAGTGTAAGACTCATTCCTATGTGAGAAAGATGTTATATGCAGCTGTTATACTAAATATCACATCCACTTTAATAACGTTACTCAATAGTAAGTGGGCTTCAATTTGAGCCTCTTTCCTACTTTGCACTCCATTATCTTTTCACCATCCTCAATTTTTTGACTTCTTGTTTAAATTATTCTCCTACCGTGATCACCAATTTTGTTTATAAGTAATTTTTTTTTTTTTTTTTTGCAAGTAGTGGTTCTGATATAGCCCTGATTAATAGGACTTTGATAATTAAAATTCCATAAAATAAATATAATACAAATCTCAAACAATAAAGAATAAAATGCCTATATAAATTCAAGTAATTCGATGAATACAATGGGAATCACTGAGTTCCTAAATTACAATTCTAAAGAAACAATATATAACAGATAATTTTCTGAAAGATTACGGGATCCCTCCAATTGTACACTCTGGAATATTCATAAATTCTTTGGAGCAGCTGTAAAGAGTTGGTGGAACTTCACCAATCATCTTTTACTTTATTTATTTAAAGAATCTCTTTAACCATTTGAACTTATCTGAATAATAATTCTCCACATTATCCAATTGTTATATATATATTGTGGCAATGAATTTCTGAAAAAACGAGATGGCAAAAATAGAAGAAAAGAAAGTGATAATAATAGCAATGAAAGGGCATCCAGGAACAGGTAAGAGCACGATTGCTCAATCCTTAGCTTCACTCCTCAAAATCCCACTCCTTGACAAAGACGACGTTCGTGATTCCACCTCACCTCTCCAAGTCCAACACACTTCATCTTCCAAACTCCTCAACGACCTCTCCTACGACGCCGTCTTCCGCATGGCCACCACCCAGCTCCGCCTCGGTCTCAGCGTCGTCGTTGACTCTCCTCTCTCCCGTAGATCCCACCTCGACCGTCTTCTCCACATGGGTTCTTCCACTGGGGCTGGTCTCGTGGTTATTGAGTGCAAGCCCAAGGATGAAGCTGAGTGGAGGAGGAGGCTTGAGCGGCGTGGTGCCCATCATGGTGGTGGTGATGGATGGCATAAGCCTGCCACGTGGAGCGATCTTGAGAGGTTGCTGGAAGGGTATGGTGGTTGTACGGAGTATGATTTTGGTGATGTGCCCAGATTGGTGGTCGATACGACGGCGTCTGTTCCGGTGGGAGACCTCGTTTCCAGTGTGGTGGAGTTCATTTCCTCTCATACTGGTGGCCGGTGGGAGTCTTGTAATATAGAAAAGATAACGTGTACGCCTTCGATGGAGACACGTGGTCAAGTTCCGAAATTTCTCATTGAATGATTTTCTCTGTTTTTATTTGTTTTAATGTACAGTATGAATTAATGAATATACACAGATGAAAATGTTATTTATTTCTCAGACGAATACCCATGTTGTGTAATTCAGAATATTTATTTGTCTTCTTCTTCGTTTGGAAAATTTGTGCTTGTTTACCATGATCTAGAAAATAAGAATAATATTCTACTATTTTATTCAAAAAAAAAAAAAAAAAAAATGAATATCACGCGGAGTATAGAAAATCAAAGAATCTCGAAGACTCTAGTGTCCGTTTGGAATACTATTAGGAACGCAAAAAAACACATTTTGAAAATTCAAAACCTAAATTTTGTGTTTGGTTAGAAGAAAAAAGCATGGTTTGCAAAAAAATTTACTTTAAAAAATCATGTTTTAGGAATGAAGTATGGTAAGAAAACGGGTTGCCAAACACATTGATTCTAAGGGTAACATTTGGATTTTAAATTAATGGATTTTGAACATTAGGATTCAAAATTTAGATTATTTAAATCCAATGTTTGGAATTAGGATACTTTAATGACTTTTAAATTTTGATTTGAAATACTCTCTTTTTCCAAAAAAAAGAAGAAGAAGGAAGTACTTTATATTTCAAAATAATCAAAATACTTTTGGAACCTCCAAAATGCCTCCTAAAACCTTTAAAATGATTGAAATAACTTAAAAATCTTTAAAATTACAAAATATTAGGAAGAAATCCAAAATGACAAAAAAAAAAAAAAAAAATCCTTATTATCTCCAAATTACCCTATAAACCTTTTAAAATGACCAAAAAAATCCCTAAACTTAAAAATAATCTTGAAACATCCAAAATGATCAATATACCCTAAAAACCTAGAATATGACATAAATGAACCCCTAACAACACAAATGATAAAAATACCCTCCCAAAACCATCAAAGTGACAACAATACCTCTCTACCTCCCAAAACGATAATGGTATGCCTCAAAACTTTGAGAATTACACCCTTAACTTTTAAAAGTTGCACAAATCAACTTCCAAACTACTCAAAACAACCCACGAACTTTGGAATTGTACAAACCTGAAAATAACCCTAGAATTGTGCTGCTTATAATGCACTCATCGTGATGAATCATGTTATTTTTGTTGTAATTCCTTAATTCTTATAATTTTGGAGGAGCAATTTGGTTATTTTGAAGAAATATTATTTATTTACTCTTTTGGTGTGGTCTAGTTGATTATTTTTTTAGGATATTATAATCTGGTGTAGTGATTCTCATTCTCGATCACTAAAGTTTTTGAGTTTGAAATTAGCAAATAAAAGATTCCACGATAATATTTAAGCTTTTTGACTAATTACCTCTAATCTTTGCTGCAATTAATATGACTTGGAGATCTAGCTTTTGAATATTTTTCGATTGCAGTGATGCAAGATGCCATTCTTTAAGCTTCTTTCAAAGAACATATATTATAGTCTCACACACACGACCAACCACCTCTTTACAACCCTCAACTTGCAGCCAGTGCCCTTCAAACATGAATCTAGGGCTCTATTGTGGGTTATATCTGTCACCCCCCAAACACAAGTATGTGCTCGACACATGCATGGTAACAGCAGCATATCTATAAAACTTTGTCTTACGAGTGAGCAAGATCTTACTAGCAAATTACAATAATAACACCATTACACCATTGAAATAAATAATCCACTAATTAAGAATGAATCAATAAATAAAAAAATTGCATCCATAAGAATGAAATAAATAATCCGCTAACAAATGTCTTTCATAAAATCATTAAAGTAGCAAATATGATATGTTTAAAAATCATGCCTAAATTTCTTCCCACACTACTCTTTCGTAACGTTTACCCTAGCTTCTACTCAATATCTGAAATGGGGAAAGAATGAGGTAAGCTGAAAAATCCAGTAAATAACCAATACCCTTAACTAGCCGGATCAAACACACATTAGTAAAACAAATATACACAATTAACCAATACAAAATTTATAGACAATTGCTTAAAAAAGAAGAGGACAGATACGCGGTCTAATTCACAAAGATAAAACTATAATTTTATTTGTAAACAACATATTTTACATTCCATTCATAATGTCCAAAGGAGACAGTAAAAGCAGCAGCTCCAGCACTGCTCTCTACATCTACAAATGAAGAGCCAAAATGCAAAAACCGGCTCCAACGCTGCTCTTCATCCTTATATTGCTACAGTAAAAATTTACATCTGAAGAGTTACTGTTCATTCTTCAGTTATTATTTTATTATATTTTGACCGACTATATAAACCTTTTTTTCTTCCTTTCCCTTACATTTTCCCGAATTTTTTCTCTCTCCTCACATTTTTCTCCGTTCTCTTCTCCGTTCTTTCCCTCTGTTCTCGGTTCTCTCCCTCTGTTCTCCGTAGCTCTCGTCACCTTCTCTGTACTCCATAGCTCTCCCCTCTCCTCTGTTGATTTTCTGGTGGCGTTTGGGTTGACGATGGGCTTGGGTTTTGGTCTCGGCGCCGATTTGGACTTGGGTTTTCTTCTAGTGGGTTTGGGTTTTGGTCTCGGTGCCGATCTGGGCTTCGGTTTGCTCGGGGTGGGCTTAGGTTTTTGTCTCGATGCCGATCTGGGTGTGGGTTGATCTTGGCATGGGCGTGGGTTTGCGATCCGGGTGTGGGTTGATCCTTCCAGCATGGGGTGATTTTGCTCGGGGTGGGCTTCGGTTTTTGTCTTGGTGCCGATCTGGGTGTGGGTTGATCTCGGCGTGGGCGTGGGTTTGCGATCCGGGCGTGGGTTGATCTCGGCCTTCCAGCACGGGGTGATTTTGTGACGGTCTCAGGTAATTTTCTTCTTTGTTCCTGTGTTTGTCAAGGCTGAGAATGTGAAATGTCAAAGATTGGTGTAATGTATTGGTAATTTAGAATTGAGAATTGATGTAATTTACTGGTTTATGGTAATTTACTGGTAATGTGAAATGTCAAGAAATGTGGAAATGATGTTGTGGTGATTGAGAATTGCATATAGTGAAATGTACTGGGTTGTGGATTGTTTCTAGATTAGGTTCATTGAGTTGTGATTGCATGTGAAATGTACTGGGTTGTGAAATGTACTGGTAATTTACTGGTTTATGGTAATTTACTGGTAATATAGTGAAATGTATTGTGAAATGTACTGGTAATTTGGTTCATTGAGCTGTGATTGCATGTTGGATGTAGTGAGTTGTTTTGTCAAAATTCTGGTTTTGGTTGATGTGATATTGTCAAAATTCTGCTCAATCTAAATCTGGTTTATGGTTTATGTTGATAAGTGCACATTGTCAAAATTCTGCTCAATCTAAATCTAAATTGTGCAGAATCTGGTTCATGCAGAAAGAACATTATAAGTGGTTGAGTTTGATTTTCTTGAACCTTTTCTGAATTGTGTGGGTTTCTTGATGGTACTCTATGAGCTTGGATTGCCAATATTTACTTGGATTTTGGTGATTTCTATTAAATTATTTGCTGGCTGGGTTTTAAAAGTGGTGTTTATTAGGGAAAATAGTTGATATTAGCTTCATGTAAGCTAAGTTTTTTTCATGAAGATAAAACTATGTTGTAAGTGCTTATTGTGTAGTTACTGAATTATTGGCAGATTATTGTGTTTTTACTTAGGGATGGATTCTCAAAATGAAACCCCCAATTTCGTTAGTCTTCTAGAAGATACATATAACGAATATACGATGGAAACCCCAAATGTAAGTGATCATAATAGTAATCCATATACTCATGGAACCCAAATGTGTCCACCCTCAAGAGAGTTACCTGAGAGGTCTCCATCCCAAGTTGAATCCACTAGAAAGTCCAAACCACGTCTTGCCAATTTTACTATAGAAGAAGACTTGACTCTTATATCTTCGTGGCTTGCTATTGGCCAAGATCCGGTGCAAAGCAATGAGCAAAAATTGGATCAATTCTGGGTGAAAGTTCATGATTATTATCATGCTTATAGGACTTTCGAAAGTAAGCGTAATAAAGGTTCTCTAATGCAACGGTGGTCAACCATTCATCTACAGTGCAATAAATATTCTGGGTGTTTGGCAAAGATTGAATCATTGCATTCAAGTGGTATGACTTAGGAAAACAAGGTACATTTTATTAACTCTTCAAGTTGTGTTAATGCATCAATTTGTTTTAACTATTGAAGATATTAATTGTTTTTATTTGTTGATTTTTTAGATTGATAGTGCAAAACAAATGTATAAAGAAACACATCCCAAAAAGCAAAAATTTGGAATGGAACATTGTTGGAATGTGTTGAAGTACGCACCAAAATGGATGAATAGTCATCAAAATGAAACACCAAGAAAAAGGAGAGGAGAGACAACATCTTCAATGGATTCGATAAATCTAGAAGATGAAGATGTTGCAAATGACTTGGAGAGACCATTAGGTAGGAAGGCCGAAAAAGTTCGATCGAACAAACAAAAGAGCAGCGAAGGTAGTAGTTCAAATGTGGAAGTGATGTTGAATGCCATGGTGGAAGAAAAAAAAAACCAATGAAGTGAGAAAGGAATTTCTTGAGAAGGGTCGTGGTGATTTCATAGAGCTGGAGAATAGGCGTCTTTGTATTGAGGAGGAAAAAATTCAATTGGCAAAAAGGCAAGAGGAAAGGCAAAGAATGAAAGAGGAGATGGAAATTATAACAAAGGATTTAGATACATTGCCTCCAGTGTAACAAGAATATTTTCGAGCTCTTCAATTGGAAATTCTTGCAAAAAGAAGAAGTGGTATTTAGTAAATAGTATTGTATTATTTTTGTATTATATTCATCAATGCTCTTGTATTGTATGAATTAAGAGAATACTTTGAACTTTTGTTGTTATTGAATGTCCTTTGCTATTATGGTTGATAACTCAATTTTTTATTTTGAATTAATGTGGTAAAGTATATAGCATTGGCTTTGCAAGTTATATGTGTTAATATATTTTTTATTTGATAATAGAATTTTAAAGAACTTTCATAAGACTAATATAGATTTGATAAACTTCAGATTACAATAAAGAGTAACATAAATAAATAATGCAAGCATGAAAATTAAAATTAGATAATCTTATGATTGGCCATGTAGTTGCCACAAGTGCTTCACGAGATCATCTTGGAGTTGAGAATGAGTTCCTCTATCTCTAATGCGAATATGAGATTGAATGAAATTCTGAACTTCAGTTGTACGCTCTCGTGACACGGTTGTAGGGATGCTTTCAGGCACTTGTTTGTAATCGTCATCTTGTTCTACTCCACTAGGATCGCGTTCATCTTCAATAATCATGTTATGTAATATTATACATGCTTTCATAATATTATTGAGAGTTGCTTCATCCCAAAAGCGCGTAGGCCCACGCACAATTGAAAATCTTGCTTGAAGTATTCCAAATGCACATTCCACATCCTTCCTACATGCTTCTTGAACTCTAGCAAAATGTTTTTTCTTTGCTTCTAGTGGAGCTGAGATTGTTTTTACAAAAGTTGACCATTGTGGATATATACCATCAGCAAGATAATATCCCTATTGTATAATCATGACCATTGATTGAGTAATTCACTGGAGGAGCACGCCCTTGAGCAAGCTCCGTAAATATTGAAGAATGCTCTAGTACGTTAATGTCATTATGAGACCCAGGTAGACCAAAAAATGCATGCCATATCCAACGATCATATGAAGCTACTGCTTCCAAAATAAGTGTTGGTTCACGAGAATGACCAGTATACTGACCTTTCCATGCTGTTGGGCAATTTTTCCATTTCCAATGCATGCCATCGATGCTCCCCAACATTCCTGGAAATCCACGCTTTTCATTAACTGTGAGCAACCTAGCAATGTCATTGCTATTTGGTGATCTCAAGTACTCTTTAGAGAAAATATTAACCACCGCTTTAACAAATTTTCGTAGACTCTCTACTGCAGTGCTTTCTCCAATTCTCACATACTCGTCAGTAGAATCAGCTGCTACTCCATAAGCGAGCATCCTTAGTGCAGCAGTCATCTTTTGAAGGGAAGACAAACCAAGCGTTCCAACAGCATTTTTTTTTTTTTGGATAAAATATGGATCATGCGCTTCTAGTGCAGATTAAAGACGAAAAAAAATGGACGACTCATCCGAAACCTCCTTCAAAATAAATGATGAGGAAAAACCGGATTTTCTGTAAAATAATCACGAAAAAGCCTTTCTTGGCCTTGCAAATAATCGCGCTTGATGACCTTGCGACAGAGAATTGAACCACGACATGATGTTGATGCTTGCTCTTTTTTCAATCGTTCTTTTTCCATTGCAAAAATTGAAAGTATCTCAATTTCATCATCAGAATCAGAGTTAAAAAGAGTCATTTTCATTTCCTTCATTTGATAATCACGAGCCATAGTATATAAAAGAGAAATTTGGGTTTGATAATGAGAGAGAAAATTGGGTTTGATAGTGAGTGAGTAAACTGGGTTTGAGATTAATGAAAGAGAAAATTTGGTTTGAGGTGAATGGAAATTAGAGATATGAAATAGTCCTATTTATACTAAAAGAATATGACGGTTGGAAAATGGAAAAATTTGACCGTTGAAAAAATATAACCGTTGGAAAATTATGTCCGTTGGGATTTTTTTCTTTCTCCTCCATTTTTTTCCCATCTCTTTGCTTTGCTCTCCCTCTGTCTCGGGGTTGGGATTTTTTTCTCGTTGAAAAAATATGTCCGTTGGGATTTTTTTCTTTCACCTCCATTTTGTTCCTTCTCTTCGCTGTGCCCTCCCTCTGTCTCGGGGTTGGAATTTTTTTCTTTCTCCTCCATTTTTTTCCCCTTCTCTTCGCTGTGCTCTCCCACTGTCTCGGGGTTGGGATTTTTTTCTTTCTCCTCCATTTTGTTCCCTTCTCTTCGCTATGCTCTCCCTCTGTCTCGGGGTTGGGATTTTTTTCTTTCTCTTTCATTTTTTTTTTCCCCTTCTCTTCACTGTGCTCTCCCTCTGTCTCGGGATTGGGATTTTTTTCTTTCTCCTCCATTTTTTCCCCTTCTCTTCGCTGTGCTCTCCCTCTATCTCGGGGTTGGGATTTTCTGGTGGCGTTTGGGTTGACGGTGGGCTTAGGTTTTGGTCTCGGCGTGGTGGTAGAGCTGTGGGTTTGCCGTGGGTCTTGGGTTTGGCGTGGGCTCTTCTAATGAGATAGCTCAAGAGTCAACTTCTTTAAATATGGAAAGTTCTTCAGCACAAACATAGGAGGATATATTTGTGCAGATTATGTTTATGCAGATTATGCAGATTATGTGCAATATGCAGATTATACAGATTATGTGCAGATTATGCAGATTATGTGCAATATGCAGATTATGTTGACTATGTGCAATCAGCATTGAATCCTATGATTCCGTGATTGATTTTTCTGATTGTACCAGCATTAATCCTTGATTTTGTATTCCCATGATTACAGTGATCCATTGTATCAATGTTCATATATATATACAATACCTCTTCTTGTTCTTACTCACATTGAGAAGAACACAAAAATACTTTGCAAACTCTTTTATTTTTCTACATGGTATCAGAGCCATTCCATAACTCAACCGTGGTTTGCCTCCTAACCTTTATTACTTTTTCTTTCTAAACACCCTATAACCACAACTCAACCGTGGTATCCTAAACTAATCTTATTACTGCATCTCATAGCCACAAATCAACCGTGGTGATTGTTACTCTTTTGTCCTCATGGCCAAATATCCTTACCCTACACAACTAAATATCGGCAATTTTGTGTCGATCAAATTGACAGAGAAAAATTATCTATTGTGGAAGACGCAGATGCAAGGACTCATAGAGAGCCAAGATCTAGCTGGTTTTATAGAGGGAGATTATCCTCAACCAGCAAAATCTATTATGTCAGACGATGGAAAAACAGAGATCTTGAACCCAGAATTTGTTCAATGGCGAAAATCTGACAGGTTGCTGCGTGGATGGATCACAGGCACCCTCTCTGAAGAAATTCTGGGATTGGCTGTTGGATTGGAGACCTCTGCAGCAGTATGGAGAGCATTAGAAAATGCTTTTGCCCAATCCTCACAAGCAAGGGAGTTTCAACTCGAATCAGAACTCTCCTTGCTTCAAAAAGGAGACATGTCACTCAACGATTACTTAACCAAGTTCAAGAGGCTTTGTGATGATCTTGTAGCTATTGGTAAACCCATTGGAGATGAGAAGAAAGTTTTTTGCCTATTGAAGGGGCTTGGACCAAGATATGAAAGCTTCACCACAAGTATGCTCAAACCACCAATTCCCTCCTACTCAGATCTTATTCCTCTGTTGCAAAGCCATGAAGCTATAAAAATGGCTCATAGCCCTTCTCCATACACTCCACCTCATCAAACTGAGGCTTTTGTTGGACAAAGAATTTTTGGAGGGCGTGGACGTGGTCGAGGGAGGTTTAACACCCCCCAATTCTCTTCCCATGGTCGTGGTTTTGTACAAACTGGACAAAACTCCTCCAGACCAGCAACTGGTTATAGACACAATGCTGGAGAAACATCTCACACCCGCCACTTCCAGGTAAAACCTCAAGAAATAAATCACTCAGAGACCCAAAAAAATCCACAAGATGGACCACGGCTTGAGTGTCAAATATGTGGAAAATTTGGTCATGGTGCCCTTAAATGTTGGAATAGATTCAATCATGCCTTCCAAGCCAATGATATCCCTCAAGCACTTGCAGCCATAACCTTGGAAAATGGGCAGAACTCAGATTGGATAACGGACACTGGTGCATCTGCACATATCACAGGAGATCCAGGTATACTCGAAAATGTTATTCCCTATACTGGTACTGATAAAGTGATGGTTGGTGATGGTAATTTACTGCATATTTCTCATATTGGTAATGCTCGCATTAAGGCTGGTTCAAAACCAATTATATTGAAAAATGTCTTGTTAGTTCCAAATATGAAGAAAAATTTGATTTCAATTAGTCAACTCACAGATGATCTATCTTGTCTTGTTGAATTTTCATCTAAGGGTTTCCTAATCAAGGATTTGAAGACCCGCAAAATTCTGGCACTCGGAACTAAGCAAGGAGGCTTGTACATCTTGAATGATTGCCATGAAGCTCTTTTTTCAACAAGATTCAGAACCACTTCTGAAGCAGTTTGGCACAAGCGTCTTGGTCATCCACAACCACTAGTAGTTCGTTTCTTAAACAATAAAGGATTGATCACCGTTGATGGTTGGAATCAATCTCATTTTGTTTGTGACTCATGTCAAATGAGTAAAAGCAGTAGACTTCCTTTTGTTCACTCTAGTAATTTTTCTTTGGAACCATTGTCTAAGATTCACTCAGACTTATGGGGACCATCACCAGTTACTTCTTTTCAACAATTCAAGTATTATGTCTCATTTATTGATGATTGCACACGTTTTACATGGATATATCCTTTGAAAAGAAAATCTGATTTTTATCCTTGCTTCTTGCAATTTCAGAAAATGGTAGAAAATCAATTTGACAAAAAAATTAAGATTTTTCAATCAGATGGTGGAGGTGAATATTCTGATGGTAAGTTTATAAAACATCTACATGAGTGTGGAATCTTACACCAAATGTCTTGTTCTGGCACTCCAGAACAAAATGGAGTTGCTGAACGTAAACACAGACATATCGTCGAATTAGGGTTGACTATGATGATTGCCTCAAGTATTCCAAAGAGATTTTGGGTTGAAGCTTTTACTACAGCTGTCTTCTTGATTAACAGGTTGCCGAGCAATAATCTGGGAATGAGTTCACCATTCTCACTATTATATGGTCGGGAGCCAGAATACTCTTCACTTCGTGTTTTTGGTTGCAGGTGTTTCCCGTATCTCCGGAATTATTCCAGTGACAAGCTCAGCCCCCGCTCATTACCTTGTGTCTTCTTGGGGTATAGTGATCAATATAAGGGCTACAGATGTCTTCATCCACCTACTCATAAAATATATATTTCTCGTCATGTTACATTTGATGAAAATACTCTACCTTATATTAATCCTAACTCACTTTACAGTAATGGTGACTTTCAGGGGGAGATAACTTCTATTAATGATTGGGGAGCTTCCCTTCCATCACCTCCATCGCCCTCGATCCCAAAAGATCAGGTGCCATTCCACTCCTCCAATGTTGGTGATCTGCCAACACAAGGTCACTCTGAAACATTACACAATGAGCATTTAGAGCCCCTGGTTGCTGATCAGTCTGTCAGCACTACTAGTGAACCCTTTGCGGCTTTGCCCAATGACCAACTACCTCCTGAAACTTCATCTCCGCTGTTACAGCATGCTGACCCCTTAGTTGAAGAATCTCATGATATTTCTACTACTTCAGAATGTTCACCAGCTGTTGAAACAACCAACTTATCACCATCATCGGCCTTGGTTGCTCCGCCAACACTTCCACAGAACATGGAATTAAACACTCATTCTATGCTGACCCGTGGAAAATCTCGTGCTGGTTTCACAAGTTTAATTGCTTCCACCAATGTCATTCCTTCTGAACCCAAGAATGTCAAAGCTGCTCTTCAACATCCAGGTTGGTTACAAGCCATGAATGATGAGTTAGATGCCCTTCATCACAATGAAACATGGGACCTTGTTCCACGTCCATTCAATGTTAATGTCGTCGGGTGTCGATGGGTATTCAAAACCAAACTTAAATCAAATGGCTCTGTTGATCGTCTCAAGGCCAGGTTAGTTGCAAAAGGTTTCAGCCAAGTTGAGGGACTTGATTTTGCTGAAACCTTTAGCCCTGTGATCAAACCTGCTACTATTCGCCTTGTTCTCTCTATTGCCTTGACTCATGGCTGGTCTATCAAACAACTAGACGTTAAGAATGCCTTTTTGCATGGCCATCTTCGAGAAGATGTTTACATGGAACAACCTCCCGGTTTCATTGATCCTCTCTTACCCAAGCATGTGTGTAAACTGAAAAAGGCTCTCTATGGACTCAAACAAGCTCCGAGAGCTTGGTTTGATCGCTTTAGTGACTATCTACTCAGCCTAGGCTTCATTTGCAGCACGGCTGACTCTTCCTTATTTATCCTACGAAGTTCTCATGGAATTATACTTGTATTATTGTATGTTGATGATATGATTGTCACAGGTACTACCTCTGATTTCCTCCAACGGTTTATTGATTCTTTAAGCCGTGAGTTTGCCATGAAGGATTTAGGTTCCCTTCATTATTTCCTAGGCATTGAGGTGCACAACCTCCCTGATGGCCTTCTTCTTTCCCAATCAAAGTATGCTTGTGAACTCCTCCTCAAGGCTCAAATGCTAGATAGCAAAGGTATATCCACTCCTATGGCAGTCAAGTCTCACAACACTCCTTCCGATGCTCCTTTTCATGATCCAACTCTATACAGAAGTATTGTTGGTGGTTTACTCTATCTGACCATGACCAGACCAGATCTCTCCTATTCAGTCAATGTTGTGTGTCAGCATATGCAAGCCCCAACTAATGGACATTTTCGAGCTGTTAAACGCATTCTTCGCTACCTGAATGCAACCAAAGACCTTGGGCTCCGTTTGCTGTCCACTAGTTCTTTACAATTGTATGCGTTCTCTGATGCTGATTGGGCTGGTTGCCCTGTTACACGACGGTCCACCACTGGGTTCTGCACATTTCTTGGTTCAAATCTTATCTCTTGGAGTGCTAAGAAGCAATCCACTATTGCACGTTCCAGCACTGAAGCTGAATATCGCTCCATGGCATCGACAACAGCTGAACTTACGTGGCTTTCTTTCCTCCTTCGCGACATTGGTGTTTCACTTTTGACTCCTCCAACACTTTTTTGTGATAACATGAGTGCCCTGCATATGTCTATTAATCCAGTCTTCCACGCCCGAACCAAACATGTTGAATTAGATTATCATTTCGTTCGTGAAAAGGTTGCCCTTGGTTCCTTGATCACTCGGTATGTCTCTACTAAAGCTCAACTTGCCGACATTCTTACTAAGCCGCTGCCCAAGTTCGACTTCTCTCACAATCGCACCAAACTTGGACTTCAACCTCGCCCAAGTTTGCGGGGGAGTAATGAGATAGCTCAAGAGTCAACTTCTTTAAATATGGAAAGTTCTTCAGCACAAACATAGGAGGATATATTTGTGCAGATTATGTTTATGCAGATTATGCAGATTATGTGCAATATGCAGATTATACAGATTATGTGCAGATTATGCAGATTATGTGCAATATGCAGATTATGTTGACTATGTGCAATCAGCATTGAATCCTATGATTCCGTGATTGATTTTTCTGATTGTACCAGCATTAATCCTTGATTTTGTATTCCCATGATTACAGTGATCCATTGTATCAATGTTCATATATATATACAATACCTCTTCTTGTTCTTACTCACATTGAGAAGAACACAAAAATACTTTGCAAACTCTTTTATTTTTCTACATCTTCATCCCGTGGGTCTTGGGTTTGCCATGGGTTTGACATGGGTCTTGGGTTTTGGATCTCGGCGAGGTGGTGGGTCTTGGGTTTGCTGTGGGTTTGCCGTGGGTCTTGGGAGAGCATAGCGAAGAAGAAAAGAGAAATTAGGAGAGAGAAAAAAAAAGTTAAAATAAAATAATAAAAATATTATTTTAATAAAAATAAAGATAAAATAGAGAGTAGTGTTGGAGTGAAGTTGAAAAAATGACTCTCCACATGTGAAAAACTCTCCACATGTGGAGATAAAATGAAGAGCAGTGTTGGAGATGCTCTTAACATGAGTTAATTACACTTTACCCATGTGGTTAGCCATTTTAATAGTGCTTACCTATGGTTTGGACTTTGTCATTTTACCCTCTGATGTGGTCTCCGTTAGACACCGTTACCCACCTCGCCCATTTCCGTTAGAAAAACACTTAAAACTTATAAAAAAAAAAAAAACAACATAAAACAGATCAAACGAGTTTGAAATCAAACAAATTAGACAAACACTTGGACCCTGTTCTTGGTTTCTAGGGTTTGGGATTTGGTCTTGTCACAATGGCGTCGTCAAGTGAGGGCTGAGGTGGCAGGTATTGGACAAAAGGATGAGATTGGTGGTGATATGTGTTGCACTGTGACGTTGTGTTATTGGCAACAATAAGTTGAACTTGTGGCATATTCGCAATCGGTGATAGCATATATAGTCAGAGTTTGAGTGATTGGGCTCAACGAGGTTTGATTGGGTGAACCAATTCAAGTGTTTTGGGCTGCTATTCTTGGTGTTTTTGGCAGGACTGGGTGAGTTTGAAGGTCGGGTTTATTACTGTGATGGCACTGGGGATTTTTATTTATTTATTTATTTTGGTGATCTGGGTTTTTATTATTGACAGGGTGAGGTTTTGTTGGTTTTGAATTTTTGTGGATGGTGGTGGGATGGATTCTTGATGGAGCAGCAGTGTTGGTGCAAGGTAGGTTGTTGGTTTTCTAGTTGCTGTGGCTTGCTTTGTTACCAGATTTGATGCAAGACAATATACTCTAAGAGTGAGACTTTTGTTTAGAAAAAAACAAAAAGATAGGACTAGGAATCAACACCTAGCTAGAGTTTGCTTGAAATCAATATCAATCGATAAATGGGCCCTTTAATAGTGTCCCCTAAGTAACATAATTGATGGAGACCAAGAACAGGGTCCCAAAGTGTTTTTCTAATTTGTTTGATTTGTCTTATGTTGTATTTTATGAGTTTTAAGTGTTTTTTTTTTTAAACGAAAATGGGCGAGATGGGTAACGAGTGTCTAACAGAAACCACCTCATAAGGTGGGTAAAGTGACAAAGTCTAAACCCCAGGTAGGTACTGTTAAAATGGGCCTAACCATAGGTGGACAAAGTGTAATTAACCCTATTAACATATTCAAATATAGATTCCTAACTCTCTTGATGAGTGCTATAGCCACATTAGCAATGTGACAAGGCCCAAAAATCACACATAGGTCAGTGACAAACCCTAGATTGAACTTGTTATCCCCATTGACACGGCGCATATCATAGACTGAGAGGTTAAAATCAAAAACCTATTTTGAATTCTAAAACAGTAATTTTCAAATCTTGCTCAAATTTGCATACAAAAATAAATCACTTTAACAAATAAGTTATACATCATAAAAGGATTCCTTGCATGATATACTCACATGCTTGATCGGATTTTTTGTTGTTGAAGAAATCAATAACTTTAAAAATAAAATGATTTTTTGTTTGTTTGTTGATGTTTTGGAGTAAATTGATTTTGACATAACTAAACAATAAGAAGTAAAATTGTTGTAAATTTTTTTTATATATAGTGATATTGAAGTGAGTTTGAGTTAGAAAGCTTTTAGCTAGTGGCGCATTTGGCACTTGGACATGTGGAACATGCACGTGTGATTCAGATCGAAAAATGTTAATTTTATATTAAAATAAGATGAGATGCACTGGATCATGGAAGTTATTTAATGAAAGGTTATATTAATGTTCTCGAATGGTGCCAATTAAGTGAAGAGTTATGACTCTTCATTGTCTATAAATTAAAGGGTTTAATTCATTGTCAAATACACAATTTGTAAGAAAACTCTTTAAAGAAATTAGAAATATTGTTGTCTGTAATTTGGTGATTTTGTTGTATCATGGAGGTGAATTGTCTTTAACCTTGCAGTAAACTATTTCGAGTGGGGGACATTATCACCTTAAAATCAAAGTATTTTACACGCCTCAAAGTTGTATTTATTTTTTGATCACAACATTTTCTTCAACAATTATAGGGTGATATTCATGCCTCAAAGTTGCAGTTTATTTTATATCACAACAAATTCTTCAACAATTTTTAGGTGATATTTTTCTAGAATGGTTCCAATTAAATTAATAGTTATGACTCGTTATTGTCTATAAATGAAAGAACTTAATTCATTGTCAAATACATAATTTTGCAAGAAAACTCTTTAAGGAAATTAGAGATATTGTTGTCTATAATTTTGCAACTTTGTTGTATCTTGGAGGTGAATTGACTTTAACCTTATTGCAAACTCTTTCGATTGAGGTAGTTATCACCTTAAAGAAAGAGTTTTACAAACCTCAAAGTCGAATTTATTTTTTGCTCACAATATTTTCTTGAACAATTTCAAAATGATATTCACGCCTCAAAGTCACTGTTTATTTCTAATCGCAACAAATTCTTCAAAAATAATAACAAGTACGCAAGTAGGAATATAATAAAAAATATAAGTTTTGGCAAAACACTAGTACTTAAGGACGAATGTTACTTACCTCTAGTAAGCAACAAATTCCTAATCATTTATCTTTTTTTATTTTTTATTTTTTTTAAATTCATAATTCAGACACTAAACCAATTATACAATGATCAAAATACAGTAATTGCTATAAACAATCCTATATACTTAGTGACTAGTGACTAATTTATTTACTAAGCTATATATAATGTCTATAAGCATTCTCTAACTGATACTTGATACACTAGCAGAAACCAGTATATTATTTATACCAATATGCTATGATTTCTTTTCTATCATTATTATTATCTTTTTCAAAGAGCAACGACATTACTGTACACTAGTGAGACTTAAGATTGATTTCTTCTTTTTTAATGAGTGAACATGCTTTATTTAGGAAGAATCACAGTACAAAGGGCTTTTAAAAGTTAAAGAACTAATCCCTTCATATCATCCTGAGAAGACAAAAGAAGAGATGAAAGAAATTGGAATAGTTCCAGAGCGATTACAAAATAAAGTCCATCTAGCTACAGAGTGGGCCGCAGTGTTCAACTCCATAAATACATGAGAGGCAAGCCTAAAAAGAGAAGTATTCTTGCTTTTTTTTTTTTTTTTTTTTTTAGGCTTAAGATTGATTTGATCCTCATAACTTTTCCCCCATCACGTTAATAAGCTAATAGCCTAATAGGTGGATACGAAACGTGAATCCTTAGTTCTTATGCATTTCCTCATTTAAAAAAAAAAAAAAAAAAAAAATCTTATGCAGTAATTCTAGATAAACATTTTTTTTGGTAAGACCGGGTATAACAATGTCCAATAAGTATTATGCCATCTAACAAATAAGGCATGATATTTCCCAAAAAAATAAATAAATTAAGGCATGATAATTAAAACTGACAATGAGGATATACCAAACTCGGATGGCCTTAAAGAGTTGAGGAAATTCCAAATTTGCTATAATATTAATACCATACAATCTTTTCCGTACCATATCAGGCCCTTCCCGATTGTTGCACTATATATATTTTGCACCAATGAAAGCCCAAGTCTGTAAAAACACACTAATTTAGAACATCTCTAATCATTTCATTTGTGAACCAATTCTCGAACACCTTCAATGGTTCTCTTCATTGGTAGTAATGTCGTTAAATTTGAAGAAAAAAAGAAAAAAAAAATTAAATGAATTTTAAAATGACATTTCTTAATAAAATTTTATTCTAAAATTGAATTTTTTATTTTCAAATTAAATGAAAGTGTGACAAAAATCAGATGGACACATTTCAACATTTTTCAAAGATTAGGAATTTTAATTTCAAATTAGAAGAACATAGAGTCAATTTAATTTTGACCAAATATTTAGGGGCATATATATATATATATATATTTCATTTAAAAAGGAGATAATTGTTTGGTAACTCAATGCAAAGCCAAAACGTGTTTATTTTTACCACAAACGCAATTGTACCTGTTTAGTAAAAAATAAAAGAGCACGAAATAACAACTTTTTTTGCCCTCAAACACGTGTTTTCATTCTGAGCTTTGAAACTCTATTTTCAAACCACAAAACATTCCCAAAAATCGTAGTTTCTCACTAGGTTACCAAATGGACCCATGTATTGAATGATTTTTATTTTTTATTTTTGACGAGTCCATTCCTCAATTAAATGGTAAATCCCTCAAAAAGACAATTCCATCAGTTCAAGTGGCCCCCAAACCAATATTGTATATTCCGTTTTGGCACCCGTTTCGGTTTGGCCATTGGAATGGAATATTTCGGTACCAGTCCGTTTCGGCGTTCCGTTTCGGGTTTACCGCAAATATATATATATATATATATATATATATATATATATAAAATTAGCAACTATAGACAAATAACATCAAATAATACAAATTCTTAAGTCTTAATATCATATTGGTAAGACAAATAACATCAAATAATACAAAGTCTTAACTAATATTTCATCAAAAAGTCTAATTAAAATCACATTACATAACATAATATAACATAACAAGAAGTCTTAATGTCACTAAGTCTTAACATTACTACTTATCAAATTCCCCAAAATCAAAAACATCATTATCATCAATAGCATCAACAGCATAAGGATTAAGGCTATCAGCTAGGGTATCACAAGGAGTGTCAAAATTGGTGAAATTGACCCCTCTAAGTATATTTTTTGTCAATTTTGCTAACAAAATTTGTAATATGCATTGTATATGACCACTTTATAATAAAAAAATTCATTATTATAAACCCAAGTGCAATGCATATGATAAATTTTGTTAGCAAAATTGACAAAAAAATACTTAGAGGGATCAATTTCACCAATTTAAAAACCTCAGGTAGTTATATTGCAAAATCAAAACCCTAGGGAGCTTGTTTGCAATTGAGTCAAACCCTAGGAGGTGATTATGCATTTTAGCCTAATATTTTTCTCAATTGTTTAGTTGATAATTTTTTTTTTTTTTTAAATTTTCATAGGAACACATTATTATTATCACTTTATTATCTATCATTCATAACATAACAGATTAACAATCATTATTTCATCATATTTTTCAGAAATGTGTAATAAGTAATTATTTTTTGTTCTTATTTTAAATCATTATTATTATCACATTATCATTATCACATTATCCTATCATACAAATCTGCGATTATAAAGATTTTGTGTGAAATTTGATTTACCTCCCAACAATCTTATTGCTGCCCTTAATTGAGAGTCAATGCAAGTCAAGTCTATTAAACCCAACATCTCATTGGCCTAAAGCATCACCCACACAAACTCACATGTAACTATATAACTATATCACAACCCCAAAAGCAACAGCTAGACAAAAATAAAAACAAAATCCGTACTATAGCTTTATAAAAGAAAGGAAAAGGCTCTGCCAATAATTCTCAAACACATGCCTTTCCTTCTTCAACCTACACACCAAATTTCTCACTTTCTTTAAACCTGAAACTCAGCTCCTCCTCTCACCATCACCAAAACCCAAAACCCACAAATGTTTTACTGTTGTTAGAATATAAGTCCAATGGGTCTTAGGCCCATTACATTGTCTTGTATAGCACTCTTCTTACTTGTGCATTACTCTTATCTCTGCCTATATAAAGGCTCTCTTGTACTCATTTATTCAGTTAATACAATACATAGACTTTCAGTCTTCAACATGGTATCAGAGCTAAGGCTCTAATATTGTGCAGTTCTAGTCCTTCTAGGCGTTCTTCCGCTGCCTCAGCTGTCTCCGGCACTGCCCAGCCGCCACCGTCAGAAATCCGGTTGCCTGCGCTGCCAAGAAGCTGATTCATCGCCGAATAGACTTGCTGCCACCCTCGGTTCTCCCGCTACAGGACTCCGATCACAACACCTCTGCAGCCGTTGGAAAGATCTCGAGAAGCTCGACCCAACCGCGCAAGAATCAACCCCATACGACGTCAGACGCGCCTGCCACGCGCCGCCCAAAGTTCCGGCGCCGTTATCCTCGGTTCTCCCGCCACCGGACTCCGATCACGACACATCCACCGCCGTTGGAAAGATCTCGAGAAGACTGACCCAACCGCGCAAGATTCATCCTCATCGGAGCTGGGACGCGCCGCCACGCGCCGCTCAAAGTTCCGGCGCCGTCAAGCTCTTCTTCACGCGCCACGTCAGCCCTAGCCCTTCACTGCCACGTCAGCCCTAGTGCCACGTCAGCAAGTGCCATGTCAGCCCTAGTTGACCAGCATTGACCGTTGACCATTGACCGTTGACCAGCAGCGTTGACTTTTTTCCCTAGTTGACTTTTTGCAACCCAGGTGCTCCCTACCCAGTTTTTCGTGCTGATTTCATTTTTGTGGTCTGTTTTTGCAGTTGAGATTTCGTTATGGCTCAAAATGAGATAATTTCGAAACCCATTCACGTCATTCTTGATGGGGATAACTACTCTCTTTGGGCTCAAGGTATGTGTAGCTTTCTCAAAGGTCGCAAGTTGTGGCTTTATGTGACTGGGCAACGTCATCCTCCTACACCACAAAAGGATGAAACTGAAGATGCCTTCGCTCTTCGACTCGAAGATTGGGATGGTGTCAATCATCAGATCATCACTTGGCTCCGCAACACCTCCACTCCTTCTGTTAGTATGGAATTTGGGGGTTATGACACAGCTAAGGATGTGTGGGACATGCTTGCTTCTCGATATGTTGGATCAGATGGTGCTTGAGAACATCACCTCATGGTTACTTTATATCAGCTGCGCCAGGATCCAGGTGAGCGCATCACTGCTTTCCACAGTCGTATGAGGTTTCTTTGGGATCAACTAGCTGCTTCTGAGCCAGTCATTAAGTCCGTCTTTGATGCTCAGCTTGTCAATACACATCGAGAACGTACCCGTCTTCATCAGTTCTTAATGGGTGTTCTTGATGACTTCGAGTCTGTACGCAGTCAGTTGCTTAATCGTTCTCCTCTGCCCACTGTCAATCAAGCTGTTAATGATTTGGTCCGTGAGGAAACTCGTCTGAAATCCCATCGCTCTTCTCAGCCTCACACGACGGTTCTTGCCACTCCAGTATCAGTTGATCCCACCGTCACAGCTCCGCCGAAGGGTCATGATAAAAGGCGATCAAACAAGAAGAATTCTCATCTCATTTGTGCCTTTTGCAAGCATCGTGGTCACACTATTGATCAATGTAACATGCGTGCCCGCATTCTTCAGCGCTTTGCAGCCTTGACTGCCTCTGAGTCTGTACCATCATCCGATGCTGCACCTTTTGATCCTGTCTCATTGACTACACCTACTTACAGCATAGCAGATCTGCAAACTCTCTTCAATCAGGTTCAAGTTCCGTCTTCCAGTGCATCCAATCCTGCTCTTTCTGTGACACCAGGTATCTCTTCTGAATGGTTTTTAGATTCTGCCTGCTGCAATCACATGACAGACAATCCTCACCTCACAAGTGCCCACACTCCTCCTCTGACCTTTTATGGCAGCAAGCTATGAAAGAAGAATTGAATGCATTGCTTAAGACAGGTACTTAGGATTTGGTTGATTTGCCAGCTGGTAAATCTGCTATTGGTTGTAAGTGGGTGTACAAGATCAAGACACGTTCAGATGGTACTGTTGATCGCTACAAGGCTCGTCTCGTTGCCAAGGGATTCACTCAGGAGTATGGTATTGACTATGAGGAGACATTTGCCCCGGTGGCTCGCCTTTCCTCTGTTCGTACACTTATCGTAGTTTCTGCTTCCCGACATTGGCCACTTTTTCAGATGGATGTGAAGAATGCCTTTCTTAATGGAGAACTAACTGAGGAAGTCTACATGCAGCTCCCTCCTGGTTTCTCCCAACCTCCAGGCTTTTCTCACAAAGTGTGTCGCTTACGTCGGGCACTATATGGTCTTAAGAAGCTCCACGAGCTTGGTTTGCCAAGTTCAGCTCCACCATTTCTCAGCATGGTTTTTCAGCTAGTTCATATGATTCAGCTCTATTCTTTCGACGCTCAGATCATGGTATTACCCTTCTCTTGTTGTATGTAGATGACATGATTATTACTGGTGATGATGTGCAGGGCATCCAGGATCTTAAGCGCTTCCTTGGTCAGCACTTTGAGATGAAGGATCTGGGTCCCCTCAGTTATTTTCTTGGTCTTGAAGTCTCTTCATCCTCTGATGGTTACTATCTCACTCAAGCCAAGTACACATCTGATCTTATCTCTCGAGCTGGAATCACGGACAGCAAGATAGTTGACACACCCATCGAATACAACAATCGCCTGAATACTCATGATGGAGAACCACTTCCTGATGCTACCCTTTACAGACAGCTAGTTGGGAGTCTTGTTTACCTCACTGTGACTCGACCGGACATCTCCTATGCTGTTCACATTGTTAGCCAGTTCATGGCTGCACCACGGTCTCTCCATTATGCTGTTGTACTTCGGATTCTTCGGTATTTGAAAGGCACCTTGTTTCATGGTCTTCACTTCTCATCTCAGTCGTCGCTCACTCTTCAAGCTTATTCTGATGCCGACTGGGCAGGGGACCCGACTGACCGTCGTTCCACTACAGGGTATTGTTTTCTTCTTGGTGACTCCCTCATCTCTTGGCGAAGCAAGAAACAATCTGTTGTTGCTCGTTCTAGTACTGAGGCAGAATATCGAGCCCTTGCTGACACCACGACTGAGCTTCTTTGGTTACGTTGGCTCCTCCAGGACTTAGGCATTGATTGTTCTACTGCAGTTCCAATCCATTGTGACAATCGAAGTGCCATCCAAATTGCCCACAATGACGTCTTCCATGAGCGTACCAAGCATATTGAGATCGACTGTCACTTTGTTCGTCATCACTTATTACAGGGTACTTTGCAGCTCCGTTCAGTGTCTTCTCAGGATCAGTTAGCTGACATCTTCACCAAACCTATGCCTCCAGGCCGTTTTCGTGATCTTATTTCCAAACTCAAGTTGGTGTCTCTTCACCCAACATGAGTTTGAGGGGGGATGTTAGAATATAAGTCCAATGGGTCTTAGGCCCATTACATTGTCTTGTATAGCACTCTTCTTACTTGTGCATTACTCTTATCTCTGCCTATATAAAGGCTCTCTTGTACTCATTTATTCAGTTAATACAATACATAGACTTTCAGTCTTCAACAACTGTAAAACAAACTTAGGGCCGGCTGACTCAAAACAGAGAAAAAAAAATAAAAACCAAAGGCCCAAAAAGTATTCCGGCCGAAACAGGCCGGAACAGGCCGAGATTTTGGCCGAGGTGGAACATAGGGGTGACTCGTACCGGTTAGCATGCCGGTACGAGATTTTCCGTCCATTCCGGCCGGAACGGAACGGATTATACAACACTGTTCATAACATAACAGATTAACAATCATTATTTCATCATGTTTTTCAGAAATGTGTAATAAGTAATTATTTTTTGTTCTTATTTTAAATCATTATTATTATCACATTATCATCTATCATACAAATCTGCGATTATAAAGATTTTGTGTGAAATTTGATTTACCTCCCAACAATCTTATTGCTGCCCTTAATTGAGAGTCAATGCAAGTCAAGTCTATTAAACCCAACATCTCATTGGCCTAAAGCATCACCCACACAAACTCACATGTAACTATATCACAACCCCAAAAGCAACAGCTAGACAAAAATAAAAACAAAATCCGTACTATAGCTTTATAAAAGAAAGGAAAAAGGCTCTGCCAATAATTCTCAAACACATGCCTCTCCTTCTTCAACCTACACACCAAATTTCTCACTTTCTTTAAACCTGAAACTCAGCTCCTCCTCTCACTATCACCAAAACCCAAAACCCACAAATGTTTTACTGTAAAACAAACTTAGGGCCGGCTGACTCAAAACAGAGAAAAAAAAATAAAAACCAAAGGCCCAAAAAGTATTCCGGCCGAAACAAGCTTACCGGCTGAAACAGGCCGGAACAGGCCGAGATTTTGGCCAAGGTGGAACATAGGGGTGACTTGTACCGATTAGCATGCCGGTACGAGATTTTCCGTCCGTTCCGGCCGGAACGGAACGGATTATACAACACTGCCCCAAACCCCCACAAAAATGAGTCCATTCCTCAATTAAATGGTAAATCCCTCAAAAAGACAATTCCCTCAGCTCAAGTGGCCCCCAAACCCCCCACAAAAATAACTCAACTATGCCCTACAGATAGATACCATTACCCTAAAACAAGATAACCCCTATCGACACATGGAACACGATGACACAACTTTTTGTGGAATTAATATCTTCTTTGTTTTTTTTGATAAGTCGGAATTAAAAATCTTCTTCTTTTTTTATTTTCATGTTGCTTCCACGTCCTTCACTATTATTCGTTAGTCAACCTTTTTATTTCTTTGGTCACTGCCCATCATCTCCACCAGTTAGCTTCCGAAACACTTCCGAGGACTTTCACTTTCAGTGCCTCTGTTATGTCTACTGCAAAATTCTTTCATAAACCAATTAGTATTCACCAACTTGGCCTCCTGTTCTGCTCAATTTTGATTTGCTTTCACTGCATCTGAAGCTTGTTCCTCTGGGTCAACTGCGAGGTCTTTATATAACATCTTTCCTCAACTTTGAAGCTGATTCTTCATCTCATGCTGCTTCTTCAGTTGTATTGAAGCCAAGTCAAGTGCTTTCTTTGTGTTCTATTCTTGATTTATAAGTCTCTTCAACATTTTTAAAGTAGTTCATATTTTAAAGTCTCATGAGTAGTTCATCTTGTGTTCTATTCTTGGTTCTTGCTTGTCAATCATACCCATCTTAGGTTTTGGAATGATAAATGATAATTACTTGACTCTGGGTACTTGATACTTAAATCTAAGGATAGTTGTGTTGATATCATAAAAAAAGAATTGTGCGTTTTGGTGTATTTCACTAAATGGGTAATGGATAGAAATCAAGTTCAGACTCTGGTTTCTCAGTTTCTTTTGGGTTATTTTTGGCTGTTTTAGCATTGTTTCAGCTTTTTAAAGTGTTTTCCTAAATTGGGTAATCTTAATTGGTTGTGATTCATTAGTAGAATTTTTTTATTTACTATATAAGGTTTAGCTGATGGTTCCCTAGTACATGATGCTTTTTGATGGTGTCAAAGCCTAGGATCCCCTAGAATTTAAGTGATGGATAATGGGAATAATGAAATGTCCTCGTCCTTGAGTTTTGCTTCCTCATCTTATCTATCAAATGGGTCCAGTAGTCACAATTTATCTGCAGCTGGAAACTCCAATCTTGAAAATTTGAGTCTTAACAAGCTCAGCACCAATCTTGAGAAGTTATTAATTGATGCTGAATATGACTATAGCGATGCAGAGATTGAGGTTGAGGGCATCCCTGTGGGTGTCCATAGGTCTATATTGGCTGCAAGGAGTCAATTTTTTCACGAGCTTTTTAAGAGGGGAAAAGATGGTTTGGTTAAGGAAGGCAAGCCTAGGTTTCTCATGTCTGATTTAGTGCCTAATGGTAGAGTTGGATATGAAGCACTTAATGTTTTCTTGTCTTATTTGTATACTGGGAAGCTTAAGCCATCACCACCAGAAGTATCAACTTGTGTTGATGATAACTGTGCACATGATGCATGCCGCCCTGTTATTAATTATGCTGTGGAATTGATGTATGCTTCTGCCACTTTTCAGATGAAAGAGCTTGTTCTGGTTGTTCAGGTCAGTCATTCTTCCATTTTTGGTTAGAACTCTCTCTCTCTCTCTCTCTCTCTCTCTCTCTCTCTCTCTCTCGATCATGAAATTATGCTAAATTTTTATTCTTGTCTCAAGTAAATGAGCAGGGTTGTTGTTTTACTAAAGAGTGATTCCAGAGATATACCAAATTTTACTACATGCCGATGTGTTATCAATCACAAAGTAATAACTAAAATCAATCACATTCATTGTCACATCAGTTTGTAAGCTTTTTGTAGTAAAATTTGTGGTAGATTTAGTATTTTCCTTTACTAAATGACTTGAATTGTATTAATGAAAACAATTTTTGGAGCACTTGTCAATCACAAGTCAAATATATGATATAACTTTGGGTTCCATAACATGTGAGAAGTATATAGTGATTTATTTCATGAAACCCAAATGAACATTAGTGACTCAGTACTCAATGTACTCGCATGCATGCAGCGCCGTCTACTCAACTTCGTTGATAAGGCTCTTGTGGAAGATGTTATTCCAATTCTTGTGGCTGCCTTCCACTGCCAACTGGACCAACTCCTCTCTCACTGCATCGATAGAGTAGCAAAATCTGATCTTGACAAAGTATCTCTTGAAAAGGAGCTTCCTTATGAAGTTTCAAAAGACATCACATTGCATCGACTCAAATCTCAGCAAGAGGAACTTGAACCTATGGTCTTACATGAGAAGAGAGCTAGGAGAATTCACAAGGCATTGGATTCTGATGATATTGAATTAGTGAATATGCTACTGAGTGAATCTAATATCACTTTAGACCAAGCTTATGCACTGCATTATGCTGTTGCATACTGTGATCCTAAGGTTGTTAAAGAGGTCCTCAACTTAGGCTTGGCTGATCTCAACTGTAGAAATTCTCGAGGACACACCATACTTCATGTGGCTGCAAGGCGAAAGGAGCCTTCAATTCTAGTGGCATTGCTGAACAAGGGAGCCTCTGCATCAGAAAGTACACGGGATGGACAAACTGCTGTTGCAATCTGTAGGAGGTTAACTAGGCCAAAAGATTACAATGAGAATACAAAGCAGGGGCAAGAGTCTAACAAAGACAGGTTATGCATTGATGTCCTTGAGAGAGAAATGAGAAGAAGTTCAATAATGTCTGTAAATATGGCAATCTCAACTCAGGTGATAACTGATGATTTGCACATGAGGCTTCACTACTATGAAGATAGAGGTGATAATTCATTACTTCTTTCTGTTATCTACTTGCTTTTTATCTGAATAATGTTGAGGTTTTATTTAAGTATAATTAATGCTATTATGCTAGTTCCTTTTTCTTTCCTCTTTTAGAAAATCTTGTAGGTGGACACTTTCCTAGGTAAGTGGCTATTTCTCCTTTTAAGATTTGTTTCTGAAAATCTCTTTTTAACCTGCATATGTATACTTTATAAAAAAAAAAAAAAAGAAAAAAAGAAAAAAAAAAAGAGAAACAAGAAGAATATTATGATGAACAACATTTTTTAAATAAATTGTTTGTTTACTCATATATAAGCGACAAAGTTTAGTTATTCTTTTGTATATATACATGCTAGCACTATGTCAGTGGGATCACAGGTTAATAAGCTTATGTATATTAAATAAAAGAGTAAATTATATTTACACCCCCAATGTTTGTGAAACTAGACTCGCTACATCCTATTTTTAACAAATGACACTCCGCTCCAAAATTCTCAAAATAATTCACACTCCGCTAAAAAAACATAGAGTGAAGTGTGAATTATTTTGGAAGGAAGTGTCAATTATTTTGATTATTTTGGGGGCGAAGTGTTTTTCTTAAAAATAGGATGTGTTAAGTATAATTTTACTAAAAACTTGGGGTGTTAGTGTAATTTATCCTAAATAAAATATTCCAATAATATTATTGAAATCAAATTATGAAAATAAAGTGCTAATAAAAATAATAATAATTTAAGTTACATGGTCAAAATACATCATGTAAGATTGAGTTTTTATCAGAACCAAAATTTTTAGTAGATAATATAAGAATTGTCTAAAATAAAAAAGTGAAACATCTTTTAAATTTCGTTGTAAGACATGTGATGCTTACATTGAGTTATATGGCTTAAACATGTTTTTTATGACAAAAAATATTATTGTAGATGAATAAAATAATTTAAAATAAATAATAATCTTCTTTTGAATTTATTGAGTATTTTGGTAATAACTAGTATTCATCCGTTTCTCTTTAATCTCTTCTTCTTTTACTAAAAATTCTTTGACTCATCTACAATGGACTTGACTCAATTCAAGTCTCTTATTTTTCTTCCTTTGTCTTACCATGTTTATAGATATTCTTTATCTATCCTTCATCCCAAACTTGTCCTTATCCTTAAATCTAGACTCTCGGACTGTCCTTTTTTGCTTCCTTCCCTCTTCCCACTTTATGGTTTCATAAGCAACATTGTCTCTACATTACATCTAGGTAAGCTTCTATTGAGCCTCCGCATTCCACTACCAAGTCTCCTTATTTGGTAGCCTACATCCTTTAGATTTTACATGTTCTTCTTTAGCCACTCTTTTAATGCAACTAGCTATTTCAATCCACATTTTATCAACATCTCCATCTAGGCCCCACTTGAGTTCTTTGATTCTTCTATCTTTAAATATTACTTGTTTTTCCCCTAACACCTAATTCTTTGATTTCTTTTTTTATTTTTTATATTTTATTTTTTATTTTTACAAGTATCTAGTATCACCAAACTATGTTGAATGGTTCCGCTCTTTCTTCGTATCATTTTGCAATCTTTATAAAATCTATATGGTTAAAATTTGTCCCACTTTTGAATATTATTAATATTAAGTGTGAATCCTTCAAAAAGCCAAGTGTTCCCAAAATCAGATCATATGCCCTTGTGAAGTCTAAAATAACATCTTCTAACTAATTCCTCTACCCTCCGACCTACATGATCTCCTTCATATCCACCACTCTCTTTCCCAACACATCCCTCACTCTCTTTTCCAACGTAAGGATACGAAGTTGAACGAAGCTGGATAGTATAATCAGCAGCCACTACTTTGTATTTCAGTATTTTGTATGAAACAAGTCATCAATTTTTTTTTACACTTTTTTTAGAAGATTTTGTTTTTCACCTAATAGTCTATTTTTGTATCTTATTCGCAACCAATTGTCAAACCCACAAAATCCTTATGTATAGTTTCTTTGCTATATGTTTGGCACCTTTATTGGCTGCTGATTATACGATCCAACTTCATCTTTATGTTGATCACTACTAATGGTATACATGTGTGATGCACGCATTAAATAACAACAATATGTGAATTTTTAAAAATTCACTATTATTGTTGAAATTGCATAATAATATAGATAGTAAAAATAGAAGATAAATTATCTTAAACATGGAACAAAACATTATGGTATATTATGAAAGTTATTTAAAATAAATAATAAAACTTTTTTTAAAAACTTTTGATAATAGAATTTTAGTTGAAGTAGTATTATAATTTTTTTGAAATATTTGTGATAGAATTTCACTTAGGGTAAACTATTTTAATAATTAGTAATCGTATCGTGAAAGTAGTTGTACCACATGTAACATTTATGTTGAGTCATGATGTGGCCCAATAAAAAGTTATAGTAGATAATTGAAATCTTTAAAATAAATAAATAAATAATTGCATTTTAATTGGAGTAGTATTTTAAACATCTTGTAACTTTAGTAATAGAGTTCACCCGATCAAACTATCTTAATAATTTTAACATACTTATAATGAGCCATATAGTGAAAATATGTTTTATGACAATCTTAAGTGTGTAAGATAAATTGACTATTCATTTGGCATAAGGATATGTTCTTTATGTGATTCAATTATATAAGACAATTTTTATTTTATAGTATATGATTTGTGTATGTATCTTCATCATTTTACGCATCTTGGAATATGTGGAATATGTGAGAGAGGATCAAAACACCAGCACATAAATATGATGATTATGATCATGCTTGGGGAGGAAAAGTCGGAAACACTATTAACATATGCTAGAGAATTTCTTTTAGGTGTAATTAATAGCAGAATTGCTCTCTTATCTTGACCTTTATATAAGACTTAAATGGTGGCTGAATAACAATCACGCCAAGAGATGCAATGTTGGAATGAACACTTTGGTCTGCCTGGTCTGGCTAGTCATCCTGAGAATTATGGAGATGACCAATTGAGCATTTTCATAATTTGTATTGCATTGAATTTTCCATTGGAATTCTAAACAGTACTGTCAAAATACAATAAAATACAATACTCTGCTTTGTTATTGCAAAGGAGGTTATTATCATTAGATTTCTGGTCTTTCTGCAAAAGCCCTAGTTTACAGCTCAAGAATTTAGTGTCTTAGGTAATTATGAGTTTGCGCTTGTGAGATGGACCTTTCTGATTTCTATAAAAATGTAGCTGGTACATACTTCAACGATAAAACATAGATAGCCTGTAAAATATGATGCGGTCAGGAGCAATGAGATAAGAATTTACTTAGATTGTCCATAAAAACCTAGTTCCTA
>OU015769.1:27786752-27859252 GCA_907173295.1 Fagus sylvatica
TTAACCAAATATTGGATATTACATGGAAGGTCCTAAAATGAACCAAATATTTTATTTTTCTAGTAATGATTAATTATTTTACTAGTATTTCCCATATGAAAAACTGATTTTCATTATAGATTGGTTATCAGGCTTTTGTTTCTTCATCCTTAAAGGAGTGATGTTTCCAGGTTGCATAAGTTGAAAATGTTGCAATGAGAATGCTATGATTAATAAGTAGAAATACAAAGAAAGATATGATATGAAATGAAGAAATTCGTTTAAAAGATATGGTGAATTCTATTTGATGAAAAGATGAGGGAGGATTGCTTGAGATGGTTTCGTCATTTGCAAAGAAGAGCGATTAATGCACCAGTGAGAAAAAAAAGTGTTTTTGATTAAGTTGAGGGAACGAAAAGAGCTAGAGGAAGACCTAAAATAAAATTGATAGGATGTAGTAAATAAGGATATGTTAATTAAGGAGGTGATAGCGAGTCATGATTTTTTATAGGATAGCATGGCAGAAAAAAATACATGTGGTGACCCTGATTAGCCTGTTCAGTATTCATAGCCATCTCTGAAGTTTTGGGATTGAGGCGTTGTTGTTATTGTTGTTTATAGCCATTTATGAGTCACTTTGATTTTGAAGTTACAAGTGACTTCAAAGCTGCTATCAGAACTGATTTTCTGCTGCTTGTAATCTGTAGTTAATTCTTGCATCTCATTGGTTGTATAGATGGATTGTACGGCCTGCCATATACTTTTTTGGTTAGATTATTGAATTTCGTACATCTTTGTGGGTGCTAGATGCTAGGACTATCCCCCTCCCTATTTCTAATCTCAGCAGTATTGAATACGTGATCACAGACCTATTTCATCTGTCTATTACATGAGTCATCCTCATTCTTTTCAAATAGGATGGCGTTGGTTACTCTAATGGATAGCCTTCGCTATTCAAGGTTCTTGTTGACTATTGAAATTTATCTTTCTGATTGTATGGAAATTATTGTGCAGGCCAGGTTTCTTAAAGCTTGTGGTACCTTAGCGGAGACCCCTACTGAAATTCGGAAAGCATCAAAGTTGAATTTTTCACCTTCATATGATAGAGATCCAGAGCCTCAGAAATTCCACTCATGGCTTCCCAACACATCCATCAAGAAACTTCAGTTAGACAATCAGCCTGATCAACCCCATACTCCCATCAAACTTTGTGAAGAGTGGGGAAAGGGATCAGGTTTGCAAGAGCAGACCCCTAGCAGGTTGTACTTCTGACTATAATGAATATGGTTGTGTACCAATTGATATACTATTTATTTCTCATTGAGTACACCTGTAATGGGAATGAAATTCTCCATATTTTAAAGCCAACCCGACCTTTATGTCAATAGGTTAATAAACTGACTATGGCCGTCTCTATTATTTTTACAAAGGTTTCATAAGGGGGTTTTCTAGCAAGTAGCAAATTTTTTGATCTTCTGGCCCTTTCTGTTTATGGTTTGGTATGGCTGGTTTGTATGATGAAATGTGGACACTATTTATTTGGTAGTATGGATAGTTTATATGTATGAAATGTGGACACTAATTATTTGGTAATACTTAGATTCACTCTGACATGCCATCTCTCTCTTCTAGCTGTATATCCAGCGTGCATAATACTGGAAGGGTCTCTTTCAGCTCAACTGAAGGCAGTGGAACAGGAAGTGTTAATACAGCTGTCAGGGTTCATGCTAATCAGACTGAAACCATTGCAACGTCAGTTTCACCTTGGGTTTCAGCTACAGAAATTCAGTGCAGGAACAAGTCTGTTCGTTTCGAATGTGATTTTGATGGATCTTCCTCAAGAAGCTCATCTGAAAATGTTAGCCAAAATCGAAATAAATCCGAATTGCTGGGTGATCAGAGTGTGTCAAAGCCTTCACCTTATCCAACCCCACGTAAGCTGTCTGACGAGATGCAAACACCTGGAACTGTTTTCCCCACAAACTTTGAAAATTTACCATATGGCAAGCCTCGAATCAGGTCCCAGTATGTGTATTCAGTTTCGAACCCAGTTGACAGTGACTCTCAGTGGAAGTTAATGAAGGAAGAAGATTCTAACTCTCATAAACTTTTAGGTGAGCTGAGAGAATCTCTTGAGTTGCCTGAAACTGCAACCCCTGGGTCAGAAGGGGGTGTAAAAGAAAGTGAGTCTGGGAAAGATCTGAAGGTGGAAGCAAGCCTGTCTGCTTGGCTGAAGCCACAGCCATCTATTCAGGATGAGAATAGTAAAAATTTTGACACTGTTAGAAAACCTCCTTTTGGTAGAACTCCTGGGGACAGACCAATCATTGGGCTTGTTGCTGCTCACTGGAATGATAATGAGCCTTCTCATATTTCGCCAAAGTGGTGGGATGGGAATGGAATCCCAAATTCGACCAATAAATACAAGGAGGTATGTCTTATGGCTTCTTCACTTTCTGCTTGAGGCCTGAACATTAAAAGCTTCATTTAAGGAATGCTGGTTGTTTTTGCAGGATCAGAAGGTGAGTTGGCATGCTACGCCATTTGAGGAGAGGTTAGAAAAGGCTTTGTCTGAAGAGAGTGTTATCACTCAAAGGTATTCTAGATTCCTTCTTTGGTGTGTGCTGTGTCCTGTTTGACTGTGATTTGAAACTATATTGCTGGAAGCTTTTAAACGTAAATTGCAAGGTAGTCAAAGCGGAAAGGTGACCTTTGTATCACCTAAGTTGTGAGGCATCAAAAAGGCACTGGCTTGTTGAAGCGAGGTGCTAAATTCTAAATAGTTTTTACAACAAGCTTCTATAGATAGTTAATCTAACATTAGGTTTTACAACAAATTTCTATAAATTCGAAATATGAAAAAGAGAACTATGAAAATTAAAACCTAAAAGATTATTTGATATAAAAAAAATTCTAAATTTATGAGGAAATAAAGAGGTGATACAAAGAAAGGAAAGAGAGAGAATAGAATAATGAAAAAATAAATAAATATCAGTGTGTTGTTTGTCTGTGTTTGTTGTTTTTGGTCAAATAAAAGCCTTATATGCACTTTGTTTTTGCGTTTGTTTGTTTATTTTTTAAATTTTTTGTTTGACTTTAAAGGGCTTGTTTGTTTGCCATTTTTTTTTTATCCAAATTACATAACAGCCACTATTTCTTATTGTTGCTGAATTCAAGTGAGGCTTTTTCCTTAGCGCCTTGAAGTCTTGAACATTGTTTAAGGTGCTCACCTCGCTCTCCTAGGCTGCCTTGCCCTTAGAAGCAAAAAATGTTCATATCACAACAAAGCCAAGTGTTAGGCTAAAAACACCCATTCCCATTTCTATTTACTTATATAAGATTTGATGGATGCAATGTTATTGTAGCTTTTGCATGCTACCTGGAGATGTGAACAAAGTAGTAGTAAGTCATAAGTTAATTTCACCACTGAACAATAAGGATATTCAAGGACATTTGTATATTAATGTAAAATAAATATATGGATTATGTTTTTGTTATGAGCTGAGAGCTTAACAGTTACCAGTTACCAGTACCACTGCTTACATCTGCTTGCTTTTCTGATTTCCTGACTAAAAATATATATATTTTTTTGTTCATAGAAAGTTTGATTATATAGTTGTACGATTTACAGGAAGAATATCGATGGAAAACCAATAGCTTTTGATGAGAATGAGGAAAGTGATACGGCGCTTTCTCAGTTGCAGTCCTCAAACCATCCCAAGTCAGTTGTTTCATTCTGATGAATGATGCTGGCGGCGTTTCTCCATTGTGTTGTGAGTTTGGTTTGCAGCCAATATATTGCCGATTTAGTAGTGTCTTCCAAGACCTAAATTGAAGTTTACCTCATTCAAACATGGGTATTAGTTTTGTATCAGGCCATTGATTCAGTGTGCTGGTTCTGGAAATCTTGTTCTTGTGGTAATAGTCTTTTCAGCAGCATTGTGCTGCTTGTAATGTACATAAGTAATGGAAATCCTCTGCATCAATGGCTCTTTGGTTCTGAATCTTTCTTAATTCTGCTTGCCCCCTTGAATTTTAGCCTTATGAGGTTCACTATTTGACTAGCATTGGTCTGTGTAGCATTTGTCGGGCTCAATCTTTTCTATGCTGCATGTGGTTTGTCCATCTTATTTCCATGTTCTACTTGTAAATCTTATAACATATGGAGGTTGGGGTAGGCTAATACAATTTTGTCCTCATCAACTCTTTGTACAGTCCCATTTTCTCCATGATGTTCCAAAATCTGAGCAAGCATGCATTAATTAGCTTTGTGATTAGTTTATGGAGACTATGTTGTTGCCTTCATCAACTAACCTTTCACTAGGTTCTTTCACTTATGCATGGGGACTTTCCCTCCTAGTCTGTTTGTAGATAAATCGGACATTGAAGTGATGGGTGTGCTTTTGTTCTGCTCATTTGCAAAGAGAAATTTGAAAGGGAGGAGGAGAATTGAGGATTGACATTTGAGAAACTGAATTTATTGGAAGATCAGTCTTGGCAGATAAAGAAATGTACAAAAAAAAAAAAAATCAAAAACACTAGTGAGGACAGCCGTTACTGCATAAGCCTCAATACTTTGCAAACCAATATGAGGGAAATTATCAACTAACCTTGAAAGTATGCATAATCGATGGTTATCCTCTCTGCTTTTTATTTACAACCCACCTTGAAATTAACAAAATTGTCCACTTTGATTAATTCTCTGTATCGTGTACTCATTCCCGCCATCATTTTTAATTCTAGTCACTCTCAATCTCTACTGATTTGTTGTCAATATATTGATATATTATAATATAACCTCCTATATAGTTGTATATTCTGTTTTATTACCAAGCATGATAAGATTGATATTATTTTGTGTATAACACAATTAGGTCCGTAAGTGTGATTGTTTGAAGATGTGTAAAGAAAGATAATTTAAGAAAAGAGTTGGAGATTTAAAAGAAGGAAATTTCCACTTTTTAATTTTTATAGCTTATAGTTCCCATGAACAACAAAAGAAAACTTGTAATTTTATTTCAAGGATGTTAGAGGCAGTTTTTTTGCGAATCCTAATATAATACAAGGCTGATGTCAATTAATCAAAACACTTCAACATTGGGTCCAAACTCTTAAAACCCGATACAATTTAAGAAATTACAGCCATGCTTAAACCTGAACTTTTATTTTGGCCTCACCATGTGGACCAAGCTCACATATGAAAAAAGGCCAAGAAATGGGGAAAATTAGAAGGTGTGATTTGGAGGGCATAAGGGACATTTTTTGCTGGTTTTGGCTTTAACGTAAAACTCGCGTTTAGACTTGGAATAGTCGTGAGATTCATTGAACCCTTAGCCAGTTGATTGTGCAAAGCTTAGTTGTTATTAAAATAGTCCATTCATCTACTGGATAGGGAAATATATCTGCTAGATAAAAGAGACAGATAGAAACAAACACCAATACAACTACCTCTTTTAACTATTGGATATTGCAAATCCAGCAGCTTTAAAACACTTCATTCCTTTTAGGGAAGGCAACAATCCTTCATCAACCATACTATCTCCATTTAGTTAAAATCATGTTTAACCCATTTTTCCAATAATTCTTTTAATTGTTTCAGAGCACTCCATTTCGCTTAGGGAAGGTAGCATTCCACTTTTCATCAACCATGTTATCTTTGTTTAGTTAAAACCATGTTTAACCCATTTTTCCAATAATCCAACAATCTATGCTATTATTCAACAAATATAACCATTTCTTAAGGTTAACAAACAAAATTTTCTTATTGTTATGAGTTGCTAGGCATTTTCTTCTTTTGTTGATAGAGTGGTTGGATCTCCTCAAGACGCACCGCTAGCCTTCACCATTACTGTGGTGACGCGAGTAGCGGACTCGACTTCCCAAACTAGAACCCAGATCAATAAAGATGTCTAATTGCACATCTATACGTGGTGCGACAAATAAATGACCCCTAACAATGGACAACCTCATGCCGTCACGTGAACGAGCTCAACTAATCTCTTTTGCTTAGCCTTAAGGGTGTCTGAGACTAAGCAGGAAGGAAATATGAGTTAAAGTTGACTTGTCAACCAACTTGAGCAATCATTTTGGAAAGAAAAAAAATCCTAAGAATCACGAGCTTGACTTTCAAAGTTTTATTCTTGGTGAGGTCTAGAATCACTCGTCAATTTGAATCTTAATTATGTGCAAGTACCAAAAAGTTTGATTTGCTTTCAAAATCAACCATCACAGTGTTGGCGTGGGTGTGTTCCAAACACTTATTCTTTGAGTAAAAGTGATCACCCTTTAGTATTTATAAACTGTTATGGACTTCCAATAAAGTCTCAAGATGTTGGGGCCTAGTGGAAATGGGCTTTTGTGTAGTCCACATCAGTTATATATTAGCACGATTTCCTAAGCAATATTGGCATTGGTCTGTGTTGACCTCATCTAAATCCTATCAAGAAGGAATATTGAATTTAGAAAATTGTGAGTCTTTGGTTGTAAAAAATTGGAGTTGTAAACATAATGACACCGTATTTTTTTTCATGGTGTTGACCCGATTTAAATCATATTAATAAGGAATGTCGAATATGGATAATTATGAGTATTAGAGTTGTAAAAAAGCTGAGCCAAGTTAAGTATTTAAAATTTTATAATTGTTAATTTAATTTTATTTTAAACATGAGCCGAATTTAAATTCATTACCAAACTAGATTGTATGTTCAAATTTGGTTCATTTTCTTATTGAACAAACTCAAACTTATTTACGAGTTACTTAATTAACTTATTTTGTTCCCATATATAAACTACCACTAAATTTGTTTATACCTTCATAAATCTATACTAATAATTAATAGATAAATTGAAATTATATTTTTTGAGTTAGTTAGATAGAATAATTTTCTTTAATGAACTTATAAATATTAATTTTACTAACATTTTTTTTGTTGTTGGAAATTCTATATAAGTTTTACTACAAGATAGAAATAGACTAATTATATGCCAAAGACTTTTTAGTTTAAATGGTATCACCTCATCTCCAACTTGAGGATAACAAGATTCAAATCTCACCACTTTCTTATTATACTTGACCTTAACTAATTTGTGAAATAAACTAATATAAACAAACTTTTCCAAATTCAAGTTATTGTTTTAACATTTATGAACAACTTCATCATTGAAAAAAGAAAGAAAGTAGTTGATTAGTATAATAAATCACATATTTGAAAATAAAAATAAACTCCCATAAAAAATAAAATAAAATAAAAATTTCCAAATAATATATAAAAAAGAAGTCTAAAGTGAAAACCCTAGGAATATAAGAATGAAATAGATGATGGATGTTCCGTCATTTGGGAGGGGAAATTGAATCGAGGGTTTGGAGAGAAAAAGTAGTAAAAAGAGAAGAAGTGAAAATACTAGAAGCGGCAACCACAACATGTGGATACGAAAACCTACCTGACTGGGATCATGATTTTTCCATTTTAGTTTTCAATCTGAATTACAATCACAGTTGCTGCTCGTATTTCCTTCTTCTTCTTCTCTCAAACTCTCGCTTTCTCCTCTGGGCCTTGTGATGATGCTCTTACAGCTCTGAAGGTTCAATCTCTCACTCTCTCACGAATTTGAAACCCTTTTGAATGTTTTTTTTCTTCTTCTAATTTATTGAATTGTTAACCTTAGCTCCTCGAGATTTTATTTATATTCATAGATTTCAATATGGATTCTCATTTTCCAGTAGTGTGATATTGTGTTAAAATAATTACTATTTGTTTTGTTCAGAAATCTCTGTTAGGTTGCAGGTGAATTCTTTTGCCAAGCCCTGGAAGGTACATAATCTCTGTTTGGGTATTTTTGTTTATTGGTGTTGTAGCAAAATATTCGGCTATACTAGTTATGTTTCGTTATAGAAATGTTATATTGGTTTAGTGATAATGGGGGAGAAATTATGTGAAGCATATTGAAATGCCCTTCAAAATTCCAATAAAAGTTGCTTCTGTAAATTAAATTTTTTAGAAAAAGAAATTTCTAGGCATGGAATTTTGATATCATGTTGGTGAAGTGTAGGCCTATGACAAGAATTGTTGTAAGACAATTTTAAAATTAGGGGAAATGTGTAATAGGAAAACTTTAAAATGAACGGAAATGACTAAAATCCAATTGGAGAGTTTTGGAGTTTTGACAGTTGGTAGTGGACCTAGTAATGAATTTCTATCGGTGTAGGATACATAGATTGAGAAGAGGACATCCCACTTCAAAGAATCTATATCTTGATTAAGGTTTTGTTACATCTGAACACACATGGATATTTAGCATTTCACCCAACATTGGACTCGAGGCTGGTTAAATGTCTTTAAATCCTTTTTTAAAATGGTTAATTTAAGGACTGAATGAACTTTACTCAAGGGTGAAAGGAAAAAGAAGTCAGGAGTTTCCTTAAAGGTTAAGTATACTTAAGGCCTTACTAACCTAATAAAGAATTAGGCTTTTGAGTAAGCAACTGTTCCTTGATGTACACAATTACAGGTTTCATATTTCATTTTGTTGGAGGAACTTCTAGTTCCCAAGTGGAGTTTGCATAAGAATCAAATATATTTGAAAATGCCTCCTTCGTTCTGCATTAGAGTCATGTGTTTTGGGTGTTAAAAAAAAAAATAGTTGTGGAGGCTAATGAGGCCTAGCTTGAATGTACATTCTCATTTAAGTGTGGGAGGAAGGTGAAGTCATGGGTTCAACATTGATAACTTACCGGTTAAAATTAATTTATTGAGAATACATCATGGCCTTATGTTGCATTTTCTACCATGAGTTCTATGTTTAATCCGAGATTAAGCTCCTAATATTTATAGATACTATTATCTTACCACTGCCTCCTACAATTCTTTGACCATCTTGTGATCATGTTATTACAACGGGAATGGACCCTAACAATGAATTTAGATATGTTTTAGATAAATCTGTTTGAAGAATAAAAGTAGTTAGTAATGTTCAAGGTTAAAAGCTGCCACTGAGTAAGTAGTTAGTAATCTCAATTTGCACTTCCTTGTCCCATAATAATTGTTGGAGGGGTGGGGTCGTAGGTTCAAGATCCACTAGTTATAGCTCCCACTTTTGCGGGGTTTGGGAAAGGTGATTGATAGGTAGCTTTACCCCCAATTGTTTTTGGAGAGATTGATTCTTGGAAACGAACTTGTGACTTGTTGTGTCGTGTGTAGCTTACCAATAAAAAAATATTCAATGTTGAAAACTAAAAACATCTTGTAGCGATTCAAAATGATATTTTGAAATGAATGAGTTAAGTGCTTGGAAATCAAAGGCCATTATCCATCAAGAAAGGGGAAAAGTGATATGAGGGTGAAGAATAGTATTGGTTATATTGCAAGCCACGATGTTGAAAATTTTGGATGATTTAGGGTTTTGTTTTGCCTTTTGTACCTTATCCATAAGAAAGGGGAATGGTCGTTGAGTAATAATACCATGGGATGGGGTAGTGTACTTTTTAGTAGTAGTTATTTTGTACTTTTTAGTAGTAGTTATTTTGCAAGCTATGATGTTGACTCACGAAACTGATGAAAAGTGGACTTTATGGCTATGTTCAAGAAATTATGTTAACATAAGGCAAATTACAACTCCCTTGAGATTTTGCGAAATAGGGGGGCATCGCCAAACCTCATGGGAGGTGGTTGTAATTTGCCCTATCATAAACAATTATATTGAGATCTCTTAGTGCAATTTGAATTTGGAGAGAGATTAAAATTGTACCCTAAAATTCTATGGGTTTAATTAACACAATTGATAGTACAGGTATAAAATTGAATTTTAATACTTAATTTAGGGTCAAAATTTATCTTATTGCACTTTTATATTTTTGGTAAATACCTTATTGCACTTATTTATATTATAGTTACCCTCTTTCTTCCTAAAAACTTTCCGTTCTCATGTGTTGAATCATTTTAACTCTTCTCAGAATTGGTGTTGCAGTATTTGGCTACATTGGCTGATGAGGACCGATGTATTAAAGCCTTTGTATTTAAAATATTTCATGAGTCAAATTAAATATTACAAATCTAAAGGTGTATTTAGTTTCTCGGTTTTTTTTTTTTTTTTAAATGATGAAATTATTTAATACTCTAGGAATATAAAATGACGTATTCACTTTTTTCACATGAATGATAGGTTCTACTAATTAAATTCATGGTGGGATTTATTATTCATATGAGAGGAGAGAATATGCTTTTATTGTACCTTGGGGTTATTGAATAATTACTCACACACTTTATATTTGGTTTAAATACTATTTTGCTCCTCAACCTTTGGTCTTTGTGTCAAATTGATCTCTAACCTTTCAACTATGTCAAATTGGTTTTCAATCTTTCAACATTGTGTTAAAATGGTCTTTGTCGTTAAGTTTTGGATGAAAAATGTTGATGTGACTAATGGTTTATTTTTAGTTTTAAAAATGTCTGACGTGGCATGCCAATTCAAATTTTAATTAAAAAAATGCCAACTCAAATTAAGTAAAAAATAAAAAAATTCTGAATATCAAACTCTCATGCCACACACTTGAGTTTCTTTTTTTCTTCCTTCCATCATAATTTCTAAAAGAACCCGATACTCCAATTCAAAATTTGAAACCCCTAATCCCTTTGCAAAATCCCTTGCCCCTCCCTCTCACACAGCCACGCCTCAACAATGATATATAGTCAAATTTTGTTGACATGATAAGAACTCAATTTTCTCCATAATTCAAAAAATTTCAGTTTGATTCAAGAGGGGATTATATTTATGCTCCTTTCCAAGAGTTCCTTGCCTCTAAGGGTACACAGTTTCAATATCTGAGAACTCTAGATATTATCAAGTGCTTTGCAATTGAACAAGGTCAAGTTTTGGAAGAATAATATCATATCAACGAACATACCTGTATTGGTTGCATTCATAGTTTGAAACTTTCAAAAAAGGATAAACTAGTTACTTTGAATCGGAATAAGGTTAAACTCCATTGGCCTAGTCGTAATGCGCAGACTTAATTATGATTGATTTCAACCTCTAAGTATCCCTAATGTCTGAGAAGTCGGAGCTTGCAAGGTAGATATTGCTTAGCTTCATTGTAAAGTCATTTCAGCATAATAAGGATCCTGTGAGTGAGCTTGCAGATAGTAAGAAGAGTTTTGAGTTTTCAGAATATTCTTCAGGTGCAATTGAAAATGATAGTGCAATTAGAAAAATTTTCCATGGAAATGAGTGTAAAATGACAGTGAAGGGGCAGGGGATTTTGCAAGGGGGTTAGGGATTTGTAATTTTGAATTGGAGTATTGGATTCCTTTAGAAATTAAGATGGGAGAAAGAAAAAAAGAATGCCACGCATGTGAGTTTGATATTCATAATTTTATTTATTTATTTTTATAATTTGAGTTGGCATTTTTTTGTTTATTAAAATTTGAATTGGCATGTCACATTAGACATTTTTAAAATTAAAAATAAACCGTTAGCCATGTCAGCATTTTCCATCAAATACTTAACGACAAGGACTATTTTGACATAAGGTTGAAAGGTTGAAGACCGATTTGACACAGTTGAAATGTTATGGACCAATTTGACACAAAGGCCAAAGGTTGAGGACCAAAATGATATTTAAACCATTGTCAAATCTAGAAAATAAAAGCTTAAAGAATATCTCGACAATTGAATTAATGAGGTAGACCTTCCTTTTTGAGTTGAATGAGGTATACCTTCCTTAAAATAGGATGCTTATCTCCAGTGCATTAGAGGGAGCCTTGAGTTGACATGTGTCTTAAACTTAAATTGGAGGGAATCCAAACCCCTTAAAATATGAACATGTTTCTTATGTCAAATTGGTTTCTTGAGTGGTAGACTATTTTGAAATACTGCCAAATCCCTATAATGTGGCTTTCAAAAAATGGGCTTGTGTCCCAATTGATCCCTCTTCCAAAATAATATTTTTTTCTTCCCATTTCCGTTTCTATTTTAGTTACTCTCTCCCATGGATTCATCACTCGAGAAATTATTCAGTCCACTAGGTGAACCATGTTATTTGTCCACCCACCTATAAAAAATACCATGTGTTTTTATTTAATGACTCATATCCTAATCACATAACTAAAGAAAATAAAAAGACCAAAATACCCATCTGACTTCCAAACAATCACTGCAACCCATTCACCGGCAAGCAAACGGCGAAGGAGAATGCGAAGAAGTTTTTGGAATTTGAAGAACTTTCACGGCAAAACGGAGGAGACGAGACTCGAGAGGGTTAAGATTCTTACCGTAAGAATGAGAAATTAAGTTTTGTTTAAATTAGATTTGACTCTCTTTCTTTCCCTTTGAAGGAAACTTAGTGTGATATGTTGCCCAAGTACAAATCAGATCTCAAAAGGCATTTTGATGAAGTGACGTCATTCTTGAACATTATTGCTGCTTGCCTGTGAACTCAACGTAAAAAAGAGTCAAATATAAGATCTTTTTGGTCTTTGAGTTTTTCTTTTTCTCTTTCAAACAATTTATACAAACATTGGTCCCTCTCAGGTACGCAATTCTTGTTTTTAATTTAATTCATTAGAAAATGTGATGTCCCATATCAAGCTATCAACTAGCAAAGTTGTGATTTTGTTTTGGCCCATTTGATTTCTTACGGTATGTTTGGTAACTGTTTTTTGTATTTTGTTTTCTAAACTTGTATTCAGGTGTTTTGAGAAATAGCTTAGAAAAATAATATTTTAATAGTTTTGAGAACAAAAATTTGTTTGGTTGATGTTTTACATGTGATTTATCGAAATGTTCTCATTTATTATTATTATTATTTTGCATTTAATAACCGGAACACCCCTCTCCACCAACCCTCCCCAGACCACCACAAACCCCCCCCTTTCTCCACTGTGACCCACCCTGCAATCCAACCCCAGCAGCAAATCAAACTCACCGAAAATCTCACAAACATCTTCACAGCCGACCATATCTACCGGAAAACTCACAGAGAACACACAAATCACAATCCACAACTGACGACCCACCACCCAAAAAACCAGCAGCCCACTGCACCAGTAAATCCACAACAATCCAACCCACTGAGAGCCGCCGCACCAACAAATCCACAACCACCAACAAATCGGGGTGTATGCAAAGCTTGCTCCCGATCGAAGCCCACCGCCACCACCGCAAGACGACGCCGATCGTAACTACCGCGAGACCACTTGACGTAAGTCGTAACCACCGCGAGCCCAAGTGGGTCTCCAGATTTGCTCAACGGCTCCTGTACCAAGCCAATTTGCCATAACCACCTCCAGATCTGCTTGGGCTTAACTGAGAGAGAGAAAGCATGGTGAAATATAGAGAAAAATGGAGATAGAGGGAGAAAATAGTTCCGTTGGAGAGGGAGGAGAGTCTGATTAAATGAGAGAGAGAAAAAAAAGTATTATATTAAATAGTAACTGTGAGAACAAAATACAAATAGCGAAAACACCAAAAAGGTGTTCTAAAAAAAATGGATTTGAGTCTAGTTGGAACAGTAATTAAACTCGAGAACTGGAAACGAAAACAATTGCCAAACACATAATCTATTGACCAGGCCCACCATTTTTTGGATTCAAGTACAGAAAACAGAATTTGAGAACAGAAACTAAACATGCTCTTAGAGTTTGGTTTAATTAAATACTCCCACACCTTTATAAAATAAAAAATAAAAATAAATTGAGCCCTTTTCTAGCTCCCTATTACAAGGTTTATTGTGGCATCTTTTTAGTTGATGCTAAAATCATGCCAAAACCATATATATATATATATATATATATATATATATATATATATATATTTGTAGTGATATTTGACCATAACTATAGATAAACTCTTTTCATGTGCCACAATCTCATCCTAGGCGAAAGCCTTTTAGGTTCGAAGACATCTAGAGATCAAACCCGGGGTGCGATATGAAAAATTAAAATAAAATGACAAAAATGTTTACACCTTTTTTTTTTTTGTTTGACTGAGCCTAACTCCTCTCTCTTCTCTCTTTCTCTCCTTGTTCGATGGTTTACCATGGTTTTAAAAACTGGATTGAAGAGAAGGAAAGGGAGTGGTTCCGTATCACTGGTCGACCGGTGGTCGAACCAGTGACGTCATAAATAATTTAATTAATAATTTTAATATTATATAATAAATAATAATATATAATAACTTAAATATATCCAAAACATATAAATAATTTTAAGTGAGTTTTTTTTTTCAATCTTGTAATATTAATCATGTAAAAAACAAAATATATAAACTTTTAAGTTTACATATTGTTATTATCATTTTATATAATGTAATTAAGAATAAAATGATCTAATTAGACTTTGCTCAACTTAAAAGGGTTGATAAATTATTTTAAAGGGTAAAATTTAGGTATAGTTCCTTTAGTCAAGTACATTAGGTTTCTAGTTGAATTCAAATACATTGAATTTAAATATTCTTGGAAAAGATAAATTTGTTTGTGTTTCATTGGTTAATGCAACCATGTGTTTGAATTCAATTAGGGAACCTAATGTATCTAACTTAAGTAAGTATACCTAAGTTTTACCCTATTTTAAAATAGAGTAATGCTAGAGACACAACTTATTTTACAACTATTTACTTACAAACTGGCATGGCACTGATGCGACAATATACCACATCAGCAATTAAAACACAAAATTAACCAGTCAGCATTAATTTAATAAAATCATTAAAAAGAAAACAAGAAAAACTAACCCAATTAAACCTAGCAAGGGCTTGGTATTAGCGGATAAAAGCATGATGCTTGCAACGGGGTTTCCATCCATTTGTATTAGCGTAAGTCTCGTAAGTCTTTCCCACAGCAACCATTGTAGCCTTAGGCAACAACCTCACCATTTGTATCTCTTTGCCCCTAGCGGATTAGAAGCGATGTGGTCCCTCAGTTGGTGAGGGTAATGGTCTAAGCAAATACAATCAAAAGGACATTATGTGGGATCTATTACTTCTATAGCGCATGAATGAAAAAAATTCCGCTAATACCAATCAAACGAGTGAGAATATATATTCATATATGATAGAATCAAAGTTTCCAAGTTTAGATTGATTGTTTTTGGGGGGCGGCGCTGGGTTCAATTGGGTTAGTATTTTTTTTTTTTTAATGATTTTATTAAATTAATGCTGACTAGTTAATTTTGTATTTTAATTGCTGATGTGGTCTATTGCCACATCAATGCCATGTCAGTTTGTAAGTAAATAGTTGTAAAATAAGTTGTGTTTCTAACATTACTCTTTAAAATAAAATGGTCCAAAATTATTCACAATTAAGTAAAATTAAATGCAATTGCAAAGTAACATTACATTGATTACGAATTATTATTGCTATCTTAAAAATTGAGAAGTAGTTGGCAAAGTATTGCTGGCAGCTGGTAAAGTGATAAGTATTGGTCAAATGGAGTAAAGAGTAAAAGACAAAATCGGGAACAATGGGGAACAAAATAACAATAAGCCTAACAGTTAAAAAGACAAAAAAGTAAAACAAAAGAAAAAGCGAAGACAAGATAAGAAGCTGAAACGCCATGACCACAAGAGAAGTAAATCTTTCGGGCATCTCCCATCTACGAAAATCTCATCAGATGGTGAACCAGCGAAGTGCGAAGGCCATGGTGATGGCGATGATGGCATCAACCATCACTTCATCCACACGATGTAAACCAGATCTGGACCATCACTGAGATTGATTGTTGCAACAACTTATATAGGTAGGTTTGAATGTCAACCATGAGCCAAGTTAAAAGGTGGACGGTGAACACCTCCTCACATCAGTTGAGCATCAATTTTCTGTTCCAGTTTCCGTCATAGTCAACATCGGCATGATGAAAAATGGTCATTTCAGTATAATAGCAAAATCGGTTTAACCGTTCTGGTTTTCAGTTTAGCTGGTTTAATCGGCAGTTTTCGGGTTTGCGTGCTTTTTTCTCATTTTCCGGTTTTTAAAACTAACCGGACCGGATTAAGCTTCGGTTCACGGTTAAACCGGTTGAACCGACCGGTCTGGTCCGAGTTTTAAAACCATGGGTCTTACCACTCATCTCATCTTCACTCTTTTCCTTGGACGATTTCCCACTTACCGCAAAGGTGATAAGAAAAGGGGGATTTTCATTCAATAGACAACCACCTTGAAGCTAAGTGAGGCAATGACCAACGAGAGATTTTTTGATAATTCGATAATTGGCGGTGGGGGGATTTGAATTCAGGATTTCTCATTTGGAGAACATCAAGAAATGCCAACCAATGATGTCTCAAAATGTTTATATATAATCTATTTTAAACTTGTTTGAATAATGATGGGCATAATTCAAGCATTTGGAAGAAGAAGAAAAGGGATTTTTCATTCAATAGACAATCACCTTGAAGCTGAGTGAGGCAATAACTAAAGAGTGTTTTTGATAATTAGATAATTGACGGTGAAGGGATTTGAATTTAGGATGTTTCATTTGGAGAACACCAAGAAGTGTCAACCCATGATGTCTCAAAATGCTTTTATATATATATATATATATATTGTGTTGCGTAATTTTTCAGATGATAAAATAGACTTGAGAACGTCACCAGGAAAATATCTAAGATGGCTGAGTGATGGCTGGAGATCTACCCGTAAAAGAAATAAAATGCTCTTTAGAGGTGGTGGCGGTGTTTGCCGATCACCCTCCAAAGATCAAGTCAGTTCCTTATCTTAGGGTTCTCAAAATAACAAAGTGTATATGCTCTCTATTGAACATGCACATACCTCTTTCTCATTCCCCTTTCCTCTATTTATCTAGAGTATTAACAGCTTGTCTTCATGTGGTGGACGCTAGCAAAGAGGCACGTATTCCGAGGATGACATAGCTTCAGACAACCTTCGAATGACTGATGTGATGTTGCATCAGAGCACAGCAACGACTGTCTCCTTGTGCATTCAATGATTTCGTCTGTACTGTCACGGGACGGGCGTCTTAAAGCCTGAACTGACCTGGGGTAATTAATGCCTGCACCGCCCCATTTAATGCTCCTCGGGTGTGGTGAGCGTCCGTTGTCCGCTTATGAAAGGCGCTCGTTTAAGGGACGAGAGGGTTATAACCCGTTTCCCAAATATAACCGGTCTCCATTCTCAGAAAGTTATCCATTCATGAAAGAAGACTGATGTCATTCGTTTAGATCGGAATGCCCGGTATCCGTTTAGCATAAACTAACCGGCTTCTGTTATCTCTGATGAAGCTTTGATGTCTCTGGCACTCCTTAGTGAATCTTCCAATGCCTCAAAGGGAATCATTGTTGAAGGCCTAGAGAGCCGCTTATACACCAATTCCTGTTATATCTGCGCTTATCTGCACGGACATCTAAATGGGCCTCTAGTCCTACTAAGTACTCGTTGTCTTTTGCATTCTGAATGGGCCTTTATTCCCACTAAGTACTCGTTGTCTTATGTATTCTAAATGGGCCTTTATTAGGAAAATAATTCCTCACACAATAGCCCCTCAGAACGGATTACTTCCGTTCAGGAATCCTTGGCTTTATTAAGGTTTCTTGACACGGATGATACGTTTCTGACATGTGTTGAGATGCCGATTCATTCATCTGGGGATTTCTCAAAGCGTGTTTGACACTTCAGTTTATTTTGTTGTTTTATGTGCAGGGCTGCGTGCTAACGTCGATGAGTCATCATTACAAATCTTTTTTGCCCTTCTGCCTTCGTGGATGTGATTGGCGGACGTGACCTATCTACAGACTTCCTTAATTGCTCCTTTGCGGTTTCGAGGCCATCGTTTCTATATAAACCGGCTTCACGCTCATTTTTCGGCTCTTACTCTTTCCTTCTTCACCATTTCTGCTTTGGTCTGTCTACTGCCCTCATACCTGCTCTTCTGCCTCCCTTGCCATTACTCATTCCTGTAAGTTTTTTTCTTTTCTTTTATTTCGTTCGTTTCTCTCGTGAAAAAGGGACCTTTCCAGATGGCCAGAACTAGGATTTACGGTAAACTAGCGAAATACTTGAATACTCCAGAGGCCATAGCTCGGTTTTGTCATTATTATGGAGTCCCTGATGATGTACATTTGGAGTATAGATATTGGAAGGATACCCTCACCGGAGAACCTGGGGATTTGATACTCCCCATGGTAGCCATTATTGAAGGAGGCGTCCGCTTTCCTCTGAACCCGCTTCTAACAAACTTCCTCGACTACTTCAATCTCTCTCCCACTCAGATAAACCCTAACATATTTAGGATAATAATGGGTGTGGTCAAACTCAACTGCCGGCTAGGTTTAGATCTGACCGTGCACGATATTATAGCCACCTACTCCCTCCGTACCTCTGGCCACGAGGCTTACTCTTTGAGGCTGTGGGATGTGGAAAACACATTAGTGAATAGCCTCCCTGACACCAATAAGAACATGACAGATGATTTCTTGTTGGTTAGGGGGGCGTGGCACCACCCCAACCAACGGTGCCCGACCGTTGAAGGGAAACCAGGTTAGGAATTTGGAAGTAAACGCTTTTCCTCTTTAGAAATTTTAGTGATGGTTTTGACATGTTTGTTTTCATGTGCAGTGGATGATCGAAGAAAGCTAAAGAAGCACCTGACCAACTTTGCCGCCTTGAAAATCGTCTACGATAGCGAAGTTTGTATCGACGATTACGGCAACCCATGCTCTGCTTTCTTGCTTCTTCGTTACGTTTCGTCTGCGAGGACGTTCCTGCTCTGCAGAAAGGTTAAGGATATAGTGGCTGCCCAGTCGAAGTTAGAAAATCAGGCTCCTCCTGCTCATAATATCCAACACCCTCTCGGTCACGTTACCCAAAGCATGGCCGGGATCAACCTCTGGAATCTCCTCCCGCCTAGAGCCCCAGCGGCGGCGTCCGTGCCTGCTCCAACCGGTGGTCCTTGGGGACGGAAGCGAAAAAATTCTTCTCAGGGGGAGACTTCTCGAGTGGAGCCTGAAGTCACACCGGAGGCCCCCTAGACTAAAGTCCATGAAAGTGGGGGCGGTGATCAGTCACAGGCCGAAGATCTGGTCTTGGAACAAGTCCCCATTGTTCCGAGCCAGGAGCCCGGAGCTTCAAAAGCCGCTGCCCAGGTTTGGGCACCTGCATACGAGGTGTTTGGGGACCCCGTGATGGCTGATGCCTTCGTTATGGCGGGTGGTGAGGCGGGTCCCAATGTAGCCCGGGCTCTAAGTGAGGTGGTCCACCTTCCCGTAGATATGGCGGGCTGGGGCAAGTTCACGAACCAGGGGGTTACAGATAGCCTCTGCCGCGGACTCATGATGGTAAGCTTTTACTTTGTCATTTTATTTTTATTTTTTTATTTTTATTCTTTGCTACACATTGATGCCTGACTCGGGGTTGCTTTTTCTTTACTTAGGCCCTCCAGGGTTCCCTCGAACTGGACAAACGGTAACAGGTCCAAGCTGCCCAGCTGCAGCACTCCCTTCGTAACGCCACCAAGTACCTCACTTCGAAGAAAGAGGTGAAAGAGTACAAGGAGATGGCCAAGGTTGCCATCTTGAAAAGGGATGAGGTCGTTCTGAAAGTAGAGGAGACAGAGGATCTCCTCCATGACACTCTGGAGGCCAACACCAGGGCGGAGGAGAGGATAAAACCCTGGAGGGGGAGATGGCGGACAGGGAGAGAACGGCTTTTGACCGGGAGCTGGATGAAGCTCAGGCGACGATGACAAACCAGCTCCCCGGCATGTACAACGAAGCCTTTCAAGAAGGATGGAAGACTCTGTATGCGTGGCTGAAGTCTGAAGATATTCCCGAACTGCCTCCCCGGGAAAACCTTCCTTATTCGAATGCCCCAATAGGCGTGACGGAGGAGGAGGTTTCAACGCCCCAGCCTCATCCAACCTAAGGAGAAGCCGGTCCATCGTCCACTTAAAGGCCTCATTCCTTCTCAAGCTGCTCTCTTCTTTTTTTGTGTAGATCTTTTTGTAATCTTCTTATTTATGAATGAAGATGTAATTTTGAACAATTTTTGAAAATGTTGAATGAAAGGTTCATATTTCCTAACAAGTATACTTTGCATTTAAGTTTACCTGTGAATGTCTCATTTTAGTAGATATTGATGCGAATACTGAATCAATGATCTTTTCATAATTAAATCCGTTCTCGCTTGATCGAGCTTGACTTCAATGTAGTTTATAGAACCCTTAGAAGTTATCCTTCAGAAGGTTTAGGATTTTGCCTTCCAGGAAGGACTTTTATTGTGGACCTTCTTAACCGGGTGTCAGGCACTGATCTTCTTATCCGTACTATAATGTTCATGATCTTTGGATAGTGAATCCTTGATCATACCTGAACGGGTCAGGGTTTTCGCCTTTCAGGAAGGACTTTTATCATGGGCATTCTTACTCGGGTGACCGGTACGGATTTTCTTATTCGCACCATAATGATCATGATCTTTGGATAATTAATCCTTGATCATACCTGAACGGGTCAGGGTTTTCTCCTTTCAGGAAGGACTTTTATCATGGGCATTCTTACCCGGGTGACCAGCACGGATCTTCTTATCCGCACCATAATGGTCATGATCTTTGGATAATGAATCCTTGATCATACCTGAACGGGTCAGGGTTTTTGCCATTCAGGAAGGACTTTTATTATAGGCATTCTTACCCGGGTGACTGACACAGATCTTCTTATCCGCACCATAATGGTCATGATCTTTGGATAATGAATCCATGATCATCCCTGAACGGGTCAGGGTTTTCGCCTTTTAGGAAGGACTTTTAGATAATTGAAGATGATGATATTTGGTAACAGAGACTTCATTGATAATACTTCTTGAGGTTACAAATATTCCATGGTCTCTTTACATGAGTATTATTTGGCCCCTTTAATCTAAAAGCCCCAGCACCCGCTACAGACGTAATCTTGTACAGTCCTTTCCAATTTGGCCCAAGCTTGCCATGAGTTGCATCTCTTTGGCTTCCTACGACCTTTCTTAGGACTAAGTCTCCGACTGCCAGTTCTCGGGAGTTGACTCGTTTCTCATACATTCTTCGAAGCCCGTTCTGGTAGGCGGCCAGATGAATCAGAGCTGAGTCTCTTCTTTCCTCAACTAGATCTAACTCTGTGGCGAGGTTTGTCTCTTTTGTGACCGGGTCATAATATTCCGTGCGGATTGTAGGCAGACCGATTTTAAGGGGTATGACCGCTTCCACCCCATATGTGAGTGAGAAAGGGGTTTCTCCAGTAGAACTTCTTGGGGTGGTCTGGTAGGCCCATAAGATGCTGACAGTTTTTTAACCCATCTCCCTTTTGCCTTTTCTAGATGCTTATTTATTCCATCCAGCAGTGTTTTATTGGAGGATTCTGCCTATCCGTTCCCCTAGGGATAGGCGGGGGTGGAGAAATGGTTTCTGATCCCGTACTGCCCGCAAAATGCCTTGAACGGTCCGCTTTCAAATTGTGTCCCGTTGTCAGACATTAGTACTTGGGGTATGCCAAAATGGGTTATGATGTTCTTCCATACAAACTTTTTTGAATCAGCGTCCGTGATGTGTACCAGAGGTTCTGCCTCTACCCACTTAGTGAAGTAATCTGTGACCACAATAAGCCATTGGAGGTTCCCCGGAGCTCTGGGGAGGGGTCCTACTACATCGAGACCTCATTGGGAGAATGGCCATGGGCTTGAAATAGGGTTGAGGCTGGCTGCCGGTTGGTGGATAGATGGGGCGAACCGTTGGCATTTATAGCACTTCTTCACATATTGGGCTACGTCCTTTTGCATGTAAGGCCACTGGTAGCCCTAGCCTATGGCACGGTGTACTAAGGATCATCCCCCTGTATGGCCTCCACACACCCCTTCATGAATTTCCCACAATAGATCTTGAACGGTATCAGGGTGAACACAACGCAGGTACGGCTCTGTGTATGACCTTCTGTAGAGATGACCTTCTTTTGATACCCAGTATCGTGGCGCTATTCTTCTGATTCGGTCTGCTTCCTTTCGGTCCTCTGGTAGTACATCATTTTTTAAATAAGCCAGTATGGGGTTCATCCAACTCATGGACTGATTAATTGAACATACTCCATCATTTGCTTCTCTTCCAACACTCGGGAGATTTTGGACTCCAATGGAGATGATCTGCCTCAGTTCCGGTGTGACAGCTGATGCCAAGCTGGCCAGAGCGTCTACATGCCTGTTTAGATCTCTACTTATGTGCTCCACTTGAACGTGCTTGAACTCCCCGAGTAATCTCCTTACTTCTGCGAGATATAACATCATCTTCTCGTCTTTGGCTACATATTCCCCAGAGATCTGATTTACGGCGAGTTGGGAGTCGCAAAAGACATGTAATGGATCTGCTTGGAGAGTAATCGTGCTTCTTAGGCCGTGCAACAAAGCTTCATACTCAGCCACATTGTTGGAAGCGGGAAACCCTAAACGGATTGCTAGTTCCATCATTTGCCCTTGGGGGGCGGAAAGTACTATGCCTAAACCTGAACCACACGAGTTTGATGCTCCATCTATGTACAGCTTCTATCCTTCCGTCTGTTAAATGGATGATATGTGATTCGCCATCATGGGCCCTATCTCCGCAGGGGTGAATTCAGCAATGAAATCTGCCAACACCTGCCCTTTGATGGAGGTCCTAGGTTGGTATCTGATGTCATAAGCCTTAAGTTGAGCTCCCCATTTGGATATTTGCCCAAAGAAGTCTGCACTTCTCAAAATAGCCTTCAATGGGTATTTCGTTAAAACGACCATGGTGTGAGCTTGGAAGTAATGAGGTAGCTTTTTTGCGGAGCAAACCAATGCAAAGGCTAGTTTCTTCATTGGCAGATATCTTGATTCTGCTCCGTCTAGGGTCTTGCTAGTGTAGTAGACTGGTCTCTGGACGTTGTACTCTTCCCGTACTACGGCTGCGCTGACAGCATGGCCGGAGGCGGCTAGATATACATACAATGACTCTCCGTTCACCGGGGTGGCCAAGAGCGGGGAGGAAGTGAGATAGGCTTTCAGCTGTTCGAAGGCTTGATCGGATTGGTCTCCCTATTGGAAGTTCTTGCCTTTCTTTATCAAATCAAAGAATGGGCGGCACTTCTCTGCTGACCAGGAAATGAAATGATTCAAAGCTGCTGCCATTCCGGTCAATCTCTGGACTTCCTGGACAGTCTTTGGTGGCTTCAGGTTGAGGATGGCGGTGATTTGGTTCGGGTTTGCTTCGATACTTCGTTGGATAACCATAAATCCAAGGAATTTTCCGGATCCTACACCAAAAGCACACTTGGATGCGTTGAGCTTGAGGCGATGTCATCTTAAAGTATCGAACGTAGCCCGGAGATCTCCGAGATGATCTTCCGCAAAGATGCTCTTAACCACCATATCATCAATGTAGACCTCCATCATTTTCCCAAGTTGTCCTGCGAACATCTTTGTGATCATTCTTTGATACGTAACCCCGGCGTTCTTTAATCCAAAAAGCATTACTTTGTAACAAAAGATCCCTCTTGGTGTAATGAAGGCCGTTTTCTCTTGATCCGCCGGGTTCATTGCTATCTAGTGATATCCTTGGAATGTGTCCAGAAAACTCATTCTCTGGTGACCTGATGTAGTGTCAACAAGTTGGTCAATTTTGGGGAGCGGGAACGGATCCTTGGGGCAAGCTTTATTCAGGTCAGTGAAGTCTATGTAGACCCTCCACTTTCCATTCTTCTTTTTGACCACAACCGTGTTAGAAAGCCAAGAGGGATAGAGGATCTCCCTGATTGCTCCTGCCTCTGTCAACCGGCTTACTTCTTCGCATACTACTTCTTCGTGGAGCGGGGAGGTCCGCTGTCCCTTCTGAACAACGGGTCAGGATTGCAGATCCACATTGAGGCTATGGCAGGAAAAAGTTGGATCTAGGCCGGGTGCCTCGTACGGGCTCCATGCAAACACATCAACATATTCCAACAGTAATGTGATGAGGCCATCCCTTTGTTCCACCGGAAGGGACGTGTCGAGTAGGAAGTACTTTTCTTGGTCTGAGGACAGTTGGTGTTTTATCAATTCTTCAGCACATTTCTTCAGCACATTTCTTCTGCGGGAGGCGATCATCACTCTCCTCCCATTCTTATGATTGCTATTTGTCCGCTTTTGGCTTTGGCTCTAGTCCATGAACGGCAACCGTCTTCTGTTGGGCGGCTGCTATAAGGCACTGCTTAGCCATCACTTGGTCACCCCTGAACTCCATGATCCCGTCCGGGGTTGGGAACCTATGTCTCTGATGTAATGTGGACGGGACAGCCCTCATTTTGTGTAGCCAAGGCCTCCCTAGAATTGCATTATATGGGGAGTAAGAGTTCAAAACCCAAAACTCTGTCGGAGAGGAGACCGACCTGGCCTGTACCTTTACGGTAATACGACCCATTGGCATTACTGACTCACCGGAGAACCCGTATAGTGGGTCTACCTTTCTGTCTAGGTCTTCGTGCTTGAGGCTTAATCCCTTAAAAAGGGAGTCGTACATGATCTCTGCTGAGCTTCCGGGGTCGATCAATATTCTTTTTACATCAAAGTTTCCCACACGCATGGTGACAACCAGGGCATCAGAGTGCGGTAGTTGGACTCCCTCAAGATCATGATTCGTGAAGGTGATCTCTTCCGTTGTCTCCTTTTTCAGCCTCTTCGGGGCCAGAGTTGCGCTTTCGCAAACATGGAATACTTCCCGTAAATGGGTGGCCGTTCGTGTCTTCGCTCTGAGGTCGAAGGCTCGAGCGTGACTGTGGATCACCTCGATGATCCCAATGGGATCCTTTGGTTTTGAGGCGTGGTATGGTTTTTGCTTGTCCTTGTTGTTGTCCACAAATTGGCGGAGGTGTCTGTCTCGAACCAGCTTTTCCAAGAACCCCTTGTATGCCCTACAGCTCTCGGTCAGATCCATTCTCCCTGTGGTAGGCATAGAATGGTTTAGATTCTCTAGAGGCCAGGTCTCCAGCCATTTTGGGCAGCCAGACAAAATAGGTCTTGTCCTTAATCTGGGGGAGGATCTTGAAGATTGGCTCTTTAAAGGTGGTGTTCATGGCTTCGAACGACCCTTTCGTAATCGGCTTAGGCTGTCTGGACTTGCACTACGCCCTACCAGTGTCTGTTTGGACTCGCCTTTTAGGGGCGCGCATGTTGTTGTCTGGTTGCTTCTAGGGCTACAATCCGTCCTCCTCGACCTGAATATGCTATTCTATCCTGGACATGAGGTCAGTCATGTTGGGGTGTGGTTTCTTTGTCAAGGATTGCCTTATCTTGCATCCAACGGGCAGGTCGAATTTGAATTTCCTAACAGCAATATCTTCTCCGACGAGTCAATCTCATTGTATGTTTCCCAGTATCTCGCCGAATAGGACTTTAGGTTTTCGCCGGGTTTCATGGTTAAAGCCATTAGAGAATCCACTTCTTTCGGTTTTCTGGAGTTGGTGATGAAGCGGGTGGTGAATGCCTCAGAAAGTTCTTTCCAGGAGTGGATAGACCCGTGCTCCAATCTATCAAACCACCGGAGTGCTACTTCGCCCAGACTGGAGGGGAATATGCGACACATAAGAGTGTCATTTTGGTTATGAAGTGCCATGGATTGCCTGTAGTGACTCAGATGCGCCACTGGATCAATCTTCCCGTTATAGGAGACTAAGTTTGGAGGGGTGAACTTAGAAGGAAGTTTTGCTCGCTCAATCTTTGAAGAGAAAGGTGACTGCGAGATCTGTTGTAGTTGCTTCCAAACCGGATTATGATCATTTTTTTCAGATTTGTGTATGGGCGACGCTCCTCTCGTTCGCTCACCCGACCTGCTCCGCTTGGGGTTCTTGTGGGCTCTGTGCTCTTTTCTGGATCGTTTGGGAAAACGATGAGAGCTCTCACAGGATCCATAATGGCTTCTTGATCTCCGCCCTCTGGATCGTTATTGGTCATGGCTTTCTTGCGCATTTTTTAGCTCACGCAGTTCTCTTTCCAATCTCTCAATCTTTTGGTTTCTTTCAAGGATCTCGGCGTTGACCGTACCGCCAGTAGCACGAGACCCTTCTCCTTGTACCTTTGACTTCCTCATTTCTCGACCTCCTCGTGATCTTTCCTCGTTTACTTCAACACGAACCTCCGACATAATTCTTCTTGTGCCTGAGACATGGGGCTAAGGGTTGTTAACCAAAACGATAGCGTTCTCCTCTGCCATCTTCAGACGGGTCTGCTTGATAAACTTGGCTGGCTTAGTTCTCATAGTCGTTCCCACAGATGGCGCCAATTGTGTTGCGTAATTTTTCAGATGATAAAAGAGACTTGAGAACGTCACCAGGAAAATATCTGAGATGGCTGAGTGGTGGCTGAAGATCTACCTGTAAAAGAAATAAAATGCTCTTTAGAGGTGGTGGCGGTGTTCGCCGATCACCCTCCGAAGATCAAGTTAGTTCCTTATCTTAGGGTTCTCAAAATAACAAAGTGTATATGCTCTCTATTGAACATGCACATACCTCTTTCGCGTTCCCCTTTCCTCTATTTATTTAGAGTATTAACAACTTGTCTTCATGTGGTGAACGCCAGCAAAGAGGCACGTATTTCGAGGATGACATAGCTTCAGACAACCTTCGAATGACTGATGTGATGTTGCATCAGAGCACAACAATGGTTGTCTCCTTGTGCATTCAATGATTTCGTCTATACTGTCACGAGACGGGTGTCTCAAGGCCTGAACTGACCTGGGGTAATTAATGCCTGCACCGCCCCATTTAATGCTCCTCGGGTGCGGTGAGCGTCTGTTGTTCGCTTATGAAAGGCGCCCGTTTAAGGGATGAGAGGGTTATAACCCGTTTCCCAAATATGACCAGTAGTCTCCATTCTCAGAAAGTTATTTGTTCATGAAAGAAGACTGATGTCATTCGTTTAGATTGGAATGCCCGGTATCCGTTTAGCATAAACTAACCGGCTTTTGTTATCTCTGATGAAGCTTTGATGTCTCTGGCAGTCCTTAGTGAATCTTCCAATGCCTCAAAGGGAATCATTGTTGAAGACCTAGAGAGCCGCTTATACACCAATTCTTGTTATATCTGCGCTTATCTGCACGGACATCTAAATGGGCCTCTAGTCTTACTAAATACTCATTGTCTTCTGCATTCTGAGTGAGCCTTTATTCCCACTAAGTACTCGTTGTCTTCTGTATTCTGAATGGACCTTTATTAGGAAAATAATTCCTCACACATATATATTCTATTTTAAACTTGTTTGAATAATGATGGGCATAATTCAAGCATTTGGAAGAAGAATAAAAGGGGGATTTTCATTCAATAGACAATCACCTTGAAGCTGAGTGAGAAAAGGGGGATTTTCATTATAAAAAAAAAAAGAAAAAAAAAGAAAAAAAAAAAAAGGCATATGATACGCGGCATTCATGAGATAAGATTACATCAAGGTGAGAATAGACTATTTCAGGACCAAAAACAAAAGAAGAGAGCTGATTCTTTTGTTTGTCTTTGAGAGGAAGGTTCTCTGTGGACCTGTGGTTAACAATTTTTTCCTTATCAAATCAAAGACTTAGACTTTTTCTTCAATTATTTGTTTAATAATTAATAGCAAATTAAGTAGGATCATTTTCCTTGTATTGTTGACTTGAAATTTGGGTGTATATATATATATCCATGTTACAAAAGCCTAGATTCTTCTATTTTCTGGGCCACGTTTGAAAGGCGGGTTTCACTGTTTTCACACCATGAGATGCAATACAACGAAAAATCTTTTTTCAAAAACATCCAATACCGAAATTTGACATCCTGTGTTGATACAGTACTTACTGTTCCCAAAAACATTTGTTAAATATGACTGCTTTTACTATATAAAAATTGCACAATAAAAATGCACAATATGTCATATAATAAAACCAAAATGTTGCACATATTGTTAACGTATAGAATATTTAAGTAAGGATGGCAATGGGTCGGGTTTCGACCCGACCCGTTACGACCCGCCCCAAAAAAACCCGTTTACTGTCCCGTCCCGTTTGTTTCAACGGATACCCGTTTAACCCGACCTGATGGTACCCGACCCGACCCGACCCGACCCGATTTTTTTTTTTTTTTTTTTTTTTTTAACACCCAAAAGTTTTACAAAGATAGAAGAGTATGTATTGAAAACTTTGTTTTCAGCTCTTCATTATATATTGAAATATGTACCTGAAACCACAAAAGGATGGTTTTTTAACCCAAAGAAAAAAGGTAATGATGCCCTTGGACAATTATTTCATCTCATGAACTGATTCTATATAAATGGTATTGTAAAAACTGACTTTTTAAGGTCAAATTGTAATTGTAATTGTGATTTATATGTATTAATCTCTCCCAAAGCTCAATCTCATACCAGACCCGACCCAAACAACCAAACAAATTCAGCAAATTTAAGCAAGAACCCACCAACAAGCTCAATCTCAGATCATTCACAAAAACTCAAGCTCAAACGCAAACCAGACCCGACCCAAACAGCCAAACAGACTCAACAAATTCAAATAAGAACCTGCAAACAAACTAAATCTCAGATCATTCAAAAAACCAAAACTCAATCTTAGATCAATCCTAGATCATTCACAAAACCCACAAATCCAAGCTAAATCCCAAATCAGACCTGTAGATCATTCACAAAAACCAGAAATCAAATTGACATTACAGCCAAATTTGTGGTCAGCAATGGCAAACCCACCAATACCATGGCCACCGAAACCCACCGGCGCCGTTGAAACCACACTAAGGCCAAACCTACCGACGCCTTCGAAACCCAAATCCAAACCCACCGCAAAACCCAAACCATCCATTAGACCCACTACAAAACCAAAACCCACTATCAGACCCGCCCCAAAATGGAAACCCAGCCACTGAAAACCCAAAACGCAACGCAATGCAAACCTATCCACACGGTTCGGGTTTGAAAAGGAAAGCTTTTTTTTTTTTTTTTTTTTAAATACTTCGGGTCAGATTCGGGTTTTTCATTAAAACCCGACCCGTTAAAAACCCGATAAAAAACCCGTTTGGATAAAAAACCCGACCCGATACCCTATTACATAAACGGGACGGGGCGGGGCGGGTACCCGCGGGTCGCGGGTTTGTTGCCATCCTTACATTTAAGTGAAACTGCGAAGTCTGCTATGAATGATCTAAGAAGGTGCCAGGAAGCTGTCCCATTCAGACCAAGTTGTAAACGTATAGAATATTTAAGTGAAACTACGCAGTCTGCTATGAATGATCTAAGAAGGTGCCAGGAAGCTGTCCCATATCTATATATATCTATATCCTGAGATCATTTTAAATTTATATGAATCATGACTCAAGCATTTGGAAGTTGACTCTCCCTTGACCACCGCGTCCCTAGTGATTTTCCACTTTTCAGTTCTCCAACTTCTCATCAACTCTCTCCTTGGGTCTCTGCTACTGCTAGCTATTCTTCCCCACTTGCCAACTTGCCATGGCTTCCAGGACAACTCCTTCTGAACCCTTCTCTTCATCTTCTTCTTCTTCTTCCTCCCGTTCCAAACACGACGTCTTCTTGAGTTTCAGAGGCGAAGACACGCGTTACAGCTTCACGGATCACCTCTACGCGTCTTTACAACGGGCCGGAATCCATACCTTCAGAGATGACGACAAGCTCGAAAGAGGCAAAAGTATTAGTTTCGAGCTTTTGCAAGCAATAGAAGGATCCAAAATTTCCGTCATCGTCTTCTCCAGGAACTACGCGTCTTCCACCTGGTGTCTGGATGAACTCGCGAAGATCACGGAGTGCAGAAGAATGAAGAGGCAACTTGTTCTGCCTATATTCTATCAGGTGGATCCCTCGGATGTGCGGCGCCAGATGGGTAATTTTGCAGAAGCATTTGCGAAACATGAAGAGCGTTTTCAGGATCACAGAGACAAGGACAAGGTTGTCCAGTGGAGGGAAGCTCTCGCTGAAGCTGCCAATTTGTCCGGGTGGGAAGTAAACGACAGGCAAGATCTAGAGCCAAATCCCTTTACTGCTATTATAATAAATTATGATATGAGGATTGAACAACATTCGCTGCAATTTATTCTTTGAAATCATATATTTGCAATAGCCTATAAATATAGATATTTTTATTTAGGAAGTATAGAGACAAAAGTTCAGCTCTAGAAAATATGGTTGATGCTACTATATTAAAATATTTTGAATTTTTTACTAATCACATCTTTAATACTTCCAGATTTATCTAATTTTCATTTGAATCGAATGACAGAACCAAGTAGGTGATGTATATTTATCTAGTCAGAATATAAGGAAAAAAGAATAAAAGAGTCAGAATATAAGAAAAAAAAAAAGAATAAAAGAGGGAAACGAGAAATGTAATATTATGCAGGAAATTAAAATTTGCTTCCAAACGCATCACAGAGAGGGAAAAGCAAAGCGATTGACTCACATATTTTTTAAGGGTAACAAATAGGTCTGTCGATTTTTGCTCAACATAGTTTCTTATAGCTCTGGAACGCTACTATATTAGTCATTGGTGTATACTTTCCTCTTTTCCCCCTTTTTTATGGAGGTCTAAGTCTAATAGACAACACAACATAAGATATAGACCTCTCTCTCTCTCTCTAAAGGTCTTCCCCTTGGTTTAGATGAGATTTAATTTCTAGATTTTTTGTACTGCAAAAAATAAAAGGAAATTTTAGCGGTTAACCAAGTTGATGCTCACATTGTTTATACAGATTCATGTGCTCAACATAATTATATGGTATTTACAATTTCGCTTCTGCAAATTGTTCCCAAGCGGTATATTTGAAATGAAAGCATGTTAGGGATAATCATTGTTGGGACAACGGAAGCTTTTGACACTAATTAGTTAGGCCAAATTACAGCCTATGTGTGAATTAAATTCAATAACCTTCTAAGCAATAAAGATAAAAATAATCACGCAATAATCAAGAAAATCAACCACACAAGAATACGCCAAATTTACGTGGAAAACCCTCTAGTGTAGAGGGAAAAACCACGGGATAAATCCGATCAATCCACTATAATAAAATAGAGATTACAACACTCAAATTTATGCCCAAACTTGAGTTCAGAATAAATTGGGAAATCACAAAGATAACTTTCTAGGAATAAATGCAATCTCACCATAAAAAACTGGAACCTAGTGAAACCAATAATGTAGTAAAATGTTCCTTGAATACTTCAACTCTTTGTAATTGTAGCACCCAAAATCCCTCCTGGACAAACTCCCAATTTATCTCCTTATGTGTGTCTTGAACCAAAGAAAAAAAAAATCTATTTTTTTCTTTCTCACCAATGTCGTACAGTGCACTACTCTGTTCTCTCTTCACCTCACTGTAACTCATGCACACACACACTGCTTATATAGCGGCACCTGCCGCCTCACTTAACTTCTATTTCAATTAGAAATAGAAGTCTTGCAAGTACGTGGGCCACAAGCTCATTAAAGAGCTTCAATCTAGTGTGGGCTGGACCACACAGTGCGGTGCACCCAACAATCTCCCCCTCCAACCCACTAAGAAAGGAGATCTTCATTCCAACTCTTTGGTTAGAATTCATGCCGGTCAACCCAACACAAAGCTCAAGCTTCTCTTTCGGCACAATTTTAGTTAACATGTCAACTGGATTCTCGTTTGTGTGAATCTTTCTTAATTGCATCAACTGTTGATCAACAATTAGTCGTAGCTCTGTTCTCTCTTCACCTCACTGTAACTCATTCACAAACACACTGCTTATATAGCGGCACCTGCCGCCTCACTTAACTTCTATTTCAATTAGAAATAGAAGTCTTGCAAGTACGTGGGCCATAAGCTCATTAAAGAGCTTCAATCTAGTGTGGGCTGGACCACACGGTGCGGTGCACCCAACAATCTCTCCCTCCAACCCACTAAGGAAGGAGATCCTCATTCCAACTCTTTGGTTAGAATTCATGCCGGCTGACCCAGCACAAAGCTCAAGCTTCTCTTTCGACACAACTTTAGTTAACATGTCAGCTGGATTCTCGTCTGTGTGAATCTTTCTTAATTGCATCAACTGTTGATCAACAATTAGTCGTAGCTAGCCATGATATCTCACATCAATATGCTTTGTTTGTGAATGTTACGTAGAATTCGTGCTCAAGTCTAGTTCACTTTGACTATCACAATAGATTACATACTCGTCTTGCTTCAAACCCAAGTCTTGGAGAAACCGTTTTATCCAAAGTATCTCTTTCCCTACTTCGGTCGCTACAATATACTCAGTCTCAGTTGTAAATAAAGTGACACACTTTTGTAGTTTAGACTGCCATGATATAGCTCCCCCTGCAAAAGTAAATAAGAACTCTGAAGTAGATTTTTTGCCATCAAGGTCATCTGCCATATCTACATTTGTATAACCCTCCAAAACTGGTTTAAAGCTACCAAAACTCAAGCATGACTTTGAGCTACCTTTCAAATACCTGAAGATCCACTTCACTGCTTCCCAGTACTCTATGCCTGGATTAACCATGAACTTGCTGACTACACTAACTGCATGAGCAATGTCTAGCCATGTGCAAACCATGACACACATCAAACTCCTAACTACAGAGGAATAAGGAATTTATGGCATGTTCTCTTTCTCTTTATGTGATGCCGCAAATTCTGATAAGTGTGTGTGTTTGCTTAGTCCCACATCAGGCATTTATTGGGTCGAACTAAGCTTTATTAACAATTGCAAGTAGCCCCAATTGTAACTTAACTAATCTTTTTGGGATATAAGCACAAATGTGGCTAGCACTTTCCTTGGGTTATTAAAAATGGTATCAGAGCCAACCCATTAATCCCGTGTGGGTTCGAACATATGGGCCCTAACGAGGACATTAGGGATTTAAGTGGGGGAGATCATGATGCCCCAAATTCTTATAAGTGTGTGTGTTTGCTTAATCCCACATCAGGCATTTATTGGGTCGAGTTGGGCTTTATTAACAATTGCAAGGAGCCCCAATTGTAACTTAACTAGTCTTTTTGGGGTATAAACGCAAATGTGGCCAACGCTTTCATTGGCTTGTTACACTTTATTTGATGAAGGACATAATTTCTTGCTTAATTTGAAATGACTACCAAGAGGTGTAGTGACTGGCTTAGCATGCTTTATGTTGAACCTCTCAAGTACCATGTTGAACCTCTTAAGTACCCGTTCAACGTACTTCTCTTGTGACAACCATAAACCTCTCAAGTACCATGTTGAACCTCTCAAGTATCCATTCAACGTACTTCTCTTATGACAACCATAATTTTTTGGCTTTCTTATCACATAGAGTTTGCATATCCAGAATTTGTCTAGCTGGACCCAAGTCTTTCATATCAAATGACTTGTACAACTGTTTCTTCAAACTACCAACCATATTAGCATATTGTCCTACTATCAACATATCATCTACATATAACAGAAGGATGATAAATTTACCATTAGGAAATTGTCTGACATACACACAATGATCTACATCTGTCCTTGTGTACTTGTGACCTACCATGAATGAGCCAAACTTCTTGTACCACTGCCTTGGAGCCTGCTTCAAGCCATACAGACAATTCTTTAATCAACAAACCATGTGTTCGTTACCTTTTGCTTCAAATCCCTCTGGCTGAATCATGTAGATTTCTTCCTCCAAGTTAACATGGAGAAAAGCAGTCTTTACATCCATTTGTTTAAGCTCAAGATCCAAGCTAGCTGTTAATCACAAAATAACTCGAATGGAACTCATTTTGACCACTGGAGAGAAAATCTCATCAAAATCGATCCCTTGTTTTTCTTATTGAAACCCTTGACCACCAATCAAGCTTTGTATTTCACTAGCTTCTCACCATCTTTCTTTAGCTTGAACACCCATTTTTTTCTCGATGCCTTCGTGCCTTTAGGAAGTTCAATTAACTCATAATTGTTATTCTTATGCAAAGAATTCATCTCTTCATGCGTAGCCTTTATCCAACTCTGTTTGTCCTTATGAGACTGTACTTCTTAAAAGCTCTTTGGCTCCCTCTCATCATTAATCAAAACATACTCAAAAGTGAGGTATTTGGTTGATGGACGATGTTCCTTAGTAGACCTCATAATCTTAGGTTCTTCCATCTCTAGTGGAATAGGCTCTTCCCCCTGCTCAACACCCTCTGTATCTATTACATCATCACCATCAACTTCTACTGACTCATCATCATAATTCTCTACTTGCACCTCTTCTATATTTGTCGCAAAATCTAAGGACAAAAAGGTAGGAGTAAGGTTAGAAACACCTTCAACAGTAAACTTTGACTTCTCAGATTTCTCAAAATCAGTAATATTTTCATTCTCATGAAAGACCACATCTCAACTTCTAATCATCTTTTTTTTCTTAGGATCCCATAGCTTGTAGCCAAATGCTGCATCTCCATATCCAATAAATATGCAAGGAGTGGCTTTATCATCAAGTTTTAACCTCTGTTCCTTAGGCACATGTGCAAATGTCTTACACTCAAATACCTTCAAGTGTGCATAGGAAGCATACTCTCCTGTCCACTCTCTCTAGAATCTCAAAATCCAATGGAATTGATGGAGACCGATTAATTAGGTAGCACGCAGTTTGTACACCTTTAGCCCAGAATGACTTGGGTAGTTTAGCCATTCTTAACATACATCTGACATTCTCAACAATAGTGCGATTAATCCTCTCTGCCACACTGTTATGTTGTGGGGTACTAGAAACTGTCTTCTCATGTCTAATACCATACTCTGAGCAGTCATTTTCAAATTCATTAGACGTGTATTCACTTCCGTTGTCAGTACAAAGATACTTTAAATACTTCCCTTTCTCTCTTTCCACCATGGTATGAAATTTCTTGAAGAGCTGAAATACCTGGTCTTTTGTTTTCAAAACATATACCCACACCTTTCGTGAAACATTATCAATAAATGTAACAAAATATCTATTGCCACCTAAGAACTCCACTTCAATGGGACCACATACATCAGAATAAACCAAATCTAGCACATTGGATTTTCTAGTAGATGATTTACGAAATGATACTCTATGATGTTTTCCAAATAAACAATAATCACAAGAATTTAGTGGCATACCTTTGGCAAATGGAATGAGAGACTTCTTTGCCAAAATCGGCAACCCTTTTTCACTCATGTGAGCCAGCCGCTTATGCCACAAATCAAGCGTGGAATCATCTTGAGCTGCATTTACCACGCCCCTACATAACTTTACCTAAATCTTGTAAAATGTGCAACAAATCTTCCCTCTGGCAAACACCAACAATCCTCTATAGAGTTTCCATTTACGGTGACCTAAATATTTTTCATAACCTTCTTCATCCAAGACGCGTATAGAGATCAAATTCAGGTGCATATCTAGAATATGCCACACGTCCTTTACTATCAAAGTGTATCCAGTATTGGTCTTAACACAAATATCATCAATTCCCACTATGTTAGAATAACTTTTATTACCCATCTTTACTCTGCCTAAGTTTCTTGCTTTGTAAGAAGTAAAGAGCTCCATTTTTGGAGTAACGTGGTAGGAAGCTACTGAGTTATTAATTACTCATCATAAGGATTCACAACATGACAACACTCATTCTCTTCTATAGAAAGTACAACCACATCTTCATCTGATGAAATAGTTGTGGTGTTATGATCATTCGCCTTTTTTTGATTTGTCTCCTCTTTCTACTTATTTTTCCAAGCCTTGCAATTTCTTTTTATATGACCCTCTTTGTCGCAGTAGAAACACTTGACTTTTTCTTTTGTCTGTGACTGAGTTCTAGATTTACTGCGCCCTTTAAAATTTCTACCCCTACTCCTCCCCCTGTTCTTTGTGACAAAAGCATGTGCATTATCCTTGCTCATGTCCTTTCTTCTTGTTTCTTCATTGAACAAGCTGTCCTTGATCATGGCAAGTTATAACACATCATGAAGAGCAGAGTTACTAAATGACACCACCAAAGTCTCCCAAATGTCAAACAAAGAGCTTAGAAGCAATAATGCTTGCAACTCGTCATCTACCACTAGATTCATTGTAGTCAATTGATTAACCAAGTCTTGGAACTCACTTAGATGCTTGGCAACAGATCTTCCCTCCTTAAGCTTTAAATGCGCAAGCTTTCTAATTGCAAAAGCTTTATTTTGAGCAGTCTTCCTCTCACACTAACTTCGATGCATTGTCTGATAGAACCAATGGTTTTTCTATGCATCTTCACCCACTCTTTGTTAGGCATACTACTTGGCTTTGTACTATCACCCTCAATAAGGTCATGCAAGTCCTTACAATAAAGGACGTCTTCCATCATCGGCTTCCATATTGAATAATTTGATGCTGAGAGTTTAATTATAGTGCCTGATGTATATTCCATTTAATTCAAGACTAGACAACCATGCCCAAACAACCTTGCGCTCTGATACCACTTGTTGGGGCAACATAAAATTTTGACACTAATTAGTTAGGCCAAATTACAGTCTATGTGTGAATTAAATTAAATAACCTTTCAAGCAATAAAGATAAAAATAATTACGCAATAATCAAGAAAATCAACCACACAAGAACATGCCAAATTTATGTGGAAAACCCTCTAGTGTAGAGGGAAAAACCACGGGGCAAATCTGATCAATCTACTATAATAAAATAGAGATTACAACACTCAAGTTTATGCCCAAAGTTGATTTCACAATGAATTGGGAAATCACAAAGATAACTCTCTAGGAATAAATACAATCTCACCACAAAAAAACTGGAATCCAGTGAAACCAATAACGCAGTAAGATGTTGCTTGAATACTTCAACTCTCCGTGATTGTAGCACCCAAAATCCCTGCTAAACAAACCCCCAATTTATCTCCTTGTATGTGTCTTAAACAAAAGAAAAAATCCCCTTTTTTTCTTTCTCACCAGTGCCACACAGTGCACTGCTCTCTCTTTACCTCACTGTAACTCATGCACACACACTGCTTGTATAGCAACACTTGCCGCCTCACTTAACTTCTATTTCAATTGGAAATAGAAGTCTTGCAAGCATGTGGGCCACAAGCTCATTAAAGAGCTTCAATCTAGTGTGGGCTGGACCACACGGTGTGGTGCACCCAACAATCTCTCTAAAAGTCTTCCCCTTGGTTTAGATGAGATTTAATTCCTAGATTTTTTGTACAACAAAAAATAAAAGGGAATTTTATAGCGGTTAACCAAGTTGATGCTCACATTGTTTATACAGATTAATGTGCTCAACATAATTATGTGGTAGTTACAATTTCGCTTCTACAAATTTACAAATTTTTCCCAAGCAGTATATTTGAAATGCAAGCATGTTAGGGATAATTATGGCACCCAAACTGGTCTGCTCTAAATTTGTGTCATCTTGAAACATGTATTACATTTTAATGCTTACTTGTATAGCATCACTATTCCTAACTACTCAAAATAATTTCCAGGCCTGAAACCGAGGTTATCGGGAATATTGTTGAAGTGATTTCAAGAGAACTGAACATATACTTATTTGTAGCACTCTACCCGGTTGGAATAGACGCTCGTGTGCAAGACTTGACTTCACTGTTATCTGTTGAAGCTGATGATGTTCGCATGGTAGGAATTTGGGGACAGGGTGGATCGGGAAAAACAACCATAGCTAAAGCCATTTATAACGAATTTTGTCGGAGTTTTGAAGGTAGAAGTTTTCTAGCAAATGTTAGGGAAACTTCCAGTCTGGTTCATCTACAAAACCAACTTCTTTCAGAAATCTTGATGATGCAGACAGAGGTACATAGTGTTGGTAAAGGAATCTTTATGATAAAAGAAAGACTTTGTTCTAGAAGGGTACTTGTAATAATTGATGATGTAGACAAGATGGAGCAACTGAATGCCATAGCTAGAAGTCGTGACTGGTTTGGTCCAGGAAGTATAATTATTATAACAACTAGAGATGAACATTTGCTAAATGTGCTTGATGTGGATGTAAAATATACAACTAAAACAATGGATGATAGTGAATCTCTTGAGTTGTTTTGTTGGCATGCCTTTGGGAACAATTATCCCACTGAAGATTATATTGACTTATCAAGAAGTGTAGTTGACTACTCTGGAGGATTGCCACTGGCTCTTGAAGTTTTGGGTTCTTTGTTGTTCTCTAGGAGCATGCCAGAATGGGAGAGTGCATTGGAGAGCTTAAAAACGATTCCCGATGATGAAATTCAAGCAAAACTTAAAATAAGCTATGATGCACTAAACGAATTTGATAAGAAAATATTCCTTGATATATCTTGTTTCTTTATCGGAATGGATAAAAGCTATGTTCAACAAATATTAGATGGCTGTGGTTTTTATCCTGAGATTGGAATTAAAGTCCTCATTGAGCGTCGTCTTCTTATAGTTGGTGAGAGAAACAAGCTTATGATGCATGATTTGCTTCGAGACATGGGGAGAGCAATTGTTCGTAAAGAATGCCTCACGGAACCTGGGGAACGTAGTAGATTATGGTGGCATAAAGATATAACTGACATATTGACAAACCACGAGGTAAGAACTTCCTTTAGGGAAAAGATTAAAGTAAAACAAAACTTTGTTTATGTACATGTGTTACAATGTATTAGGGAAATAAATGCATGCGAGCTCAAACCAATCATATGCCACGAGAGTGTGATCTCTTTCATTTCTTATCAATAGGGACACTTGTTTACTTTTATAACATCGTTACATTATTTTTGTACTTATTATCATGGTTATATTATATCAAGCAAGGCTCCAATAGATTCAATAATCAATAAGAATGCATTGGTAGGCTCAAATGTTGATTAGAGGACTAGAAAAATAGCACATTTTCCTTGTTATATACGAAGTTGTGCTGTACAAGCATCGCAAGCATGTTTATGCTCAAGTTTTTATTTTTTGTTTTCTACAATCTCTCAACTTCCACATAACCACTTTACTTATAAAGTTCTTTTTTTAAACAGGGAACGAAAGCAGTTGAAGGACTCACTTTAAAATTTCCAAGATTAAGTAGAGTAAATTTCAATGCAAAAGCATTTAAAAAGATGGGGAGGCTGAGGTTACTCCAACTTGATCACATACAACTCACTGGAGACTATGAATATCTTTCCAAAGAGTTAAAGTGGCTCCGTTGGCATGGATTCCCTCTAGAGTTTATGCCAGACAACTTCTATCCAAGAAAGCTAGTTGCGATTGACTTGCGATATAGCAATCTCAGAGAAGTTTGGAAAGATCCCAAGGTATAACGTAACCTTAACCATCAAGCCATAAGTGTGTTGTTCTTAGTGCTAATATTGTGCTTTACTTTTTTTTCTCATTTTTTTAGCAGTTGCTCAAGAAGTTGAAAGTCCTGAATCTCAGTCATTCCCATTATCTAACCCAGACCCCCGACTTTTCAAAACTCCCTAATCTTGAAAAATTATTACTCAAAGATTGTACCAGTTTGTTTGAGGTTCACCAATCTATTGGAGATCTTCATCGTCTTGTTTTTGTAAATTTAAAAGGTTGCAAAAGCCTTAAAAGTCTGCCAACAAGTTTCAGTAAGTTGAACTCTCTTGAAACTCTCATTCTTTCTGGTTGTTGTAAAATTGACCATCTTGGATGACGACTTGGGGGAGATTGAAATCCTTGAAGACTTCTTCTTGCAGACAATCACTGCTATAAAACACAGAGATATCTATCATAGCACCACTGATGAACCTCAAAGATGTATCTCTTCGTGGGTATTGAAGGATCACCATCTAGGGAGATATTGGATTCATACTCTTGGTCTACGGATATCACCAAGGAACAGTATCGTGTCCAGTTCAATCTATTGCCTGATTCACTACAAGGCATGAACTCACCAAAAGAATGGTTTCTCAGTGACTGCAATTTATCAGATGAAGCAATTCCTGAAGATCCTGGGAGTTTATGTTCTCTTCAATCTTTAGATCTACAAAGTAATTGCGCCGCGTTGGAAAGAATGCCAAATCTATCGAAGATCTCAAGGATGCAAACTTTGTCTCTTACTAATTTTCACAAATTAGTTGAGATTCCAGGTTTGGATAAGTTGTTGAAGTTCATTAGGAATCCTTCACATGGAAGGGTGCAACAATATAACAAGTACTTTCAAGCAAAGCATCCTACAGGTTTCCTCTTTCTCTCACAATATGTTTTTATTTTTTATTTTTTATTTTTTATGAATGAATATCTATTTTATTTTTTCAAATATTGCTTATATAAATCATGCTCCTCATGGAACAGGAATGGACTATGAGTGAATTTGCTAGCATGTTTGAAAAATTCCTCCCTGGCGATAGGATTCCTGATTGGTGCACGTATCAAGGATGAAGGAGGCCTCGATATGTTTTCTAGTGCCTCGTATTATTCATCGTAATTTGGAAGGGTTTGTGGTATGCATTGTTTATTCATCATATCCTGACAATGACAAGAAAGTATCTCAAGATCTTACTAGCGTTTCAATTATCAATTGTACCAAGAAAATAATTCAGATCTCTAGGCTACAAACAATCTCCCCTAAAGATCATCAGTGGCAGGGAAATTTTTCTAAGAGTAAGTTCAATTTGGAGGATGGTGATGAAGTAGCAATTATTGCAAATTTTGGGTCTGAATTCATTATTAAGAAGATAGGGGTCAGCCTAGTATATGACGGTGCTCTTGATAGAAAAATGATTCATTATACCTCTGCATCAAATGAGGGTGCCATTGTTGTTGGTGAAGATGTTAAAGATCATGTCTGGCCGACAATGTCTAAGAGAGGCCTTCACGATGAGGAGGCTGGACCGTGCCATGGTTGGCTGGAAGAGGATCCCACTAATTTCAAATTTTTGGAGTTGGAATATTGTCCTAAAAGCCAATGGGCTGATACTGAACGTGTTTATGTAAGTAAAGTTCTTTTTTTTTTAATGCATTTAGTTATGGAATATTAAATCTAGTTACTGTGACATTGTTTTAAAAAGTGTGTTCATTTTCCTAATATAGGATCTAGTTAAAAGGAGGATTGTTGAGATAGAAGTCAAAGAAGGCCGATCTTTATCTGGTGATGAGCAAGATGCGATATTCCACTCGGTTGTGGGTTCCAAGCCAAACTATGTTCATGGACGAGGATACATGGTGAAACCTCCTGCACTGTCGAGCAAGAACGTGATGAACTCAATTGTGAATTCAAGAATTGAAAAGGCAACTAGAGGTAGAACGTACTAAGAGGAAGGGAGAACGTGCTGAGAGGGAGGTAGAACTGAGGCTCTACAACAACGAATGAGAGAGGAGTTCATGGCATTACTCGCTAACAATCTCAGGTATACACAACTTACTAAATTTAAATATAATACAAAAATACAAATTACACCAGATGTTTGGTGAATTATCTTTCATTATTAAGTTTTAAAATTGTCATTTCAATTTATTAACTTTCATAGATTGTCATTTTACTACTTCCATCCACTTCTGAAAAACTTATTAATTCACTTAAAACGATGTTGTTTCAATGGTGAGCCTCCTGCTTCTGTTGAGCAAGAACTAGAACTCAATTGGAGATTCAGAATTGAAAAGGCAACGTAGAACTACTAAGGAAGGGAGAAAGTGTTGAGGCAGGGAGGTAGAACTAGAGGCCTTTTTCCCTACAACGTATTTATTTTTTGTAGAGGATTTTATCCATCTGACATTTTTTGCATTTAAAGACTGAGATTAAAAGTTAACTAATCTTTAATCTCAACCAGTAAATAATTGCACCCAACTTACTAAATCTCAATCCAAAGGTATAATACAAAAATACAAATTACACCAGTATGTTTGGTGAATTATCATTTCGATTAATTAAGTTTTAAAATTGTCATTTCAATTTATTAACTTTCATAGCATTGTCATTTTACTACTTCCGTCCACTTCTGTTTGAAAAACTCTATTAATTCACTTAAAACGATGTTGTTTTACTCTACAATGGATTTAATAATAATAATAAAATTATTTACAAATTAAAATATTCAATTTTTTTAATCAATTTTTTTAATATATGATATTTTAAAACCCGCACCTAAACAAGGAAGACACGCTGATCAAAACGACACCGTCTTGGCAACAGTAACTTTACAAAAATACAAAGGAAGGAAAACCTTGGTTTCCATCATGCATGCATGGTCATTTATTTCATTGACTTTGCTTATATTGACACAAAGCTTTTCGTTGCAACGAAGAGTGTGAAAGTTAAAGTCAAAGGATCGCAGATAAAGGAGGGATGATTGAAGCCCGTTGTAAGCCGGAAGTGACCTCAGGAGGAGGAGGAGCGTCGGGAGATGAACTACAACTTCAAAGATTGAGGCGTGAACCTAGCAACAAGAAGACTGTAGATGAGAAATAATACAGAAAGCTCAAATTCTAAACTTATTGTGATGTTAAGAAGCTAATAATCACAAGAAAAAATAATGGAAATGCAAATCAACTGCATTCACGAATTTTTTGGATTAAAAAAAACACACATTTTATTGCTAATCATTTGACATCTATATATGAGCTATTTGTAACAGAACGCCCCTTTCTTCCCTTATATTTGTTACAATATGTCTATGATTTTCCTTCTGCTAATAACTAAGATATATTTTGGATTATCAAAAAAAGAAGAAGATATTTTTAGCCAATTTCTTTTTTCCTTGAAAAAATTGGAAATGCATTTTTTTTTTTTTAATCTCAAGTATTTTTAGCCAATGTCTCTTGCGATGCATGGTGCGATATGGATATGCTATAAATATATTTTAAAATAAATTGTAAAATAAATATCTTTATGGTCATGTAGAATACTGATCATGTGGTTTATGTTTATTATTTTTTGAAAAACTACTCATTATGTGGTTTAATGTTTGAGGAATTAGTTTCAATTATATTACATATCATTAAAAATAGAGATAAATAGAAATTGTTAAATTATTATAACTAAGAATATCAACATTTAAGTTCATATTATATATTTGAAATTAAGATTAGTCATGTTAGTGTGCATGTTAAATAAAATATATATATATTTAATATACTATTTTATATAAAAAAATAGATTGATAAAATGCTATCCTCAAAAAAAAAAATTCTAGGTAAATTACTAACACAAAAAAAATCCCAAATACACCAAAAATCAAATAACAAAAAAAAATAATAAAAAAATAATATCAAATCAACAAAAATTAGCCCAAAAATAAAATCACAACAACAACAAAATCAATGTATTTGTGTTACTGTGACTGATTTTTTTTTTTTTTTTAATATGATTGATTGTGTTTTATATTTAGTAAGTTAGTAGGTTTTTGTTTTGTTACTATTTGAGTGTTTGTTAGTTTTATTAGTGTAGAAAAACAAAAAAAATGTCAATTTTATATTTTATGATGTGTTAGTTTATTTTATGAACATTGCTTTTCTTTTAATATTTTAGAAATAGTAATGGAGAAATACTTCAAAAGAAAGTCGGATGAATGACAACTTGACTAAATACATAGAGAAATACATTTTTCGTAGCATTGATAATGAAGTAATCATGCAACGGTTTCAAAATATGAAAGTAGGTCGAAATCAATTGTAGAAGGCTATAATGAACTTAACTTATTTTTGTTTATATAAACAATGTATATCGGTTTCTGGCATTTTTTTTTTTTTATTATGTTTATTAAAGTTTGAAATCTAAATTAAAGGTGCCCACCCTATATTGAATTCCTAGATCCGCCCCTGCATATTATATATTTGTTTAGATTAGTCATGTTATGATGTTCTAAAAGGCTAAATTAAGTATCACTGAAGGTGCAACGAATTTTGAGAAAAATACTAATACGAGCCCTAGGCGTGCTCAATAAGTCCATATGCCCGAGTCCCATTACTTGGGCCCAACTCAGCACCATACGAACCAAAACTTTACAAGGCATTTTTTGCCCAATAAGGTATCTTTTTTTTTAAGTTATATAGCCAAACAGGCCACTTAAAAAGTTATATAAAAAACTATGGTACTTTTGGAAATCGTCTTTTGAAGAGACGATTCTGTTGAATTTTTTATTATTATTATTTTTTTAAAATTTGTAATCATTTTTAATCTGTTTAAAAATTTAAAAAAAAAAAAAATTGTAAAATCGTCTCTTGGAGAGACGATCTCAAAAATAAAAAAAAATAACCCTCGTTGAAAAGGTTCAGCCTCTCCTCGCCGCACGCCCCGTCGTGACCATCCAGTCTTTGGAGGGTGACATGGCCACCGATTCCACCCAAACCCTTCCCATCCCCAATGTCATGAAGGCCTCCATTCGACCCGACATCGTCAACTTCGTCCACCACCAGATCTCCAACAACAAGCGCCAACCCTACGCCGTGTCCAAGAAAGCTAGACACCAGAGCTCCGCTGAGTCCTAGGGTACTAGACGTGCCGTGTCTCATATCCCCCGTGTTCCCAGAGGTGGTACTCATCGTGTTGGTCAGGGAGCCTTTGGAAACATGTGCCGTGGTGGACGCATGTTCGCTCCTACCAAGATCTGGCACCGCTGGCACCGTAAGGTTAACGTGAACCTCAAGAGGTACGCCGTCACCTCTGCTATTCCTTCCCTTGTGCTTGCGCGCGGTCATCGTATCGAGTCGGTACTCGAGTTCCCTCTCGTGATCAGTGACTCCGCCAAGAGCATCGAGAAGACCTCCGCGGCTCTCAAGGTATCGATGTCTACGTTTGAACACTGGTGGTATGGAAAAAAGTTGAGATCGTCTCTTGAAGAGATGATTTTGAGATCGTCACTGGTGGTTTGGGAAAATGTTGAGATCGTCTTCAAAAGAGATGATTTTTTTTTTTTTTTTTTTTAAATAAGATTAAAAACGTTTAAAAATAAAATAATAATAAAAAATTCAACAAAATCGTCTCTTCAAGAGACGATTTCCAAAAGTACCCTAGTTTTTTATATAACTTTCAAAGTGACCTGTTTGGCTATATAACTTAAAAAAATGTGTTATTGGACAAAAAATGCCCACTAAAACGTCAATGCTTAAGGGCTCCAGCAGCTGCAAAAGCCCACTAACACGAAGATGCATGCATGAAGTTGACTAAACCAAGGGAATTTTCTTGTCTCTGTCTTCTTTCTTTCTTTTTACAATTGTGGTTACAAATGCTAAGGTCAAACCCGTGACCTAGAGTCCTAGATCTCCACCAACAAAATAACACCCTCAGACAGACAATAGAGCCCATAAGCCAAGCTAAGGGTCCTCGACACAGAAATAGAGAGGGGGAGCACGGTTTTTGGAAGTGGCCAACGTCCATTAACGCATTGTGAGCTTGGAATAGAAAGGAATGGACTAGAGTCCACTGTGTCGGTTTATCAAAATGCGACATGTATCCTATGATCCTATCAATATAAAGACCCCAGCAATTTTTTCATTTGCCTAAGAATATTGGACACCAGCGTTTTCATTTGCCTATAGAATATTGGACACCAACGTCTTTGAGCCATATAATTGCAAGTGGATTGATTAGCTCCTTTCTATTTACTAGTCGCAAACCCGTGCGATGCACGGGAAAACTACTAAAAATAAGATCTAAAGAAATGTTAGGTTTATATATATTAAAATATATATTATTTGTTTTAGAGATTGCTTCAAGTAGAATCATCGTCTTTTTTTTTTTAATTTTTTTTTTTTGATAATAAATTAATCATCATCTCCTTCACTTGATAAATTGTTCACACAATCATTTGATGCATCACTTATATAATGCTGCCAATAGAACCTATTTGAAAAACATCAGTGACAAAATGGATTTGGCTACTAATTATTTGAGGCACTAAGCTATATATAAGCATCTACAAAGCAAAGAGAAAATTATCTATCTACAATCACATTGTAGTTCGTTAGGCAGAAACTATTCTCCCTAGAGGAGGAAATGGTATGGACTGATAATTTCATGGAAAACCGTTTAGATAGCAGAAAATGACCTAATTGATATAGCAAACAACCCAGCTTGCTAAGTGTTGCCTTATTTTTAAACTAAACCCAAAAACACTAAGTCATACTTAGAAATTGTGGAAAGATGGTACTTTAAATACATAAAATTTACTAATTCATTTTCTTCCCTATTCCAAGATTTTCTCAATAACTAAACAGAACGATAAGAAATTAAAAAATAATAATAATAATAATAATAATAAAAAAAATAGAGAAGAAGAAGAAAATAACCATGTCAACGATTCTAGTAAAAGACAAAACCCAACAACTGTTTACCCATATTGGTTCCTACTGCACTTAGCTTTCACCAACAACTGTTTTAGAAAAACCCAATCATTTTTATAGCTTTTCACCAAAGATGAATTGCATTTAGAGAAAAATATAAAACATATAAAAACTATTGCACTTAGTTGAGATTAAGGCTGTTGATATTGGTTCCTAACACTTAAATTCAGTATTTAAATACTCTGAAAAACAAAGTTCAGTATCTAATTAGTTAGATTTCAAAACTATCCCTTTCAACATGCTAATAAAGCAACAATTGTTTTAGCCATCACCCACTTAGTCTCAAACAGTCCACAGTCCAATCTTTAATTAATTAAGGAGCTCCAAAAAGTGAATGGAACAAAAAACCGCAATCTGAGTTAAAAGTCATTCTGGCAAATTCTTTTTCTTCAATAGCTCTAATTGGTAATTAAAAAATAAATAAATTAGAGCCCAATACCCTCCATACATTGCAGAACCTATACATACCATTTAATGCAACAAAGAAAACCATCAAACAATGCAAACCATAATTCAAACTCACTTAAATTCAGTATTTAAATACTTAGAAAAACAAAGTTCAGTATCTAATTAGTTAGATTTCAAAACTATCCCTTTCAACATGCCAATAAAGTAACAATTGTTTTAGCCATCACCCACTTAGTCTCAAACAGTCTGCAGTCCAAATCTTTAATTAATTAAGGAGCTCCAAAAAGTGAACGGAACAAAAAACCACAATTTGAGCTAAAAGTCATTCTGGCAAATTCTTTTTCTTCAATAGCTCTAATAGGTAATTAAAAAAAAAACAATTAGAGCCCAATACCCTCCATACATTGCAGAACCTATACATACCATTTAATGCAATAAAGAAACCATAAAACAATGCAAACCATAATTCAAACTCATATCTTCTCCCATGGGATCTCCAAAAGATGATTAAAAAACACAATCAGAGCCCCATCCCTTCATATCTTTACTGTACCAATACAAGTGAGGACGTGGCAAAGAAAAGAAAACTCACCATTAAGCCTGGACTATGATACTTAATGGGATGAACTTGATAAGCAATTACCACAACTTCCTCTAAGTACCAAATATACTCATAATAATGTGACTTAGATGTAATAAGCAAAATTTCACCAACATGTTTCTTATAAACACAGCTCAATACTACAAAAAAGACAATATTGTGTGTGAGTGTGTTTGCCACAACCCAAATTCAAATGACTACCTTCTAAAAGCTCAAGCTAATTAGACAAACATAAAGTGAGCAGCTAGGAAAAGAAACCATTTTGCAGAAGATTGGATCAATAAAACCTGCATTCAATAGGGTCCAGTTAAACAATGTTTATTCCCATTGGCCTATAAACTGTGAGAAGCAAATTTTTTATTTACAGTTTCATATAATAACATATTTATTTTTTCGTATTTTAAACGTAGGGATAAGATCTCAAAAGAATTGTATAGATGAAGTGCTAATTGGGCAGAACAGACACAACTAACTAAAAGTTTAAAAAACTCATGTGAGAAAACAGCCAGTCAGCTAAAGAATGCCTGAGATTAGATCTAAAAATTATTTGAACAATTTAAAAAATGAAAGCACATGAATTTAATATTGGGAAGATTAAACTTATTTCAAAAATATAAGAAATGAAAAATTCATATGAATTAATTGCTTTGGCTAGGGAAAAAATAACATGAATTCTTGGCACCACCAAAATCACCAAACAATTCCAAGTCAAGCTCACACCACCAAAAGTAAACAATTCCCACAAGCCAACAGATCAACATCAATTCTCATTCTCATTCTATTCATGAAAAACCCAATTGAATCATTTAAAAAAATAACGGGCACAAACATATAGTTTTATATGATCCTGGTAAGTATTTTCATACACAAACTCATAAGAAAACTTACTAAATTAATTAATAAAAGCAAAAAAAGCAGACCTTTAAGTGGGCAAAAACAATGATGTTTTGTTTTAATTAATAAAGCTATGTTCCATATAAAAAATAGGAAGTATTGCTTCTTAGTCATTGTTGAGGCTCTGGTTGCATTGCCACATTGTGACTAATTTACTTTGGATGTTTTGACGGACATCCTTATGGTTACTGGTGTTGTTTTGGTAGGATATGCTACATGCATGCTTCAACAGGAATTTTGGACCTTCTTTCTTATCTAGGATGACTTACCTCTTTCAACTGATTAAATGGAGAAGATAGAAAACATAGGTGCTTATGCTTGTTGCAACTACAATTTCCTACTTAAATTCCATTCATTTTTCCCTACCTTCTACACAGCTAATACGTTCTTGCTAATTAAAATGTGTTACTCTGTCACCAAGTTTCTTAATACTTTTAAGATAACTTCCTTGCAAAAGTTCTAATATACACACACATTGTGTGTGTGTGTGTTTTCCTTAATCCACTCCTCCCTTCAATACAACAACCTCAATTCAACTTGTTCTTTTACTCTAAACATAAGAAGATTTTTAAAAGAACAAAAAAATTTCTTTACTGTTTGATTAAGAAGAAAAAGGATAATAGTGGTAATAATGATCAACATAGATATTTTCTAAAATGTTTTTTAGTGGCCTCAAGCCCAACCCCTTTTCGGTTTGGCTCAAGCATTTTGTCAAACACATTGAGGGTGATACATTGGTCTCTATTCACATGTGATGAAGAACATTTAAATTCGCTTCATTCAAGCATACCACCAGCAAAAACAAAAATAATTACAGAAAGAGAGAAAGACCTGGTGAATCTAACAATTTCAGAGAGAGACCTAGTGAGGGAAGAATCGTTGTCTTCGTCACCGAAGCGATCAAAATTTGTGAAGCCAAGACCAAAAGCAGCTACCTTGATTCAGTGGTAGTGTTGCTTCAATGGGTTTGAGGAAAACAAAGTAGGCAACGTACAGAATCTGGGCTAACGGCGTGGTGTCGAACCTTGGGAAAGGGATGCTTTGCTGAGTGTCGATTTGAGTTGATAGGATTGTTGGAATCGGGGCAGTGAATCGGTTTGGGAAGGACTTCGTTGGATCTATGCAGTTTATATGCTACTCAAAATAAGAGAAGGTGAAGAGTTTTGGAAGAAGAAAGGAAGTCAGAAAACTGAGTGGTGGGCGTTAGGTTTGACTGTACAGATTCTTGAGTGTAACGGATGCTGGAGAAGAATGGACTGTTACACCACAACATGAAATTGAAGAATGAATAGTTACATAATTGAAGAAGAGAAGGAGAGGAATGGACGGAAGAGAGATCGTTAGAGAATGAGCTTGGATTTAATGGTCTGACCATGATTTATTAAGAATTAGTGGAGGAGATTGCATTTAATGGGAAAGGGTGGAAAACAAACGTGAGAAAGAGGATTGAGGCTTGGGTGATGTGGAATTTTATATGAAGAGAGATTCAGATATGGCAGGTTTTGGAGAAGCCACACAAATTTCTCTCAACTTCAGCTTTTAATTTATATTATAGATTATTATTATTATTATTTTGATGACGTGGGAACCTGGCCAAGGTAGGGTCCATTGGACCCACCCCTTGAGAGTAAACCCTCGATGTCATGCACCGACCACACATAATAGATCAGATTTTATGTCTGAGTTTCAAGAAATTGAGTTTCTCAAGATTGCCAATTTTTAGATTTTAGTGAACATAAAATGGTCTGATAGATTGAGAACACTATACACAACAACCCGTCAGGGTGCAGCCTAGTGGTAGGAGACTTGAGATGAGCTTGTAGACTCAAACAACTTGGGTTCAATCCCCATTAGAAGCTTCCCCTAGATTACCTGATATATAGTTCTAGCGGGTGGGGTCGTATATCCAAGGTTTACTACCTAAGGGTGGATTCGAAGAGCCCTGCCTTGGTGAGATTCCTTGTCATAAAAAATAAAAAATAAAAAAACATTGTACACAACATTGAACCTTTTTTGTACCAATTTTAGTTTTTCTAAATCATTCGATATCTAGTTCTAGGATATGAATAGGAATTTATCATGATAGAAATTATTTCAAGACTGAGCACTCTTGATTTTGAAACTAAGAACAACAACCAAACTTTAGTCCCAAAATTTTAAGGTTGCTATGGATAATCAACAAACTAATTAGAGTTGGCCACATGCATTCTTTTCTATCATTCAATTCTATATGAAGTCCTACTGTTTGTTACCTCCTTTTGAAACTAATACTTTGACAATAAAATAAAATTCCCACAAAGCCAGAAACCAGTCAATAAGGCAATTTATTGGCACAAAGAAGAAAGCAATATCTGCAGTGACCCTATATCTCTTGATAATACAAAAGCATATACTGGCACGTCTGAACTATTACAAATTAAATAGTGCTTGTAGAAACATGAGAGCAGGCATTCTAGCTATGCCTCCCAAGATTTTTCCATCTATCTACTCCCAATGATCAGAGAGAGTCAAACAGCAGCAAATGCATTTACAAGTGATTAGGGAATGTACATTTCCAAGTTTTTTTTTTTTTTTACTAAAACACATTGCCAATTTAGTTAAACAATTCGTGAGAAATTGCAGTATATAAATCTGGTGTAATTACAGAAATGACAAAATTATAGAATGCAATCTACACACCTTATTAAATGAAGTTATTAATCACCATAAATGTGTGATCAATTCAGTACAAAAGCAATTAGAGCCTCATCTTTATAAAAAATTATTGGATTTGCAACCCATAATTGAAGTTAGGACACAGTATCACTACCATCAAATTGAAAGTGGCAAGCACAGGCAGTGTACCCTCATGATTGCTACATCATCCATTGGACCATCACTTGTTCTATTCGTCATCATTCCAAGAACATTTCTTAAAGAAATCTGCATTGCTGTTTCAAGCTCTTTCGAACATTCAAGGGCTGTCGAATTGGCAGCAGCAACTACTGTTGCGACTGTTCCTAATTTTGCAGAACCATTCCCGCTTAAAGAATTCACAGCCTCTTTATGGGCCTTCAGAACCAATTGTGTTGCGCTGATTGTCAGAAGACAATGAGAAAAGCAAACATGAGTAGAGTAAATTAACTGCAATGTATGTAATCTTCAATATATGTATTTGATAATTGAGGCAAGAAGCCAAGAACTCAAATCAATATATGTATTTGGAAGATGTAATGCATCTCTCTCCAAACTCTCCCTCAATGACAGCAGCTTTTCATATCAAAAAACAATTGGGCAATTACAAATAACAACCATCAAATATGTTAGAGTCTTCCCCCGTGGTCTAACTTAATAACAACTTCACATGACCAAATGATCAATGATATTTGATCATATCTTTACTGGGGAGGCAACTTTACAAACCATCAAGCCATCAATTTGCTAATATACATCTACAAACTAAGGAAATTCTAGGATAAACCATCATATAGTCCCTTGAACTGTGAAGCCAACGTCACAATAGCAAACCGTCTGAAATTTAAAAACAAAAAGAAAAATGTTCCATGATTTGGACCTAGAGAACAATTTTTCACCAAAAATAAAAATTAAGAAGCCATCTTAGTAGTGAAGTTTGAAGTTCACATACACTTGCTTCTTTCCAGACAAAGTCCAATACATTCATTATAGAACTTTTTAACTTAAACTGACAAGACACTTGAATAGCGTAAAAATGTATATGCGAAACTTTCCCAATGAATAACAGATGCACACAAGAATCATGAAACACTTAAAATTATTTCTATAATCATAGAAAATCAATACAACAAATTCATATCCTGCAAGACACTGCTGCAAAAGGAAAGATCCAGAGAACTTACTTTAATGTCGATACCCATGCTCTAGCTGCATCAGGAGTCTCTGCACAAAGGAAGTAGTCTTTTTTCTGTGGGGTCCCAATATCTGATTATTATAGTTAAGAACCACACAAAATTCGAATCGAACTCCAAACCAATCCTTTCAATCGAACTCAAAAATATTGTCTACAACTCTACATTGTTAAAAAAATAAAAAAAAAAAAATCGAAATGATAAATGTGGATACAGAAACAGCAGTCATCATACTTTGGTAGTCCACTAAAGCACATTAAAAAAACACATTAGTAATTTTTAAAGCTGAAAACCCTTGCACAAACTAGTAGAAAAGCATCAATCTTACTGGAAGTTGACAGGAGATACTGTAATGGTGCTATTTGCTTCAAATATAATGGTTCCCTTGACAGTCGGCTCATTTCTCCTAATCCTAAAGCAAACAAACAACACGAAATCTCAAAGATCAAAATCCTCCTGTAAATCAAAGCGACACCGAGACCAAAAACAATGCAAAACATATACTAACTTGTACTATAAGCTAGCCGTTCAAGTCCTCAAATATAGAAACTAGAGATTCAAATCTTTCAAGCTTTCATCACGAAGTCTTCATTAAATCTTCTAGTAGCCACCATTAGAACCACTTTCACACAGATCATTTTGACTGAGTTCAATTCCTATTCAAGTCTTCAATTACTGAAACCAAACTGAAATTATATAAATTTACCAATTGAGCTCCATACTCACCAATGTTCATCATCATTTTGTCAAAGATTGATTGCTTGAATTCTCAAAAGTTAAAAGTTAAAATTTACAGAAAACTATAAAAGAAAAAATTCTCAAATGAAGAAGAGTTTCAACCAAATCAGAAGCCCTACAAGAACCAGAAAATATTTATTTCCAATTGAAATTATATACTCCATTGGAGATAAAATTAATCAACAAATCCCAAAGAACACTTAAAGGTTTAACACTTAGTTTGAAAACCAAAAACAAAAAAAAAATTGGGTAAGACAAAAAATTGAGTTCTGAATAACCAGAATGGAAATCAAACAAAACAAACAACTAATAATTTTCAACACCTGATCATTATTCATGAATTAACAAGAGCAGCACAAAGAATAAAAGTTCATTAAGTTCAAACCAGTTTGAGAAGAAAAAATTTCCATAACATATTTCCCATTTCATTAATCAGAGACAATATGAGAGTGAAAGAACTAAGGATGCGGTTCCATTTCTTTGTATTGCCAAGCATTAAAATAAAAAATAAAAATAAAAAAAATTAATGCAGCGGATAAAAAAAGGTAACTGGATAAAACTCATCAAATTTCGATAGTGATCAAGAACATTAGTTGAAATGATTCAGAGGATGAAGAAACTGTACCATTTCCACATAGCTGTACATGGTGATGGTGAACTTCTGCTTGCAGCTGTAGTTCTTGGTGAGCAAGTCTGCAAATCAAAGCAAATAGCAGACTCAAAATGACATAATTTCAGAACAAAAGCCACAACTGACATTGAGAGAGGGAGATTTGCCATGGGCTTTCTTGCAATGTTGGAGAAGAGTCCAGGTCCTATGCTTGTCAAATTTGCAGAGATAGTAGAAGAGTTTTTGGAGATAAATTGAATATGATCTACAATTGCAGAAACTTTAACCTACAAAAATCAAATTTTCTAAAATTAAACAGATATTTTGCTGCAGGAACGAAGAATTGAAGCACCCTGTCAAACCCATCTGGGTAACAAAGAGAGAGAGAGAGAGAGAGAGAGACCAGCTATCATATGCAAACAGTGAGAAAATAGTGGTAGCAGTGGTAGAGTACAGCAGGCAATTGCTATAAATGACGCCAACAGCAGTGCTGCTCTATCTACTCAGAAACTTGAAGAAGAAGCTGACTGGGGTGGGTTACATTTGAGTTTTTGCGTTTATCAGTGAGATTCCTATGGGTTTGGGAAAAAAACTACCTGTTTTGGTGGTGGTGGTGGTGGCGGTGATCAGTTTCTCACATTACAGGTTTTAGGAATGAGAAATAGCCATCCATTTAGACAGAATAAATACAGTAGCTATGTTATATACAATTTACATCTCAACTGATGCCGTTTAAGCTTTTAGAGTTTGGTAGTAACTAAGTTGAATATGCAAGGCGACCAATGTTTACAATTATAAGACATCAGCAAATCTTGAATTTAGTGACAACACATATATAACAAGAAAAAATCCAGAAGACCAAATAAAAATCAAATATAATATAAGCGATTAGAATGAATAGAGATTATAGACATCAATATTACCTTCAGGATGCCCGACAAAAATACAGATGAACCTCTGAATTATAGAGAAAATAATCTGTACCATCAGATGAATCTCAACCCACTGAAGCAGCCACATCGGAAAGGTCTTCAGAGCCAGATGTGCCCACAAACAGATCATTTTCCAAATAATCTTTTAACAACAAATAGCTCTCATTATCTACTTTCAGACCTTGGACATGTTCTTCAGACAAAGGCACACGCATTGCCTTAGCCGGTATCAACCCGAGATCTCTCATCTTAATTAAGAGATTAACAGCTGAATCAGAATTGTGTGATCTACAAAGGAAATTACATAATCTAAAGTAATTATTGCAGCTCAGTTCTATCCTTGCATCAATCATCTCTTGTAGCAATTGTATCACCATTTTAAGATCTCTTTCTCTATGAAATACATAGAGCATTACATTATATGTATGTGCAATAGGAGATATACTGGCCTCCTTCATCTGATTATACAGGGTACTAGCATCTCCAGTTCTACCACTCTTAACAAGTCCACAGATAGCAACTGTGTAAGATACAGCATCAAGTGGATACTTCTCTACAACTGCTTTCCTAAATACTCTAATGGCTCTATAAAACTTACCAGCCTTTATAAGTCCATCTGTAATTACAGTATGGATGTGAGCATCCTGACCAGGAAAATTCATGATGATCCCATGGTACACATTAACTGCTTCATCAATTCTTCTGGCTCCACATAGTCCACTTAGTAATCCAACAAAACTATACTTATCTGGTGTAAAACCTCTATCCAGCATATCATTATATAACTCCACAGAACGATGTGGAAACCCAGCATTACAAAAGTATCTTAGAAGCGCATTACAAACAACTAAGTCTGCTTCTATGACAAGTCCATGGACTAACTTGGGTAAGAGAGAAAACCTCTTAGACAAACATACGGTAGATAACAAAGAACAGAATGTATAAGAATCAGGTGTCATATTTTGCGTTTGTAAACTTACAAAAACATCAAGCGCATCATCATACCTTCCAACCTTAGAGAGACAATCTATTAATACATTACAAAGAACCAAGTCAGGGGCATACCCTTCAGATTTCATGAGATTTAAAACATGGAATGCATCCTCAACCATTTTTGATTCCATAAATCCCTTAATTAAAGTTGTATACGTTACAACATTAGGAGAAGAACCAGTCTTAACCATCTTCTCCAATAAACTACACGCAATATCAATTCTACGCAGCCGGCAAATTCCATCAATCAATATACTCCACACATTCACAGATATTGGAATGCCCAAAGTAATCATTCGGACCCAACACTTGATACGCCTCCACTAGCTTATTCAACTTGCAAAAACAATTCAACACCATCTCAAATGTCTCAACATTCGGATAATACCCCATTCCCAACATCATTGTAAAAACCTCCCGAACACGAACCAAATCATTCAACTTACATAAATTACACAATGCAATGTTAAATGTCAAAAAATTAGGCAACTGGGTCTCCTTCAAAACCTTAATGGCTACATCGACACGCCCAATCTTGAACAATACATCCATAATTACATTACGCGCAAACGTGTTGGGGCTAAAACCATAGCAACCCATTTGCTCAAAAGCCTCAAAAACCATGTGATACATTCCTCCACGCCAATAAATCCTCAACAAAAGCAAAAAAGTTTGTGCCTTTGTCAAACACCCAATACTCTCTAATCCCCTAACAACCCCTCCAACCGTTTCATACCGGTGCATAAGGCGGTTAACCACACCAACCATATGTTCAAACGCCATCGTATTGTGGAAGTAATTGGGTTGCTTAGCACACCATAAAAAGAAGCTCAATGCAATCAAATCAGAAGGGCAGTTCAGTAAGGTGGAATGTACAATATGATGAGTGAGAAAGAGCTTATTTTTCTCGGGAAAATGTTGAATTTCCAGGAATTTTTTGTTCTGGGTAGTTGGGTTAGTTACACATACCGTTGCCGAGGAGAGAAAACGAAGTGGCAGAAGTGATGTGATGAAGAGGCGATTTGGGGTTGACTGTAACAGACTCCACCTATAATATCTCCATAACATTTCCAGGAAAATTTTATTTTCCCAGGAACCAAACGCGACATAAGAAGATAGAGGGTTTTGGAAAATCTCTGTAAAACCCTACAGACAGAGAGAATGGAGGAGCTGCAATGGGGCCGGCCGTAGTGAGAGAAGAAGGTGGTGGGTGTGGGCTAGGGTTGGGTTCAATTGGGTTATAAGGAAACTAAAGGAACCGGGCCCAATATTGGAGGTAGTTGAGAAGGGCCCATGGGAGTGTCTTGGGAATAGCCCGTGGGCTGGTCAAAAGAGATGGTTTAATTTTCTTTGTGTTATATGACTATGCTTCTTGGAAACGAATAAGCGAATTATGAGATTCTTGTGCCTCACTTTCTGCTTTGTTTGTTATGATCAGGAAGTTGTGATATCTCAAAATCGTTTAAGTAATCAATTTTTTACTTTAAAATTTTAATTTTTAATTTTTGAATAGAGAAAGAAGATTCTCCACGCACTGATAGGAAGCTCTTAGTTTTGGATCTCCAGAAAATCACAAGGGGCTCAAAGATGAGGTATACTGATGTAGGATAATGGATATTACATGGAAGGTCCTAAATGTTGTGTTTATATTATGATCATGCTTAATATTGCATTTTCTCTTTGAATTAATTGAAGCTATAAATAGAAGCAAAGAATCATGCTTCTGCTTATCATGTTCGTGTAGTTACTTAGCCACATACTTATACATGCGTTTGTGTTATATTTTTGAAGAGATGTGGTATTCTAATTTTGTTTTGAAGCAAAACGAATTAAGTGAACCAAATATTTTATTTTTCTAGTAATGATTAATTATTTTACTAGTGTTTCCCATATGAAAAACTGATTTTCATTATAGATTGGTTATCAGGCTTTTGTTTCTTCATCCTTAAAGGAGTGATGTTTCCTGGTTGCATAAGTTGAAAATGTTGACATGAGAATGCTATGATTAATAAGTAGAAATACAAAGAAAGATATGATATGAAATGAAGAAATTCGTTTAAAAGATATGGTGATTTCTATTTGATGTAAAGATGAGGGAGGATTGCTTGAGGTGGTTTGGTCATTTGCAAATAAGAGCGATTAATGCACCAGTGAGAAAAAAGTGTTTTGATTAAGTTGAGGGAACGAAAAGAGCTATAGGAAAACCTAAAATAAAATTGGTAGATGTAGTAAATAAGGATATGTTAATTAAGGAGGTAATAGAGAGTCATGATTTTTTATAGGATAGAATGACAGAAAATAATACATTTGGTGACCCTGATTAGCTTGTTGAGGATTCATAGCCATCTCCAAAGTTTTGGGATCGAGGCGTTTTTGTTGTCATTCTATATTGCCATATACGCATACTGTCGCAAGAGGAATTTATGAGTCACTTTGATTTTAAGTTTCAAGAGACTTCAAAGCTGCAATCAGAACTGATTTTCTGGTGCTTGTAATCTGTAGTTAATTCTTGCTTCTCGTTGGTTGTATAGATGGATTGTAAGGCCTGCCATAGACTTTTTGGTTAGATTATTGAATTTTGTACATCTTTGTGGGTGCTTTTTTATGGTGCTAGATGCTATAACTATCCCCCTCCCTATTTCTAATCTCAGCAGATTTGAATGTGTGATCGCAGACCTATTTCATCTGTCTACTACATGAGTCATCCTCATTCTTTTCAAATAGGATGGCGTTCGTTACTCTAATGGATAGCCTTCGGTATTCAAGGTTCTTGTTGACTATTGAAATTTATCTTTTTGATTGTATGGAAATTATTGTGCAGGCCAGGTTTCTTAAAGCTTGTGGTACCTTAGCGGAGACCCCTGCTGAAATTCGGAAACCATCAAAGTTGAATTTTTCACCTTCATATGATAGAGATCCAGAGCCTCAGAAATTCCACTCATGGCTTCCCAACACATCCATCAAGAAACTTCAGTTAGACAATCAGGTCAACCCCATACTCCCATCAAACTTTGTAAGAGTGGGGAAAGGGATCAGGTTCAAGAGCAGACCCCTGAGGTTGTACTTCTGATAATGAATATGGTTGTGTACCAATTGATATACTATTTATTTCTCATTGAGTACACCTGTCATGGGAATGAAATTCTCCATATTTTAAAGCCAACCCGACCTTTATGTCAATAGGTTAACAAACTGACTATAGCCGTCTCTATCTTTTATTTTTACAAACGTTTCATAAGGGGGTTTTCTAGCAAGTAGCAAATTTTTTGATCTTCTGGCCCTTTCTGTTTATGGTTTGGTATGGCTGGTTTGTATGATGAAATGTGGACACTATTTATTTGGTAGTATGGATAGTTTATACGTATGAAATGTGGACACTAATTATTTGGTAATACTTAGATTCACTCTGACATGCCATCTCTCTCCTCTAGCTGTATATCATAATACTGGAAGGGTCTCTTTCAGCTCAACTGAAGGCAGTGGAACAGGAAGTGTTAATACAGCTGTCAGGGTTCATGCTAATCAGACTGAAACCATTGCAATGTCAGTTTCACCTTGGGTTTCAGCTACAGAAATTCAGTGCAGGAACAAGTCTGTTCGTTTCAAATGTGATTTTGATGGATCTTCCTCAAGAAGCTCATCTGAAAATGTTAGCCAAAATCGAAATAAATCCGAATTGTTGGGTGATCAGAGTGTGTCAAAGCCTTCACCTTATCCAACCCCACGTAAGCTGTCTGACGAGATGCAAACACCTGGAACTGTTTTCCCCACAAACTTTGAAAATTTACCATATGGGAAGCCTTGAATCAGGTCCCAGTATGTGTATTCAGTTTCGAACCCAGTTGATGGTGACTCTCAGTGGAAGTTATTGAAGGAAGAAGATTCTGACTCTCATCAACTTTTAGGTGAGCTGAGAGAATCTACTGCAACCCCTGGGACAGAAGGGGGTGTAAAAGAAAGTTTGTCTGGGAAAGGTCTGAAGGTGGAAGCTAGCCTGTCTGCTTGGCTGAAGCCACAGCCATCTACTTTGGATGAGAATGGTAAAAAATTTGACGCTGTTAGAAAACCTCCTTTTGGTAGAACTCCTGGGGACAGACCAATCATTGGGCTTGTTGCTGCTCACTGGAATGATAATGAGCCTTCTCATATTTCGCCAAAGTGGTGGGATGGGAATGGAATCCCAAATTCGACCAATAAATACAAGGAGGTATGTCTTATGGCTTCTTCACTTTCTGCTTGAGGCCTGAACATTAAAAGCTTCATTTAAGGAATGCTGGTTGTTTTTTGCAGGATCAGAAGGTGAGTTGGCATGCTTCGCCACTTGAGGAGAGGTTAGAAAAGGCTTTGTCTGAAGAGAGTGTTATCACTCAAAGGTATTCTAGATTCCTTCTTTGCTGTGTGCTGTGTCCTGTTTGACTGATTTGAAACTATATTGCTGAAAGCTTTTAAACGTAAATTGCAAGGTAGTCAAAGCGGAAAGGTGACCTTTGTATCACCTAAGTTGTGAGGCATCAAAAAGGCACTGGCTTGTTGAAGCGAGGTGCTAAATTCCAAATATAGTTATTATACCAACCAACAGCATAATCAAGTGCTGCATGGAGAAATTAGGTTTATTAATTAATTTCAAAATAGGTTATGCACAGTTTAGGCTACAACAAGCTTCTATAATTTAATTACTGTAACAATAGGTTTTATAACAAGCTTATGTAAATTAATAATATAACAATAGGTTTTACAACAAGCTTCTATAGATAGTTAATCTAACATTATTAGGTTTTACAACAAATTTCTATAAATTTGACATATAAAAAAGAGAACTATCAAAATTAAAACCTACAAGATTATTTGATATAAAAAAAATAAAAAATATAAAAATTTATGAGGAAATAAAGAGGTGATACAAAGAAAGGAAAGAGAGAGAATAGAATAATGAAAATAAAATAAAATATATCGGTGTGTTGTTTGTCTGTGTTTGTTGGTTTTGGTCAAATAAAAGCCTTAGAGCATTCTCATCCGGAAATGCATCACATATCTATTTTAGCTCTCCAAAAAACATTTTATCTATTTTACAAACCCATTTTTACACAACACCTCACATCCCAATCTCTATTTTACAAAATATCTCATTAAAATAATCTTATAATTTTTTTAAATAACTTTTTTTTTAGAAACCATTTATCTCACTCCTCTCAGTCTCCCTCTATCACGGCTCTTCTCAATCTCACGCCTCCTCTCAGATCTCAAACCACCATCAAACCCAATCACCACAACAACAGTCCAGTGCACAACCACCAGCCCACAAAAAACTCAAATCCAACACAAGTTCATATCTGACCCACTTACTGGAAATAGGCTGCCGCCAATCTGTTGATGCCGTCGATCTAGGTTGAGAGAGATTCGTTGACTGAGAGACTGAGAGAGAGAGCAGAGCAGAGCAGAGAGAGGAGGGGCAAAGAGAGAAAAGAGAAAGAAAAAAAGAAGAAAAAAAAAAAAGAGGAGAGAGGAGAGAAAGACCGAATAAAAAATGAAAAATAATTTATACAAGTTGCTACAGTAACCTGTAAAAATACAGGTTACTATAGCAATTTGTAAAACTGGAAGCTATTAGAGCATTCCCAGTGGACATGCTAAAAGCTAAAATTAACTCAAATTTAGCTCACAAGCCCAAAAAAGGACTCCCAACGGACGAACTTCAGGTGAGGTAAAATGAGTTTTTGCTACAGTTGCAAGGCATTTATGCCTTGCACGATTCATTTGCTATCTTATTTTTTTATTATTTTCTCTTCTGCTCTTTCTCTCTCTTCCTTTTTTCTTTCTTCCTTTTTTCCTGTTCTGCTACTCTCTCCCGTGGCTGTGACCGGATCGGTGGATTGGTGGAGATGTGACCGGATCGGTGGAGACGTGACTGGATCGGTGGATCGCTGAAGACGTGACCGGATCACTGGAGACAGAGAGGTGTCCTCCGCCTCGTGGGTGAGCCGTCCGTCGGCCTCCACCTTCGTCCGTTGGCACCGAAATTACAGACCCACGCCCACAGCCAAAACGGCAAGCTTTGGCATTTGGAGAAGAGAGAGAGGTGAAAGGAAGAGAGAGAAGAGAAATATAAGTTATTAAAAAAATTAAAAATATATATATTTTAATAAAATAGAGTTAAGAATAGAGTATCGGATGGGAGTGTTTTGAAAAGTGGTAAGTAAAAATAGAAAAAGTAGAGTCTTAAGCTAAATTTTAGCTTAAATTTTAAGAAGTCCATTGGGAATGCTCTTATACATGACCGGTTAGAGCCCAAATTTTGTGATTTTTTTGCTACAGTACCCTCTAATTTGACAAAAAATGTATTTTTGCAGACCCGGCTGGGAATGCTCTTATATGCACTTTGTTTTAGCGTTTGTTTGTTTGTTGTTTTTTAAATTTTTTGTTTGACATTAAGGGGCTTGTTTGTTTGCCATTTGTTTTTTATCAAATTACATAACCGCCACTATTTCTTATTGTTGCTGAATTCAAGTGAGGCTTTTTCCTTAGCGCCTTGAAGTCTTGAACATTGTTTAAGGTGCTCACCTCGCTTTCCTAGGCTGCTTCGCCCTTAGAAGCAAAAAATGTACATATCACAACAAAGCCAAGTGTTAGGCTAAAAACCCATTCCCATTCCCATTTTCTTGTTGGCTGATGTTATTAGAAATCTTTACTTATATAAGATTTTATGGATGCAATGTTATTGTAGCTGTTGCATGCTACCTGGAGATGTGAACAAAGTAGTAGTAAGTCATAAGTTAATTTCACCACTGAACAATAAGGATATTCAAGGACATTTGTATATTAATGTAAAATAAATATGGGAAGGTTCTTTGAATACGAAAAAATGAAGGAAAAACTCCCGAACATTTCAAATGGATTATTTTTTTGTTATGAGCTAGAGCTTAACAGTTACCAGTACCACAGCTTTCATCTGCTTTCTTTTCTGATTTCCTGACTAAAAAAATATATATTTTTTGTTCATAGAACGTTTGATTATATAGTTGTACGATTTACAGGAAGCATATCTATGGAAAACCAATAGCTTTTGATGAGAACGAGGAAAGTGATACGGCGCTTTCTCAGTTGCAGTCCTCAAACCATCCCAAGTCAGTTGTTTCATTTTGATGAATGATGGTGGCGGCGTTTCTCCATTGTGTTGTGAGTTTGGTTTGCAGCCAATATATTGCCGATTTAGTAGTGTCTTCTAAGACCTAAATTGAAGTTTACCTCATTCAAACATGGGTATTAGTTCTGTATCAGGCCATTGATTCATTGTGCTGGTTCTGGAAATCTTGTTCTTGTGGTAATAGTCTTTTCAGCTGCATTGTGCTGCTTGTAATGTACATAAGTAATGGAAATCCTCTGCATCAATGGCTCTTTGGTTCTGAATCTTTCTTAATTCTGCTTGCCCCCTTGAATTTTAGCCTTATGAGGTTCACTATTGACTAGCATTGGTCCGTGTAGCATTTGTCGGGCTCAATCTTTTCTATGCTGCATGTGGTTTGTCCATCTTATTTCCATGTTCTACTTGTAAATCTTATAACATATGGAGGTTGGGGTAGGCTAATACAATTTTGTCCTCATCAACTCTTTGTACAGTCCCATTTTCTCCATGATGTTCCAAAATCTGAGCAAGCATGCATTAATTAGCTTTGTGATTAGTTTATGGAGACTATGTTGTTGCCTTCATCAACTAACCTTTCACTAGGTTCTTTCACTTATGCATGGGGACTTTCCCTCCTAGTCTGTTTGTAGATAAATCGGACATTGAAGTGATGGGTGTGCTTTTGTTCTGCTCATTTGCAAAGAGAAATTTGAAAGGGAGGAGGAGAATTGAGGATTGACATTTGAGAAACTGAATTTATTGGAAGATCAGTCTTGGCAGATAAAGAAATGTACCCAAAAAAAAAAAAAGATTTAAAAAAAATAAATCAAGAACACTAGTGACGACAGCCGTTACTGCATAAGCCTCAATACTTTGCAAACCAATATGAGGGAAATTAACAACTAACCTTGAAAGTATGCATAATCGATGGTTATCCTCTCTGCTTTTTATTTACAACCCACCTTGAAATTAACAAAATTGTCCGCTTTGATTAATTCTCTGTATCGTGTACTCATTCCCGCCATCATTTTTAATTCTAGTCACTCTCAATCTCTACTGATTTGTTGTCAATATATTGATATATTATAATATAACCTCCTATATAGCTGTATATTCTGTTTTATTTACTCTACCAAGCATGTTAAGACTTAAGATTGATATTAATTTGTGTATAATTCAGCAAAAAAAAAAAAGATTTTAATTTGTGTATAACACAATTAGTTCCGAAAGTGTGATTGTTTGAAGATGTGTAAAGAAAGATAATTTAAGAAAAGAGTTGGAGATTTAAAAGAAGGAAATTTCCACTTTCTAATTTATATAGCTTGTAGATCCCATGAACAACAAAAGAAAACTTTAGTTCTTTTTGAAGGATGTTGGAGGCTGCTTTTTCGCAAGCCCTAATCCACTTTTTATAACCCACCACCTCCTTAATAGTAAAACATGAGCCCATATCATCACAAATGGGGTCCATTTTCTCACTAGATTCAAGTTGACATGCTTTTGAAAAACAATTTTCTAAACAAGAAAGCTCAGCCCAATACTTCTTTTGATATTCCAAATTTTCCTTTGCTGAAATGTAAACCTAACTTATCTTCTTAATCGAGTTAATTAAAATAAGGGTAAAATACAAGTACACCTCTTGAATTTTAAGGGAGTTGCACTTAGACCCCACGTTCTTTTTATTTAGCTAATTTACTACTCAAATTTTTGCATTGTGCCAAATAGGCACTTCTGTTAAACTACCGTCCAAACCACTGTTAAAAACAACACAAGAGTAACGTGACAATGACTGAAAAAGAGTGAAAAAAAAAAAAAAAAAACAAGCAAAAGTCCTCATTTACCGATTTACGAAGAGAGAGCCTAGATCAGTGACCAGCCTGCCCCGCCGTGACGCCCCTAGAAGTGACTGGTCTGTGGTGGGCATGATTAGTGCAACTTGTTTCATTTAGAGTTCTCTTCTGGTTCGTGCTCTCCATTAGCCATGGATATGGAGTGGTGTTCTATTTCCATGGCTTGGGATGAAAATTCAGTAATGGAGTTGTGACAAGGATGGTGCTGTAAATCTGATATGTGAACAATTTTATTATGTATTTTGAACCACTATATGTTCTTTGTGCACTTCTTTGTCCGTTGATATTTCAGGATTGGTATTATAATCATTTTGTACATCTTTTTGATAATTAACAAAGATTTTATTAAAAGAAAAACAAATTACATAACCCTACAAAGAGGGAGATAAAACCCTACATAGAAGGCAGAAAAAGTGACATACGTCACGGCAAAACACCCTACCAAGAGGGCAGCAAAACAGAACAACATAACTACGACAACATTACAACAACCACAACAACCACAACAACAACAACAACAACAAACACAAACAGCATAACAACAGTAACACCGATCGACACATAATTTGACCACTATCCAAAAAAGAATAAGAGCAACCACGACAATCAATGTCCAGAACAGCAGCAGATTTGGAGCCGTAATCCCAGCCAAACAAACCACTGAGTCGAATCGAGTTTGCCATGGCAAGAGATGCCATGCGATTTGGATGTGGTGGGGGCTCTTCAAAAAGAGTTTTAAGGGATCAACCCCAAAGGTAGGATCGATAGAAGGACGGACTGGAAGAAGTCCCCAAACTCGATGCCCACTGAACATCCACTGCCGTAGAGGGTCTCGGCGCCCACTGGAATGGCAAATTTGTGCCGACAAAAGAGAGAGAGGTCGATGAAGACTCGAGTCACCCAAAGCCTCCAGCGGATCTCCCCCGTACAAAACCAAATCGAATGGATGAGAAGTGAAACGAAAAGTAGGGAATGGTAGGGGTGGTGGCAGCAACTCGGAACCGTCCAATCTGGGAGCCAAAAGAAAAAGGAAAGGAAAAATAAAAGGGGAAAACGAAATGAAAAGGAAACGGAAACGGAAACAGGCTACGCAACCGAGATCGGACCATCTCTGGTCACGATCTCCCTCACACGGCGGTGAGGGCAGGTCGCGCAGCCCTGAAAATGGAGGAGAAAGGTCAGTTGGGTTCAGGAGTCTTGGGTCTCTCTGGAAGGTTCAGGAGTCTTTTTTTTTTTTTTCAAGCAATATTATAATCGTTCTGTACATGTTTGATGTTTCTTCTTAAAATGATATTCTACCTTTCTTTAAATCTAATATGTATCCCATTAGCCATCTCATACTATTTCTGTTAAAAAAAGAAAAAGAAAAATTGATCTCAAGGCTAATACTGGAAGTCTTTGGAATTTTATGGAATAATGAATCTTTGGAATTTTTTTTCTTTTACCAGAAGTGCCTATTTGGCACCATGTTAAAGTTTAAGTAGTAAATTAACTAAATAAAAAGAACAGGGGGTCTAAGTGCAACTTCCTTAAAGCTCAAGAGGTGTACATGCATTCTATCCTTAAAATAAGCAAAATGTGAAATGTGACATTAAATCACGTGATACGATATATTCTTAGATTCATAAAAATCTTCGTCATGAAATTGACACGTTTCAAGAAAAATGAAGGGGATTCTAATCCAGGTTAAATGGCTATAACACACCTAATAATAATGGGAAATGCAAGAAAGTATGATATTTCTAATCTCATATATGTTTCAAGAAAAAGTTCAATAATTGATATAATAAATTAGGTTAGGTGATTAATTTCATCCATTTCCTATTAATTTAAACTTTTGGGATTACTAGAAATTTCATCATTTCCTAAAAGTTAAAAATATCAGGTATTGTGCCTCACTTATTGAGGGGGATCTAGGTTCACTCTTAAGGAGAATTTTTTTTTTTTATATTAAAATTCACCATTTTTCTATTAGTTTAAGCTTTTGGGACTAATGATGATTTATTATGATTGGCTTCTTTTCATTTTTTTTTTTTTTTTTTTTTTTTTTTTTTTGCAGTAACTTAAAATAGAATTGAGTGGTACACTTAGACAGCAGTGTATAATGTTGTAAAGAACTTAGGCAGTCATTCATGCACATGTTTGGTACCAATGAAAAAGCCCCCATATGCTTGTAGAAAGTTGCAAAAGTAAGTAGGAAAACATCTCCTTCAGCACAGATTCTTCGGAATGAATAATACTCTTTGTTGTGATGTTCACACACTTTTTCCTAATTACTTGCTAGTGGAGGATATTTTTAATTTGGATAAAAATAATAATTTTTAAAGTTCGTCAAATTTCTTGCGTGTAGAAAAAACTAATTACGATTTAATTGTTTGTTTAAGTCTAAACTGTCGGATTGGGAACCAATTTGAATCCATCATTCCATGAGAGCCCTCACCTATAGCTGAAGAAAACGCTCATCATGGTTTGTGGTTGTTGATTGTCAATAAAGATACCTCTCTCTCTCTCTCTCTCTCTCTCTCTCTCTCTTGTTGCCTCTTATGCTTCGCTTTCTATGTTTCAATGAGATAGATATATGATCCCAACCCAAAATGTAACTGCAGATGAATGTTTTTAGTATCGTTTGGAATGAAACTCAGATGGAAAATTATTAGTTACTCACCAACTCATTAATTACGTTCTTTGACTGAATTTGGTTTCCTATGAATAAGCTAAAACAAAGGAAAAGCTAACACTATAGTGCGAAATTTTTGTGCAAGCTGATGGCTAAGGCAGCATAGCTAAAAAAATAAGGGTAAAACTTAGGTACAGTTCCTTATGTTAAGTACATTAGATTTTCCAATTGAATTCAAACACATAGTTGCATTAACCAATAAAACACAAACAATATTATCTTTTTCAAGAATATTTAAATTTAATGCAATTATATGTTTGACTTCAATTAAGGAACCTAATGTATCTAACCTAAGGAACTATACCTAAATTTTATCCCAAAAAATAAAATAAAAAATATAAACCTTTAGCTTATGTCCAGGGTGAAGGGGACGAAGAAATCCATTAATTAAGCGGAGGACAATAATCTCCCTTTCAAAATCCTAGCACATGTTACGTAATATAAGCATAAATTAATATTTTTTTTATAAAATATAAGCATAAATTTTGACTTAAATGTAATATGTATAGTTTTTTTATAATTCAATTATAAAAGAGAATGTGTCAGTTGAATTATAGGAGAAGGTGTCAGTTAAATTAAAAGGCTCTTAGTCGAATGTTCATGTATATTTTGATGCTTTAAACTAGAATTAAAGACCTATCATTAGAAATATAGATTTTGTTAACAAGTGCTCTTAGGACAATGGTTAAGGAGCATTAAATGCTTACATTTTACGGGAAATAACAAATTTTTAATATTAAAATAATAAATAGAAAGACTAAAATACCCTTAAAAGTTATTTTTGTATTATTTTAATATTAAAATTTTATACTATATAAAGCGGAAATATTAAATACTTTCTTAAATATTGTTCTAAGGACACTCATGAAGAAGAGGGACATTCAATTATAATTATGTCAATGTCAATGTCAACGTACTAATATCCAGCGGCATTCAATTATGCCTTGTTTCCGGATAGGATCTCTCCATTTGAAATAAAATGGAGAGTCTATTTCAGGTCCAATTAAATATCACAGATCTAATAGTATACAGGAGAAAAATTTTAAATGACAAGGCAGTCTATATATCGAATTTGTGAAATAAAATCTTAACCATAAATGGACAAATGAAGAGATTTCAAATGGAGAGGATCCTATTTTTTTCCTAGCAGCTAGTTTCGGGAGAAAAGTCCGAATCTTATAAAACAACAGTTTCCCAAGTTTTTCGTTTCTTTTTCCATGTGCCCAAGTGGAATCATTGACATTTAGCAAAAAAAATAAAAAAAAAAGTGGAATCATTGACTTTTAGGGAAAAGTTCGATGTGGAAAAGTGTGGATATACTTAAATTAGGGCCTATATTCTTGAAGGCGAAATACGAAGTTGATCAAAGAATGAGCTCTCTATTGGAATTTTCAGCCAGGAATTAATTACTAAAACAATCTAGCCAATTGAGATTTTCTCTGTTGCCACGTTTGATCTTTAGATAGAACTGTCAATGTTGGTCAAATGAATGACATTGAGAAGCATATCTATGGTTGAAGTTCTAACCACATCTTGAGGCTATCTCCAAAGCCTTCCTTCCTAATTATTTAGTATGTGTGCAACGAAGATTATACACGAAGATCATACACAGTGAGAAATAGTTAGATGTTCAAAGTGGGCATGCGTTAACAAATAATAAATAAATAAACCAAGCTAGATGAAGGAGTAGTACTTAGGGTGGGTTTGGCCCCGCGATTTCATAGGTTAAAAGTGCAATTTGGATCGAAATCGCAAATCTTCAGGAGTTTGGCCCCACGATTTTAGCAAAATTGTGTTTTTAAAATCGCGCAATATCGCGTTTAGAAACTGAAGGTGATTTGAAACTTTTTCATTACGCGTGATTTGCACCCCAAAATTTGTGTACGCACCGCTCTTTTTTTTTTTGTACAAAATTCCTAAACTATCCTCAACTCTATTCTTTATAACCAAAATATTAGGCAAAAATATCTCATATGTTCTCTCTCAACAATTTTTCCCTTTAACACCGCCCACCTTTGCTCTTCCTTGCACCTTTGTTCTTCGCCTTGTCTGCTTTCCTAAGATAACCAATCTTCTTTCTTTCTCTCACTGGACCAACAGTCACCATCTTCTTTTCTTTCTCTTGCGGGACAAGTAGCCACCATCACCACTTGCAGACTTGCATTTCTTCTTTCTTCTATGTATTTGCTTTCTTTTTTCACATTGATTTGTTTGATCTTAACAAAGGCAGGAAACTGCTATTTGATTTTGACAAGAGCTAAAGAGCTCATGTGGCCAATGTCTTGCCACGTAATGGTTAGGTGTCTTTAATTTTAATGGCATGTTAATTGTGGGGTTTGTTAATTCTTAGTAGAAAATATTATGCTTTGCCTGCACCATTTTATCATGTATCACTATGTTTTCTTTTATGTTGAAAATATCCACTCACACCCTTTTAACAGATGTCGTTAGAAACTATTTATTTTACTCAACAACTATGATGACCCATATTAGTTTCATAAAAAAAAAAAATGATGATCCATATTAGTTAGCATATGACATGAGTATGAATAATCTTTCATGTATACGTATCAATACTCTGAAACATATCCAAGTATACAATCAAATCCTGATTGTCAGTATTTGAAAAATGGCAAAATAACTTTAACAGTATTATCAAGTCTTTTTTGGTCATCTGCACCCGAAACAACAGTTTTAGATTAAAATTGTCCAAACGTTCAATTGATAGAAACATCATTTTTTCATTAGTTTTGCTAAACGCTTAATTATGATTCAAAATCGTGTTTTTCAAAATAAACATTTTTAAAAAGCACTTTTTAAAAATCACATTTTTTCAAACAGCTATCCCAAACCCACCCTAATAAGATAGCAGTCCAGACATTGCAAGTTTAAGAGTCTTTAGATTGACAAAAATACAAAATGTGAACTAGAACCACGGAAAAGCACAGGGGCAGGGCAATAGCCTTTTGATCCTTATGGCATTTTGCCACCAAATATGACACATTGCCACATATAATGGACCCTGGCTGAAAGACAGTGAAAGGTAGACTTTAAAAGTAGATATTTATCGTTAAAGTCATCGAATAATAAAGATGTTTTTGTTCCCATGCAAGAGAGAGAAAGACATTTAGCAAACAAATAAAAAATGAGAGAGAGAGAGAGAAAGACATGTGAGCACTTTTGACTTTAATTTTTTTTTTGATTAAAATAGTAGACTTTTGACTTCAATTAGTTCGGCCAGACTCATTAATATTGTGATGCCTCCCCCTTTCCATGGTTTGGTTATTCTCCATATCTATATATACCCACTAGTTTGGCCTAGTGGTGCAAGGGAAAATTTTCCCCCATGTTTTCTGCCCTCCCCAAACAGGCTGTGTGTAGTGTAGATTGCCGTCAAATCAAAAAAAAAATATATAGTTTTTGTTTTACTCTGTTTGTTTCGCTGTAAAATATTTTTTGGAAAATATTTTCAAATTTGCGGGTGTTTGTTTCACTGTAAAATAGTGGTCAAACGGAAAATAATTTTCGTTGACCGAAAAATCCTTTATTAAAATTTGAAAAATGGTTTATGCCCAATTTTTTCGTAAACCATTTTCCAAAAATGCATGCCTCACCCCGCCCCTTCTACTCTATCTTTCGCACAGCACTGTAAAATATTTTCCGGAATGCAACCAAACAAGAAAAAAAAAAATCATTTTTATCTAAAAACATTTTGCAATGGAAAATATTTTACAGAGAAACAAACGGAGCCTTACTCGTAAAGATTTTATTTTATTTGCAATTATATACATGTAGTTCCTTCATCTCTTACTTGATATATCCCACATAAGACTTTTTTATTCAGTCAAAAGTGGAATTACGCAACATATATAGCAACATAATTCTTCTGGTGATCGCAACAACTTATGCATTTTCTCCATCTTTTGTCAGTTTTTCTTCACATTGCCATCAAAGGTCCACGCGTGCATCCTAATATAATACCGGTATACGTAGTGAAGCTGATAAGGATTCGGTATTAACATTCATATATATATATGTCCCCCCTCCAATAAAATAATATCGCATTAGATTTTTCAAATAAAAGCATAGTTTTGCATAATGACTAATATTTACGATCACAATCTCATTAAAAACCTATTCTACCAATATCATTCGAATATTAAAAGAAATAAAACAAAAAAAATTGTCCTCGCTAGTGTCATTGACAACATCATAATTGTCAACAACCAAATGTTAAAGTATCTAACCTAAAAGCTTAAGCTCATAGGTGAAGATGTCCAACAAATTCATATACCTATTACACAATATTCTAACTCTTTCCAACATGAAGAATTTAATAATCTCTAACATCTCCTCTCAAACTCAAAATGGTGGGAGCTTGAGTTTAGAATATAGTGAAACCGGATTACGGTTTGAGCTACCAAAGTGATGTTGGCTTATGCTACCTGTTTAGTGTTTACACATTAAAAATATTTTACATATGTAACTACTCTCTTGCTTTGAGGTGTAGTAATTAATAGTTATAAAATGATATGTAAAACTAAACCATTTATCACTAAACCCTTACTTTGTGGGGTAGTTATTGTTGAAAGTAACTACCCACTAGGCCACTAGAGGTAAGGTTTTTTTTTTTGGCTAATTCACTAGAGGTAGTTATTGCCAGGAAATAACCACATCTTTTACCTATAAATAAGAGTCTCTTCTCTCAAGAAAACCCCCTATGCAGATTCAATAGAACTTGAAATTAAAAAGAGACCAATAGTGTAACTTAATTATACAATCTGTTCATAGCAATTAGTTTAAAGTTCCAAGAACTTCATACTTGTAAGTTCTTGTTTTGTTTGTTTTCCTGTAAACTTTCCAGTTTTAATGCAAATGTTTAAATATTTCTACTATTTAATCCATATTGTTGTTTATTTTGAACTTGTTTGATGCTAATGAGAATAATATAAGTTTTAGACTTATAATCATTTTCATATCTATCTCTATCCGTCTCACTGTGCATTCACTTCGAGGTAATCAATGGCAGTTGAAATAACTTAAGCCACCTCAGTAAGTGCCATTATTTACCATCTATATTTACTTTTCATCCTCTTTACTTTACTTAGATTTAATCACAAAAATTCCTCTTAATTGAGACCAATCTGAACCTTTTCCTTTTGAACTTCGAAGTCAGATAGTTTAATTAATTCGAAGTTGGCAAAAAGTCTTGAAATAGTTATTTGTTTTCTTTAAACAAATTGACGATCATTCCATATAAAATTTGCTGCAAACACTACTAGATGATTACGGCTTAAACTATCGGATTATATGCGTTGCTAGATGATTACGGTTGGCTATGGATATTAGCTTGTGCTACCATATTACAGCTTGTACAATCGGAGCATTCGCAGGTGTGACGCGTGTGAAGGAGTTGCATGATTGGAGTTGGAATGGGTAACTTGAGCTCTTGTACCATGTTAAAGCATCTAACCTAAAAGTTTAAGCTCATAGGTAGAGAGGCCCAACAAGTCCAGATACCATACACAGCCATGTAAGATTAATATATTTCTAACAGGCTATAAAACTGCCATCAACATAAACCTAGTCCCAATTGGTACCAACAACAAGTTGCCTAGGTCATTGAAAATCACAGACTTGTCCTCAATCCCATGCACAACTCAC
>OU015769.1:27864252-27896354 GCA_907173295.1 Fagus sylvatica
AGGGAAAGGGGCTGATTACTTTCCAAAATCAGACCAATTAATTGGCTGATTTACTTTCCTTTTCCATGCCAATTAATTTGGCTGATTGACTTTTCCATTTCAGACTTTCCATAACCAAAATTTCCTTATCTATTTCAGTCTATTATTGGCTACTAATGTCAGACACAATTAGTGCTTAATTTTAGGCCCTTAATTTTAGTCTTTTAGAACCAAATTCGTTTTCTCTTTATTGTATGGGCATCTAGGGTTGAAAACAGGTTATAAATAGCCTGCACTCATTGTAATAAGGCATTATTGAATCTGAATACAAAGAAAAACGTGAGGTTTGTTTCTTCTATTAGTTCTTCAGTGAACCTATGAACTTATCAAGGATTCTTCCTTGTGGCGTTCAAATTTTATACCTTCGGTTCATGATTCTTTCATAATCATTGGGTTGGGGTCTGTTATCTTTATATTTTCAATTCGCGTTTCATTTATAAACGTTGGGTTGGGGTGTTCTATCAAAACTCTGATTTTAGCTTTCTTGGGCAAGTAATCCAATATTGTTTGCTAGGTCTCAAAGCGTGTCTGTTGAGGATCGCATCATTTGGTATATGTTAAGTTTAGAGAGAGAAGCACAGACAGACAGAGAGAATAAACTATATATTGTGTATTCTAAATAATCATGTACAAATAAAAGAATATATATAGGCCTAGTCTAATGTACGGTATAGTAAATACATAGTAAACCCTAGGAAACCCTAGACTAGTACAATAACAAATGGTATATACATGTTAACATCCCCCCTCAAACTCAAGGTGGTCTGACAGAAGCCATCTTGAGTTTGGAAACAAGATCACGAAAACGACTAGGAGGAAAGGTCTTTGTAAAGATGTCAGCAGTCTGATCAGAAGAGCTAACTGGAAGAAGATGTAGGATGCCAGCAGACAGATGATGACGCACAAGATGACAATCAATCTCAATATGCTTGGTGCGCTCATGGAAAACATCATTATGCGCAATCTGAATAGCACTACGATTGTCACAATGTATGACAGTCGGTGAAGAATGTGTAAGACCCATATCTTCCAACAGCCAACGAAGAGCAAGAAGTTCAGAAGTAGTATCAGCCAGAGCACGGTACTCTGCCTCAGTGCTAGAGCGAGACACAATATGTTGTTTCTTACTGCGCCAAGAAATAAGAGAGTCTCCCAAAAAGAAACAAAATCCAGTAGTAGAGCGGCGGTCAGTAGGATCCCCAGGCCCAATCAGCATCAGAATAAGCACAGAGGTCAAGGGTGGAGTGAGCAGAGAAGTGAAGTCCGTGAAACATAGTACCCTTGATATAGCGAAGAATGTGAATCACTGCAGCATAGTGTGTAGAATGGGGAGCAGATAAGAATTGACTCACCAAATGAACAGCATGAGCAATATCAGGGCGGGTTACAGTGAGATAGACTAAGCTGCCAACAAGCTGACGATAGAGAGTGGCATCACTGAGAGGTGTGTCATTCAAGGGAGTAAGGCGAGCATTCATCTCAAGGGGTGTAGAAACAACTTTAGTGTCAGTCAGGCCAGCACGAGATAACAAGTCAGAGGCATACTTAGCCTGAGAGAGATAATAACCAGTGGAATCAGAAGAAACCTCAAGGCCGAGGAAGTAGCTCAGATGACCAAGATCCTTCATCTCAAATTGTTGGTGGAGAAATAGCTTGAAATCAGAAATGCCAGAGTGATCATCCCCAGTAATGATCATGTCATCAACATATAGTAGAAGAAGAATCATACCCTTATCAGATCGGCGGATAAATAATGCTGTATCATGAGAACTGGATGAGAAGCCAAACTGATGTACAATACTGCTAAACTTGGCAAACCAAGCTCGAGGAGCTTGCTTAAGACCATAAAAAGCGCGACGAAGGAGGCAAACTTTGTCAGGACAGTCTGAATAACCTGGAGGTGCCTGCATATAGACTTCTTCAGTGAGATCACCATTTAAAAAAGCATTCTTAACATCCATCTGAAAAAGAGGCCACTGATGAACTGCAGCAATAGCAAGAAGACTGCGAACAGAGGTAATACGAGCAACATGGGCAAAAGTCTCTTCATAATCAATCTCATATTCCTAAGCATATCCCTTGGCAACAAGACGAGCTTTATACCGTTCAATAGAGCCATCAGATTTGGTCTTGATCTTGTAGACCCATTTGCAGCCAATGGTAGATTTACCATGAGGCAAATCAACCAAGTCCCAAGTATGATATGATATGAGTCTTCTCCAAAGCCTGAAGTTCCTCTGTCATTGCTTGCTGCCAAAGAGGGTTAGTACAGGCCTCACGATATGTGTGAGGCTCATGAAGGGAAAGAACAGCTGAAAAATAAGAATAATCACGCAAATGAGCAGGAGGTGCTCTTACCCGGTCAGAGCGACGAAAGGGGAGGAGAGGAGTCTGATCAGTAACAAGATCCACGGGCAGTGCAGGTTCTTGGGGCGAAGCCGGAGAGTCAGCAGGAGGAGCAGCAAGAGGGAGGTCAGGAGTCTGATCAAGGACAAGATCCACAGCTAGTGGAGGTGCTAGAGGAGAAACCGGAGAATCAGCAGGAGATATAGGAAACAAAGGCAGTGATGGATTAGTAAAGAAGGAAGGGGTGGAACAAGTTGTAAACTTAGAAAGGGAATTAAACATGGTATGTTCCCAGAAAACAACATGATGAGAAATGCGAAGACATTGAGAGATAGGGTCCCAACAACGATAACCTTTGTGTTCAATCCCATACCCAAGAAAACAACATAGACAAGATCGAGGTTCTAATTTGGAATGTTCGTGTGGCTGAAGTAAAACAAAGCATGCACAACCAAAGACACGAAGAGAAGAATAGGAAGCTGGAGTACCATAGAGACGTTCAAAGGGAGTCACATTTTGGAGAGCTGAGGATGGAAGACGGTTGATGGTGTAGACAGCAGTGAGGGCGGCTTCCCCCCAAAAACGTTCAGGACATGAAGCAGAAATGAGGAAAGCCCTAACAGAATCAAGTATGTGGCGGTGTTTGCGTTCAGCCTTACCATTTTGCTGAGATGTTCCTGCACAAGAACGCTAAATAATAGTGCCTTGTGTGTGAATGAAATCAAGAAATTGAAAGTCTCTATATTCCATGGCATTATTAGTGCGGAAGATTTTAATGGTTTTTGAAAACTGTGTGGAGATCATTTGGGCAAAAGTGCGATAGATTTGAGCTAATTCAGAGCGATTGTGCATAAGGTAAATCCATGTATATCGAGAGAAATCATCAACAAATATGACAAAGTATTTAGATCCACCTACAGTAGCAGTGGGGTTAGGTTCCCAAATAAAAAGTGAATCAAGTCAAAAGAGGCATGAGAAAAAGAATCACTATTATTAAAAGATAAAGCTGGTTGTTTGGCCAACTGACAAGATACACAGTCAACTGAATCATGTTTGACTTGACCCAAAAAACCACTAGAAATTAAAGTGCGAAGTTTTTTAACTGACGCATGATCTAAACGTAAATGCCAAAGACTCAAAGGAAAAACAGAAGCAGTATGAGCAACATGAGACGGAGGGGGTGTCGATGTGGTAGGTAGGTGAAGTGAAGTGAGCTCGAACATCCGTCCCACTCTATGGCTAGTCCCAAGAACCTGATTCGTCCGAGGATCCTGTACATAACAACCAAAAGAACCAAACCACAAGTCAAAACCAAATTCACATAATTGACCAACAGAGATGAGATTAAGAGTGAGGTTGGGAATAAGATATGTGTCAAATAAAGACAGTGTAGAGGTGGAAACAGAACCAGTATGACTAGCAGCAAGGTGCGAGCCATTAGCAGTTTGAATAAGAGGAGCATGAGTAGTAGGAATAATAGAAGAAAATAGCTGAGAATCAGGAGACATATGATTATAACAGGCAGAATCAAAATACCAAGTATTACCTGAGACAGTAGAGGAAACCTTATCAGAGGAGGACAAAAACTGTTTGACCATGGTAAAAACCATTGGTCCTAACTCACTAACCGGGATAGATGAGAGAGAGGGATCAGAGGGTGAGTCTTCAGCAGCAGCAGCAACAGAGTGATTAACAGGCCTTGGAAGAATGCCTGATTGACCTGGCTTGGGAGGCTTGGTAGGACAGTTGTAGACAATGTGACCAATCTTGTGACAATACCGACATTGGATGGTCGGGCATTCAGCCAAAAGATGTCCCTGCTTATGACAGTTCTTGCAATATTTCGGACCATTCCTAGATGAGGAAGAGCTTGAAGGACGTGCAGTAGTAGCAAGGACCGCATCAGGGTGATGGGGTTGAAGAGTGCGAAGACGGGTCTCATGAGAGAGAAGCTGACTCATAGCAAATTCTAGAGTAGGGAGAGGGACCTGTTGAAGCAAAGTAGCACGAACTGGTTCAAACTCAGAAGTTAAGGCCATCAGGAACTGGATAAGATGAAACTGATCTCGTTTGGTAGCTAAGATTGCTGCATCTGCAGGATCCTTGACAATATGGGTAGACTGCTCCATCTGATCCCAAATAGACTGCATACCAGAAAGGAACTCATTGATCGGTTGCCTAGGCGTTTGTTTCATATTGACAAGAAGACCCCAAAGTTGATACTCGTGAGAAAGGCCAGCAGTAGTATAATGACGACTCAGAAGATCCCAAACATCCTTAGCATTTTCATAGCGACCAAATTGCTGATGAATGGAAGGTACAGTAGAGTGGCAAAACCAGGTGATGATTTGGTGATTCTTGCAATCCCAATCTTCAAGACGATCAGCAAATTTTGTGTCTTCTTCATCCTTAGAACGAACAGGAGTTTGGATTTCACCTGTGACATAGCGCCATAAACGATGGCCTTTGAGGAAGCTGCGCATGTCTTGGGACCACAGAACATAATTGTGCCCATTGAGAATGGTGGTAACAGTCTTGGGAAGTTCATTTTTATCCATCGGAAATACCTGAAAAGAACAAATGAGAAAAACAAAAAAATGGGTAAGTCTTTTTTCTTCTTTTTTTTTCTTTTTTTTTTCAGCTAGGGCTGACGTCAGCAAGATGTAGGGCTGACGTCAATAGCTCACAGAACACGCGGGTCGGATCGCGGGTCGGGTCGGGGTGCGTGGGTCTGAGCACAAAAACAAGCCGGAAGCTTCACCGGCGCGTGGGGAGGTTTTTGGCGGCGATATTTCTGGTGGAGATTCGTCTTGACGAGAAGAAGCCTTGGATGTCTCGAAAAAGATAAACGTAGCAGTCTAGAGGCAGCGGCGGAGATCAGAACCGACGGGTTTGCCGGAGACAGATGGGGCGCGTGGCGGCGCGTGGAGAGGTTTCTGGCGATGAAATTTTTCAGGTTTTGGAAATCGAGCTCTGACGATCAGAGTGGTAGGCAGCACAGGATGAACGGAGGTCTCTGGAAGCAATTGCAGGAGAAGAGAGGCACGGCTGTTTTTGGAGAAAAATTGTTTTCAGAAAACCCTAGACTAGTTTTAAGAATCACAATGCCAAAAGATTAATTTGGCTCTGATACCATGTTAAGTTTAGAGAGAGAAGCACAGACAGACAGACAGAGAGAATAAACTGTATATTGTGTATTCTAAATAATCATGTACAAATAAAAGAATATATATAGGCCTAGTCTAGTGTACGGTATAGTAAATATATAGTAAACCCTAGGAAATCCTAGACTAGTACAATAACAAATGGTATATACATGTTAACATTCCTGTTCTTTTATTTGAAAAACAAAATGATGTAGCATTGTTTTATTGGAGGATATAGATTGTCACGTCATTTAAAATGTTTAAGACATAAAATTTTTTATACGGTTAAATCCAGGAAATAAAATCTTAATTGTGAAGTGGATCTTATTCCCTAAATATAGACTTTTACACCAAATCCTTTTTAAATTTAATCTCTTTGACAAATGAATAGCGGTTATAGTTAACCACAAACTGTTACATATTTATTTATGCATATATAATTGAATGCCACTTTTAGTTAAAAACAAAAATGTTTAGAATTGTGCAATCCTCATTCCCTACTCAGTTTGGCATGAATTCGATCCCCATCCCATATAAATATATATATATATATATATATAACAATATAACAAGATATTTATTAAGGCGGTAGAACCAGCCAATTATATATATTAAAACAAGTTTAATATAAGGGATGTAAAAAGATAATGCAAAAGATTATTCAAGAAATTACTTTATTGAAAGTAATTACTTACGGATTACAAGTGTTTAATCAAGTTTAATCAAGGATTAGTTGGAAGCTGGAAGCTGGAAGTGTCCATGCTTACAAGTTGCTTACAAGTTTAATATGGGTAGGGGAATTGGTAGACAACCTATTCTAATTCAAGTCTTTCAACACATGAATGCTTGAATATTTTAGAGAGAAAGTTGTTCTAAAAATTCTGCCTACAATACAATGGAAAGCCATATATATAGGCATACAAATGCAATGGAAGGAGTCATCGGACAAGTCTTCAAATGCATGAATTCAAAGTGGTCTTGGGACACCATCATTGAAGACCATTTTCTTTTGGAAAAGAAGTCTTGGAATCTTATGATGACATGGGAGACAAGAAAACTTTTTACTATTTACTTTTCTTTTTGGAAAAGCAATAGTGATGTTGAAGATGTAATTGCCGTAGATGCATTGGCAAGTCTTCGGCAATATTTGCTGCAGAGATTTTGACTACAACTTTATTATTTGTCGGACATGCTTATTAACAGTGCAGATTCTTCTGACAGAATATTTTTACTGTAGTAGACTGACTGTAGTTTTGCTGATAAGTCCTTATTCAAGGAATTGTTCCTCAAGAAGGGCTTCATATTCTTCTACTTCAGCATTTGGGTCTTGGGCATCCTGGTAAAGAGTATCTTCATACCAATTCTTTTTCATTGGAACTGAGAACTGGGAAAGGTGAACCATTTCAGTGGTTGATCCTTCTGAGGATGCTGATGATTTTGCTGGAGATTTTCCTTTGCCGCTGGCAGAGGCAGAGGCTGCTTGGCAGGCTTGGGCAGCTAACTTGCATATTTCTGCAAGCTCTTCAGCGGGATTTTCCTGAAAGGAAATTTGGGATGGAGGGCTGATCTTCAACCTGTTTAATTTCTGGGAATTCATCAAAGACAAAGTTAATGATTCTGTCTCTGTCAAAATTATCCCAACATTTGATTGCAAAATTCCTGATTAAAATATTGTTTTTAATCTGGTAACTCCATTTAACAATCCATGGGACCTTGTATTTGAAGCAGAATAGCAGAACTGGGGGAAGTCTGCTAATATATTCTGTGCACCTGTACATTTGAACAAACTGATTAAGAGCCTGTCTAATCGTTCTGGTGCTCAGAGGGGGATCTTTTTTAGTCTTGGGGGGCACTGTGTTCCATAGAGTATCTGGGATGATCTCTGTTTGGGCACCATGCTTGGACCACCATTTTAAGAACCACATTGGTGGTTGACATTCTGGTTTAGTAAACTGGAAATCCTTGTTGAATTGGATGAACCAGGAATGGGACATATCAGGATATTGGATGAGTAGTATTTGGTACCACGCATCAATATAATCATAATAATTGTACTCAATAGAATGATTTTTTAGGGGCTTGGAATGCCAAGGATGACCCCACTCTCTCAGATGAGTAAATTTAATGATTTCTACCTTATGGAAAAGGATTTGATTTTTAGTGGCTGGAGGTTTTTCCAAAGATAGATTTTATTTCTACAGAACCTTCTTGTTGGAGGATGTTCTGATAAAATTGGATGGTTTTGTATGGAATAGAGGGGCAGTAATGCTGCTGGACTCCATCAGTGGGATGAAGGGGAAAATATGATTTTATTAATAGGAGGGGATCTTCAATCCTTCGGTGTTCGAACTCAATTGGAAAGAGTTTTTCTTCGAAGAGAAGGAAATAAGGGGAAACAGCTTTTTTGTTATTTCTTTGTTTAATTGGGGCTGCTGGGGTAGCAGGAACAATCTTTTTATTGAACGGGTCATAAGGTTCGACCAGGGCTTTAGCAAAGGAAGAACTGCTTTGGATAGGTTTTCCTAGGGATACCATCCTGGAGGAGGATGATGGGTTATTTTGGGAAGAGGCTTGTTGGGGATTGTACCTAACAAGTTGGCTCGGGGTTACCAATTCTGGCTTTATTTCTGGGAGCTTATTGGGTGGAATTTTGCTGGAGGTGGAGGTAGCTTTTTTGGCGTTTTTACCCGCCATCTTTATTCTGCAAAAATTCACGGGTAAGGAAGTCAGGGATGGAGTTTTGGCTTCCTTTAATATATTCAATTTCAAAATCAAAAATACTTAATATAGATTGCCATCGGGCAAAAATGTGTTTTGATGCAATGTTTTCAACATCTTTTTCTAAAACATATTTTGCAGATTTGCAATCAATGCGAATGAGAAATTTTTGATTTATTAAATCAGTATGAAATTTATTGATGCATAGTACTATAGATAAAATTTCTTTTTTAATAGTACTATAGTTATTTTGCGCTTTAGTCCAGACACCAGAATGGAAACGAACAATTTGTTCAGGAGAATCTGGACTGACTTCTTTGCTTTAGAATACCACCGTATCCAATATCAGGAGGCATCAGTTTCAACAATTTTGAAAGAATTTATTGTTGGAATGCCAAGACAAGGCAGAGTCTTAACATATTTTTTAATATCTTGGACAATGGAAGTGTGAACATCTGTCCAAGGGGGAGGATTTGTTTGGAGTCTATCAAATAAAGGTTTACATTGCTTCCTAAGATTTTGATAGAAATCAGCAACATAGTTTAATGAACCCAAAAATCTTTGGAGTTGAGATTTGTCAAGAATTTTATCAGGAAATTTATCAGCAAACTTGATGACTCGATCTATGGGACTGATTTTACCCTGATAGATGTTGTAACCAAGGAATCTTATTTTTGTCTGAAAAAGTTTAATTTTTGGGGAGGAGACTACTAAACCACTGTGTTTAATAGTTTCTAGAAACGTATATAAATGTTTCCAATGTTCATCAATGGATTTACTGAAGATAAGAACATCATCTATGTAGACAATGCAGAATTTACTAAAAGGATTGAAAATGTCATTCATGATGTTTTGGAACTCACTCGGGGCATTTTTTAATCCAAAAGGCATTACATTCCACTCATAATGACCAAAAGGGGTGGTGAATGCAGTTTTATATTTATCATCTTCATGGATCTGGATTTGCCAAAATCCACTTTTAAGATCAAATTTACTAAAAATGACTGAATCACTCAATCGATTTATTAAGTCTTGTTTATTAGGAATTGGATATCTTATCCATTCCAAGACTTTATTTAATGGCTTATAATTTATTACAAGTCTAGGGACACCTCTTTCTAGTTCAGCATTTTTCTGAACATAGAAGGCAGGACAAGACCAAGGGGATTTGCTATGCCTTATTATCTTTTTCTCAAGTAAATCATTAATTTCATTTTTACAAAATTCCATGATTTCTTGATTCATTTGGATAGGTCTGGCTTTAGTAGGGATATTTCTTTCATTAAAATCTTTAATGTAAGGAAGTTTAACAACATGAGTTTTTCTATTCCAGAAAGCATTTGGGAGACTGGAACAAACTTCTTGGTTTAATTGGCTTTGGAATTTTTCAATTTTTTGTTGAAGAATTTCACATTTTAATTGTCGTTCAATTCTTTGAAAATGAATTTCATCTTGTAAGAATTTGACATGTTTTTCTTTACTTTTAATCAAACAAATTGATTGTGAGATTAAATTATCTTGCAACATTTTAATATCATTTTCTTCAAATTGTTGAAGAAATTCAAATTTAACAGGCTGTCCAAAAGGAGCAGTTGTTATACCATCCACATCTGTTGTGAAAGGTAATAATAAATGGATAAAGGGTAATCCAAGGATTACTTTATCACTTATATTTTTAACAAGAACAAATGATGTTTTAAAACAGACTTTGTCTTTACAGACATGAGCATTATTGATCTCATATTTGATTTGCATTTTGCTGCCATTGGCAGAGCTTAATTTTTCATTTGATTTTTCAAAATATTTAGTTGGGATTAGACCTTCCTGAATGCAGTTAAGGTCAGCTCCGGTATCCACCAGAACAATGACTTCTATTTCAAAGTCATCAATTATTAATTTAACATATGTGTGCCATCTGACTGGCGCAATTTTATTCAAGAGATTACAATATCTAATCTCATCATCAGATTTATTTAATCTTTTATAAGAGGATTCGGGTTGTTCATCTTCAGAGGAAGATTCATGATTATTAATGGGTTTGAAGATTTTATCGAGTTCAAGGATAGATACTCGGTCTTCTAATTTATTATTTTTATTTTCCAATTTAAGATTTTTATCTTCAAGTTGTTTGTTGACATCTTTTAATTGGATGATTTCTTGTTTAATTTGTTTTATTTCAAGTTGTAAGTCTTCAAGGCTTACTTTCTTTGTTTTAAGCTTATTAAATCTTTCAAGAGTTTCTGAAAGGCTTATTGTGGGTTTAGGAAATTTATTATCTTTTACTTCATCTTTTTTATTAAGCATTTTCCTAAGTTTGTGAAGCATGCTTGATTTTAGATCTGGGTCATTAATTTTACTTATTGCTTCTAGGAGTAATTCTTCTTGTTCTTCTTGTTTAGACATGACATTTATTCTTTTATCTGCACAACAATTATCTGTGCATCCAAATTTTATATCTGGGGTTGAGGACGATGAAGATGAATATTCATCAGAGGAGGATTCAATCTCATCTGGTGATATTTCATTTTCACTATCAGTATTTCTTAATTCAAGAAGATTATATAATTCTTCTTTTTCTTGATCATTTATTTGGAGTTGGTTTATTTTTTGTTTAACTTTACAGTCATTAGCAAAATGACCATATTTACCACATTTAAAACATTTTGTTTTCTTTTTATCAAATTTTTTATTATCATATTTTTTATAATTTTTATTAGATTTTTTAGAAAATTTCTTATTTTTGTTATAGTATTCATTGGGTTGAAAATTTTTCTTTTTCTTCCAAATCCTACCTTGTTTATTATATTTTTCTTTTTTATGTTTAGTATATTTTCTTTGGGAAGGAGCTATGGATGAGATTCCATATTGCTCACAGAAGTTTCCCATTTCATATTTAGCTTTTCTTTTATTATCATATTGCTGTTTGGCAATACGTTGTTCAATACACATTTTCAAACCTTCTTGTTTGATTGTGCTTATTATATCTCCATAAGTTAGGGTATCATAATCAATGATCCCATTGGAGTTGCTTAATACTGTCCTAATTTTATGGGCAAAAAGATTAGGTAAACCATCAATGAATTTTTCTTTCCAAAATGGTTTGTTACTATCATCTCTTAGCATAACTCTAGAGGTAAAGACATCTTCATACCATCTAAAGTCACTCATGGTTGGACATTTAAGATTACTTAATTGGTCGTGGATCCTAGAGGTAATGTTACTAGGTTGGCCAATAAAATGTCTTATTATTGTGAAAACAAGAGTATTAACTCCATCAGGAATTCCCATTCCTATTCTTTCATCGAAGAGAGGATTGCCTTCTTCGTCTCTTTTAACAGAATTTTTTATTAATTCTCTAGATTCTTCAGTGAGATGTTTTTCCCACCAAGATTTTAGTTTTCCAGAGAAACCTGTGGCTAATAAATCAACTATTTCAATGTGATTTAATTGATGATTAGTCATATAACTATTAGCTACCATAGTTAAATGGCTGAGTTTATTAAGAACTTCCTGCTCAGAAAGTCCATCAATGTTCCACTCATAAAGTTTATCCGCAGACACCGAGAATTGGTGCTGAAAACTTCTTTCTTCAAATTGCATATCTGGAGGTGTTGGCCTTGGATACCAATTTTTTGTGAAAGTTGTTGGGTTTGGTTTTTTATTATAGAGATTCTTTGGAGTTTCCCAAAGGCTTTTTCAAGTTTATTAATTTCTTCATCAGAAGTGGCTTCTGAGTTTGAAGAACATGTTTCAATAGTTACTATGTCTTTGTTTATTACATTTAATTTGAAGAAGTAGAGGGTTCATCCTTTACTTTGTTTAAATCTTTTAACATTTGATCTATCTTTTCCCTAGTTTTTGTTTGACTAGTTTTAAGACTTAGATTTGGCTTTAATTCTTGAGTTTTTATTAAAGGAATGTCTGTTTTGACTGGTTTTGACTCAATATTGATTGAATCAATTTTAGTTTCAATTTTATCAAGTTGATCACCAATAACATTTAAACATTTATTGGTATAGTTATTTTGTTCAATTATTTTTCTTTCTTCATCCTTTTCTGACTTAGTAGGAGGAATTTTAAAAGGGGAGGCTTTTACTAAATCTTTTTTCATCTTTTCCAACGTTTATTAGAATACTTTCTTTTGGGGGATGGGAGGATTCAACGGTTGATGTTTTGTCATGTTTTATCCATTGGGATTTAGTAACTACATTTAATTTTTTGAGTTTTGGATAGTAATTATCAACAAAATCAAAGAAGTGAATTTCTCTTCTTAAATCTTGCATTACTATTTTCCATTTATTATAAATTAATTGTTTTTCTTCTTTATTGTGGGTTTTGCGATGTTTTTCGCGACGACCCTTGTTTTTCTCAGAATCAAATTCTGAATTTAACATTTCCCAATTTATTTCAAAAGGTTTTTTAATGAACATTTAATTGGTTATCTTCACCATACATTTCTGAGGGTGTTGGTTCTAGTGATTCATTATCAGATCCAACAGCTTCATTTGTTTTATTATTATTATTATTATTATTATTATTATTATTATCAACCGTATAATAGGCTGATTCAACTTGAGAAGATGTTGATTTAACACCTTTTTGTTTAATATCTAAGTTTTTATTCTTTTCTTTTTGTTTATTAAGATTTAATTCATTTAGATATTTTTCTAAATCCTTTTTCTTTTTCTAGATCTTGGTCTCTTTTACTAGTTGAAGAAGAACCAGAAAATGAGTGTCTAGAACTTTGATATTTTATTAAAGGAGGTATTCTAGGTTTGCTATGGTCAAACTTAATCTTTACAGTACCATCGTGGTATTGTACAACAGATTCTAAGTTATCTTGTTCAGCAATGTTTATTGGGGTTTGAATTGTGGGTGGCATCTCTTTTGGGAGATCCCATTCATCAGGAAGTTTGAATATCTTCCCATTTAATCATTTTGGGGACATTAATATTAATGTCTTCTCTACTAGCTTGAAGCAGTAAAGTTTGTTCTTGAGGATCTTTTATTAAAGCTTGAGGATTTAAATTTGTTTTAAACAACTTATAGTATATTCTGTATACTAAAGCAAGAGGACGACTTCCTTCTATCATGTGATATCCAGAAGTATTTATTCTTAGGGTGAGTGCTTTTTCAGGAGGCACCATCATCAAGACTTATTGTTAAATCAGGGTTAGCATTAAACCATATTGGACCATGGCCGAGATTTGCTTCGACCATTCCTAGACGCGCTTGACCTTCATTTGTAAATCGAGCATCTAAAAGTCTTAACAAGACAGAGGCATTGATTCCTCGTCTAGTGAGGGGTTTAATTCCAACTTGAATTAGTCCTATGTGGATGAATTTAAAACCATTATTTTTAAATGTTTTCATTTCCGATTTTCGGAACAAAAGACATTCTTCTTTATTTTTATTAAGAGCATAAGCTCGTTCAACAGTTTTTACTTTGTGCTCAAATTTGAACACACTATCAGCCCATGAGGTTCTATAAACCTCTTTTTTATTAATTTTTGGAAGACTCCAATTTTGGAGATCCGAATTCAGAATGAGGAAGAGTTTCGTCTTCTTCATGGACAATGTCACTTAAGGTTGCCAAGCTACTAGATCCTGATCTAGAGCTAATGGTTGAATTAGATCTGCGAAGTTTATTAAACATTTTCAAGTTTACCAATTTATTATGTTTATCTTTTTAATCTTTTTAATGTTTTCTCTCTTACTAAAATGCTAGGTTCTCTCACTTCCTATACCCTGTCCGCTCATGCCCACCGCTCATGCCTCTACACTCGGGACTTATTGTTTGGAAAAGGACTCACTGTTTGGGTGAGGGTACTCAGATTTGAGATAGATAGTTTAATAGCAAGGGATAGACAATATCAAGATTATGAAGAAAACACAAAGAACTGATAACCAAGAAAAGAAGAATAAAAGATAAGCAACACAGATATTAACACAACCACCAACAAAAGATGAAGATGAACTTGGCTCTGATACCAAAGGGGGAAGCAGCGCATATATAAAGCAATATATATTAGTATATGCAATATATATATGATTAATAAGGCGGTAAAACCAGCCAATTATATATAATATAAGATATATATATATATATATATATATATATATATAATACAATATAAATATATATATATAAAGATATATATATAACAATATGACAAGATATTTATTAAGGCGGTTGGACCAGCCAATTATATATATTAAAACAAGTTTAATATAAGGGATGTAAAAAGATAATGCAAAAGATTATTCAAGAAATTACTTTATTGAAAGTAATTACTTACGGATTACAAGTGTTTAATCAAGTGGATTAGAAGCTGGAAGTGTCCATGCTTGCTTACAAGTTTGATATGGGTAGGGGAATTGGTAGACAACCTATTCTAATTCAAGTCTTTCAACACATGAATGCTTGAATATTTTAGAGAGAAAGTTGTTCTAAAAATTCTGCCTACAATACAATGGAAAGCCATATATATAGGCATACAAATGCAATGGAAGGAGTCATCGGACAAGTCTTCAAATGCATGAATTCAAAGTGGTCTTGGGACACCATCATTGAAGACCATTTTCTTTTGGAAAAGAAGTCTTGGAATCTTATGATGACATGGGAGACAAGAAAACTTTTTACTATTTACTTTTCTTTTTGGAAAAGCAATAGTGATGTTGAAGATGTAATTGCCGTAGATGCATTGGCAAGTCTTCGGCAATATTTGCTGCAGAGATTTTGACTACAACTTTATTATTTGTCGGACATGCTTATTAACAGTGCAGATTCTTCTGACAGAATATTTTTACTGTAGTAGACTGACTGTAGTTTTGCTGATAAGTCCTTATTCAAGGAATTGTTCCTCAAGAAGGGCTTCATATTCTTCTACTTCAGCATTTGGGTCTTGGGCATCCTGGTAAAGAGTATCTTCATACCAATTCTTTTTCATTGGAACTGAGAACTGGGAAAGGTGAACCATTTCAGTGGTTGATCCTTCTGAGGATGCTGAAGATTTTGCTGGAGATTTTCCTTTGCCGCTGGCAGAGGCAGAGGCTGCTTGGCAGGCTTGGGCAGCTAACTTGCATATTTCTGCAAGCTCTTCAGCGGATTTTCCTGAAAGGAAATTTGGGATGGAGGGCTGATCTTCAACCTGTTTAATTTCTGGGAATTCATCAAAGACAAAGTTAATGATTCTGTCTCTGTCAAAATTATCCCAACATTTGATTGCAAAATTCCTGATTAAAATATTGTTTTTAATCTGGTAACTCCATTTAACAATCCATGGGACCTTGTATTTGAAGCAGAATAGCAGAACTGGGGGAAGTCTGCTAATATATTCTGTGCACCTGTACATTTGAACAAACTGATTAAGAGCCTGTCTAATCGTTCTGGTGCTCAGAGGGGGATCTTTTTTAGTCTTGGGGGGCACTGTGTTCCATAGAGTATCTGGGATGATCTCTGTTTGGGCACCATGCTTGGACCACCATTTTAAGAACCACATTGGTGGTTGACATTCTGGTTTAGTAAACTGGAAATCCTTGTTGAATTGGATGAACCAGGAATGGGACATATCAGGATATTGGATGAGTAGTATTTGGTACCACGCATCAATATAATCATAATAATTGTACTCAATAGAATGATTTTTTAGGGGCTTGGAATGCCAAGGATGACCCCACTCTCTCAGATGAGTAAATTTAATGATTTCTACTATGGAATATAGGATATTGATATTTAGTGGCTATATATATATATAGATATATATATTAGATGATCAGAATCAATTGAGATTGCTAATAACAATGAGACACATTTTACTCCACCCTTTAAGATCAATTCATTAAGATATCTCATGACAGAATAACATCATTTTACATAATTATAGCTAGAATCATAAAACTCATGAAAGAATTTCATATAATAATTCAAATGAATATTTTAAAAATATGATATTCTGCCTCATGCTCCTTTTCAGTTTTCACGAAGTTATATTGTCATACAATGACTTTCATCATTGATTTAACTTTTAAAGTAAAAAGGAAATGAAACTTTTATGGTCAAAACACATATATAGTAAAAGTATCATTTTTCGACGTATTTGCAAGTATTAATAGTTATTTAGCATTTAACTTGGAAAAAAAATCAACCTAATTGTAGCAATTTATAATCTAAACAAATCTTTACTAATGGATAATGTGTAGAATTCAATGGACTTAAAGGTCCAGGTCTACAGATTAGGGAAGAAAGCTCTTGGGTCAGTAATCCCGTTGAGGGCTGGGCCCAATAGGACGGTAAGTTGGACCAGGGACAAAACCTTGAGGGTTGCAAAGCCCAAAGAGGACAATATTGAGTAGTGCGTCGGTTGGTATCGGGGCCAGAGATGTTACAAAATGATAGCCTAATGGTACTCATGTGTAGAATTCAATGGACTTAAAGGTCCAAGGTTCTACACATGAGGGACGCGCTTTGGGGATGGTAAATCCGTTGAGGGTTGGGCCCAAAAGACGGTAAGTCCGAACCAGGGACAAAACCTTGAGGGTTGCAAAGCCCCAAAGAGGACAATATTGAGTAGTGCGTCGGTTGGTATCGAAGCTAGGGACGTTACACACCACCACCGCAGTCTCAATCTCAACCTTAACTTCAACCTCAACCTCAACCTCAGCTCTTATATGCGCCTCCGCTGCCACCGCCTGCGATGGCCATGGGTTATGGGTTTGAGGTTTTTCTGATTTAATTCGTGGGTTTTTCTGATTTGGGGTTGTGGTTGTTTTGCCTTGGTGGGTCTGTGATTGTGGGTGGGGCTTTGTTTGGCGCGTTCGAAGGTGGCTGCGTTGAGTGCCATGGGTTGTGGTTGCCATCGTGGGCTGTTTGTTGCTGTCGTGGGTTGTGGTTTCTAGCATGGGTGTGGTTGTTTTTGCGGTGGTGAGTCTATGATTGTAGGTGTGGCTTTGTGTTTGGCGCGTTCGGAGGTGGCTGGGTCGAGTGCCATGGGTTGTGGCTTGTTTGTTGCCGGCTAGGTGTGTTGTTTTTGCGGTTTCTATGATTGTAGGTGTGGCGTGGTGGGGTTGTTGTTGCCGGCGTGGGTTGTGGTTTTCGGCATGGTTGGTCTGTGATTTGTGGGTGTGTGGTTTGTTTTTGCTAGTGTTGGGAAGTCTTAAAAATAAAATTGTCTTATGATATTTTAATAAGATGTTTTGTAAAATAAATAGTGGGTTGTGATGGGTTTTGTATAAGTTGATATGTAAAATAAAAAAGTGGGTTTTTGAATAGGTAAAATAGAGATTTTATACAAAATCGGCTGGGAATGCTCTTATACCAAGGCTCAAGTGACAGGTTAAAAAATTGTTCCAAGTCCTCAAGTGATTGTGATTGAGTGAAATACTTTCAGAAAATCGAGATTAAAAATTATTTTCTAAATTTTTCATTTTAGCAGTTCAAATAAATATATTAAAAAAGTATTACTAAGCTATATAAAATATTATATATTATATATTTAAAACTTAGGTCAAGGTCAAGTACATTAGGTTCTAGTTAAATTCAAATACATTGAATTTAAATATTCTTGGAAAAGATAACATTGTTTGTGTTTCATTGGTTAATGCAACCATGTGTTTGAATTCAATTAGGAACTAATGTACCTAATAAAATTATACCTAAATTTTACCAAAAAAAAAGGAAATCACGTTATTTATTAGAAAATTCACCGTACTTATTGCATGTGAGGAAAACTCATTAAACCAATCAAACAGAATCCCAATCCCAAGATCATCGGATTTCAGTTTAATTATTCTAATGTATGTTGTGAAGTCAAGAGCATGTGATATTATTAAAAGAGGAAAGAAAGAAGACATACTTATAGTAATTATTTAATAGTTTAGGAGTATAAATAAATACATAATTTCCTTCTCACATGAATAGTGGGTCCCACCACATAAATGATAGGATTTACTAATTAAATTTATGTTAGAACTCACCACTCTTTCTTGTGAGGGGGGACTACGTATTTATTTGTAGTTCAGAGCTACTGAATAATTTTTCTCTTTTAACATTCATAGTATTTCATTTCATATTGATGTTATTGAATTTAATTATTTTAATTTGTGATGTGACATAATAGGGGCCATATTCACTGCAATAGTTTAATATACAATCTCTGCAATGATCCAATAATAACACGTCACCTAATAAAAAAACTTTGACTTAATATCTGACATGTTTGTTTAGTTTAACACATCATATATTTTTTATTAGTTGATGTATTATTATTAGAGCATTGCAAAGATTGTATATTAAACCATTGTAGTTGATATGCTCCCAACATAATACTAATTAAATCCCATGTATTAATTCTAGAAAAAAATTATTCAATAATCTCAGACTATAAATAAATGCGTAGTCCCCTCTCTCACAGTGTGGTGGCTCTTACCATGAATTTAGTTAGTGAGACCCACCATTCATTTGAGAGGGGGACTGTTGATTTATTGGTAGTCCTAGACTACTAATTAATTACTCTCAAAATTAAATTCATTGACATGATTTAAATTAGAAGAGATTTGAAAGAGTTAAGTTCTAATGTTAGAAATTTCAAAGTCAATCATACTGAAGTTGACTTTGTTACTTTCGAAATAAATTTTGACTACTCTAGATTCAAAAGTTAAGGAGGTTGTGTGTCTGTCATTTGGTAAAGAAAGGGGAAAGATGTTGGGTTTACTGTAATGGGTCGGGTGTATGGATACTGAAGTTGGTCCAGTTTGCCATGAGTTTTCTTTTTTCTTTTTTCTTAAGAGTTAATTTTAAATAAATTTTATTGTGTTATGTAATATTAAAATATAACACATCATCTCTCCCTTAGCTACATAGTAAAAAAAACTAATGGAATTAGATGGAGAGACTAACATTGCTATTTTTAAACTTTAGGGACAATAACACTTATTTCAAACTTCAGGACCAATAACGCTCAATGAATAAACTTTAAGGATCAACATTGTATTTAAACTTTTTTTAAAGCTATCAAATCAGATCTAGAGTGGGTTTGGTATGAGATAATTTTTTTAAGATTCCTATAAATGTTAAAATAGATGAGAGATTAAAAGTGGTCATTTAAAAAAAGAGAGAATGAGTGAATGACTTTTGAATCTAGAGTTATCAAAATTATATGCAGCTAATTTATTGGGGATTGAATACTTTATTTATATTTACCTTTTTTAAGGTTATTTTATTATTATTAGGACTTGGGCCAGACTTAGAGTAATAAATTATTGTTCTTTGTAGCTTATACCCCCGGTAAAGAATTAATTTAATAAATTTGGGATTTTTTTTTTAATTTTTGCCTTTTCAAATTTTTTATAATTATTTTATCAAATTTTTTGAGATCTTTCAAAATTATAAAGGTTTTAAAAAATGTTTGGGGTTGAAATCTGGGGTTCTCTCACGCATATGACCACCCATGATAGCAGCAACAAAGACTGTCAACCTTTTTTTAAAAAAGAAAAACAAATAACAATTGTCGTTCCGTACTTCTTTTAATTAATTTATTTTTTGAATGACAGATCTATCGCAGCGGTACCATCCTTTTTGCAGAGACTTCGTTGCAATTATGCGACATATCTTTATGTTCACCAGGACTCTAGTATTGTAAGATCTTGATTTTGAATTATATTAGGTTGTTGGGTTTTTTTAGACATATCTTTATGTTGACTAGGACAGGTGAACATGCCATGCAAGTTATATAAGTATGGTTGAGATTGAACCATATCATCAACAAAAAAGAAAAAGAAAAAGAAAAAAGAGATTGTACCATATCAGTTAAATTGATTATCTAAATATATTTTAACTAATTAATATAATTTTTATATGGAAAATTGAAGGGGGATAATTAGAGTCAATTTCAGCCATCAACCTATGGAATTCATAGTTGGGATCTATCTAGATATACCATGAATCTACCTCAAAAAATATTGAGGATACAGATTGATAAATAATACTAATAAGTAATAACTCTATTTACAAATTACAACTACTCATTTCAGATCATAGGTTTTAAATTGTTCATTCACTATTGGATTTATAAGGAGTTTCCTTATTTATACACAGGGAACTGTTAATTATATTACCATTTGACAATAAATGTGATTAGTGTCATATCAATAATATAATAAAGTTTAAATACTGTTTTGGTCCTTAACTTTTGGCGTTTGTGTCAAATTGGTCTCTAACTTTCAATGTGTCAAATTGATCCTCAACCTTTCAACCTTGTATCAAAATGGTCTTTTCATTAAGTGTTAGATGGTAATTATAAGAAACAACATTTGATATACATTGGAAAGTGTAATTATTCAATTATAAATAAATTAATTTCTTAATTACCTTATTCTATTATGTTTAAAAGTTGACATCTAGTGGTATCCTTAGCATCACTTTTGTACATAATATGAGTATAGAAATATGTATATTGAGTAAATCTAATATTATTACCAAAAAAATATATAATCTAACTCTTTTTTTTTTTTAATACACAGATTAGGGAATAATAAATGAAAAAGTCTAGGACCACATAATTTACCACAACTTTGGGCACAACCCACTAATTTGCTGTGTGCTAGTTGGTGGAAAATGCAGGTGAGACCAATGATATACCCGAGTAAAATAAGTGTTAACTACTCATATGATGGCACAATCACAAATTATTATCGTAGCAAAATTGATAATAAATATTCAACAAGATGCGATGCACGTTTTTTTAAGGGTTAAATACATTGTTGGTCCTTAATATTTACCTAAGTTGCACGTTTGGTCTCTAACGTTTAAAACGGACAGAAATGATTCACAACATTTCAAAATCGTGCACCATTGGTCATTCCGTTAGTCTTCGTTAACTTTGTGCATTCGTGATTAACGGATTGATGACGTGGTCAATTTTTAATTAGGGTAACATTTTTTTTTTTTTTCATTTACAACTAGGATATGACATGACATGCTCATTTAAAATAAATCCAACCCGAATTGAAATAAACCCCACCCAATTAAAAAATCAACCCATCCCTAAACATAAACCCAATCTCTCTCTTTTCCATCTCCACCATATACCATTGGCCTTGGCATGTTCCTATGCACTCTTTACACGTAATAGAAACTCCATGGAACTCAAATCTCCCTCGAACTTCAAAATCTCAACAAATCCTAGCCATCCAAGCAAGCTATCCACGACCTATAAGGAAACCAGCAAGTAACGCATAAACAAATGGTAGTCTAGTAGAATCCAATAATCCAAGGGACATAGTTGTGCTCACGGTTACTATTTTAATGATCAGCGCCATTTGTAGTGGGGACCAAAGCGTCAGCAAAGTCTCAATGTTCAGCGCAAGAATTTTTTTACTAACTCATTATTGCTATTTTAACCCCGACTCGAATGTAACAAGTGAGACAACGAATTTGCCACTGTGATGATGGTTCAGGCAAAGATGGTGATGGTGGTTCAGGCAAAGATGGAGGGTGCCACGGTGATGAGGAGGGAGAAGATAAAGATTGGGTTTAATTTTAGGGTTGTGTTGATTTTTTTAATGGGTGGGGGGGTTTATTTCAATTCGGGTTGGGTTGATTTTAAATGGGTATGTCATGTCATATCTTATAAATGAAAAAAAAATGTCACCTCAATAAAAAATTAATCACGTCATCAATCCGTTAGTCACGTATACACAAAATTAATGAAGACTAACGGAAGGACCTATGGTGCACGATTTTGAAATATTAGAGACCATTTCTGTCCATTTTAAACGTTAGGGATCAAACGTGCAACTTAAGTAAACGTGAAGGATCAATAGTGTATTTAACCATTTTTTAAAAAGAAAAAGACGCTTGCCAGTAATTCATTGGTTTACATGCACAAATTTATTATGGTTATCTTTGTGTTTCTTGTTATCTCTGCACAATTAATTTGACTTTATTTTTTGAAAAATGTATAAAAATTTCATCTAATGGAATATTAAATGTATCTTAACAAGTGCATTTGGACTTTGGAGTACTTGTTAACAAAAGGCTTATTGTAAACTGAGAGTAAAGGGAAAACTCACAGAATTTTTTCATTCAAAACACTTTTTACGACATGTGTCCTTTTCAAAATAGATAAAATGTATCTAGAGCTCCTGAGGGGGGTTTCACTTAGATCCTTGGACTTTGGCACGTACCAAAGTTTGAGTCCTAAATTAACTAAAAACAATATATATGGGGTTTAAGTACGACCCTTTTCAACAAGAGTATAGATGCATTTAGCCATTCACCCTCTTAAAAACTGACATCCTTCTTCTTGTTGTTTATTTTATTTTATTTTATTTTAATTTGTTTTTTTGGGGTTACACTAGGTGTTTTCCCTTTTTACAATTAAGTGTAAAATTAATGGAATCTTTTAATTTTTCTTATGTAAAGTTTTTTCCCCTAACTCTCCCCCCTGACCCTATAATACATATATGATACACACAATTGGGAATCCGGTTAAGACCAAACCATGGCAAGATAACCAAATAGAGTTGAATACTCTTTGTGAGTTTAGGTCAAAATCACTGACAATGGAGTTTATGGGATTTTATTAGATTTAGTATGTACGTCGCGGCATATCATATTATCATTTGTTGCCCAATGTGAATCATGCTTTGCAAATTATAATTAAATTTCATTTTTTTCCCGGGATGATTAATGTTGGAAAGTGTGAATGCAACCTTATTTATTGGGTCTTCTTACTAAGGAGTAAGGACACATATTACAAATTTTAAATATTAATATGATATATATTATAATTATATATATTATTAGATATAATACTCTTCTAGCCAATTCTACATTGGAGAGAGAGAGAGAGAGAGAGAGAGAGAGAGAGCTCGATTTACTCTATACTATAATATAAAATACCGAATTTTTTTTTTTTGGTTCATCATATTGGCCACATAAGTTTTTGAAATCTCACAATTTTACACCTCATTATTTTAATATATATTTTCTAATTGAATTTAAATTTTATTCTATAATTAAATTTCCATTAGAATCTTGACAATTACCATTATATAAAACACAATCAAATAAATATCTAATACTATAATTTTTTATATATAAACACAATAATAATAAATGTTTTTTAATTATTATAAATTTTCATATTTAAAAAAAAATAAATAAAAGTGAGAAAAAATCATATTATGTTAAACTTTCTATAATACAAGTTACTGACTAATATACATATATATAATATTAAAAAAAAAGTGGACACATGCCACCTTAGAGTAAGTGTGGCTCCTCTAGTAATTACATTTGACTTTACATAAAGATAACTTGGGTTTTGGATCACACTAACTAATAATTTAATTGATTACTTTCTTAAAAAAAGGGAGGGTGAGAGGATATCGATAATTTATATGTTTCAATATTTGCATTTTCTTGAAAGAGAGAGAGAGTACATCACACTAACTAATAATTTAATTGATTAGTTTCTTAAAAAAATGAGAAGGTGAGAAAGAGTTTCTCAGAGAGAGAGAGAGAGAGAGAGAGATTCATTTCTTATAACCTCTTGAAGAAGATTCATACTCAAGTTTAAGCCTTGCAAACCCACAAGGCGCCACCACTTCTTTTGTTCCTCTTCTAGCCAATTCTACATTGGTCGGAAGTTCTTGACACACAAAACCTGTTTTGAGTGTTAAATATATGTCGCAAACGTTTATGCAACATCATCATTAAATAGTGAACGACAACATAGGTAGCCTCATATTTCTTTCTCTCTCTTTCTCTGTCATATTGATATTCTAACATGTTTGTACATTGTTCTGAAATGGCTTCCTTTGGAGAAGACAAAAGAGTAAACATGTATATATATAATGATAATTTTGTATAATCTCTAACGTAACTTTGATGTTACAATTATGGCTGCTGAGATGTTGGTCATAACTCATAACTATATATATACATATATGATTTACTAAGTGACTCTAATTGTTTCATGCAAACGTAAAAAAATTAATAGAGTGGTATCGTTATCATCACTAGTAGCCGTACACTTCAATTGAAGCTAAAAAAGAATGTGGAAGCTCAAGGTAGGAGAGGGCAGCAATGATCCTTACCTCTTTAGTACAAATGACTTTGCCGGAAGACAAACATGGGTGTTTGACCCCGAGGCTGGTACCCCAGAAGAGCGAGCTGAGGTTGAAGAGGCTCGTCAAAATTTCTACAAGAATCGGCATCAAGTAAAAGCCTGCAGTGATCTTCTCTGGCGAATGCAGGTACCCTCCTAGCTCTTCTCTCTTTTATCTTTAGCAATATGGTTTTCTATACAGTAAAAGTAGTTATGTTTCTGTCATTGTCACGACCTTTCACATGGAATCAAATTCTGTATCGTGGTTTATTTAGTGGGACAAGCTCCTATGCATTTTGGAAGGGATCAAATTCTGACACGTGATCATTTTAGAACATGCTCCTGTATATACATGCATGCTCTTCTCTTTTTGAGATAAAGTCATTGACAAGTCACTACTTTTATTTTATTTTTACTCTTTTTCTATTAGAACTCTCTCGTACTGTTTGCCAAACATGGATTAGATCAAAATTGGAAAATTTTATACCTGGAACCGGAATAGACAAAATATTACGATTTTCCTTCAGCCAAAACTTAAGGTCCTAAAAAATGAAATTGAAAATGTCACTTGACGTCAAATCTCCTCGTAGGATCTCATCCCATATATCGAAAAAGGGATCGGGGTAGGATTGCCCCCCAATGATCGGCATAGGATCGGTAGGATGAAATCCTATGATCTACTCTGATCCCACTAAACATGCTATTTGGCCAATAATTATGGGTTGATGAAAGTACGAGCCTAATAGATAAAAACAGCCCAAATTAAAACTAGCTTTTAGCCCAAAAAACTTGGAAATGCAAAGAAATCTTTTTTCTTAATTAAAATCCAGTCACACCCCACACAATACTCAGCTCCCAAAATCCCTAAACCCACATTTTCGCTGTCGCTGTGCCTCCGTCACCCTTTGTCGTTTCCAACCTCGCCTGCTCGCCTTCAATTTCATTGTTCAAACTTTACTGTTCAATTGTTTTTAACGTTTACTAATATTTTTCTGTAGATTCAGATTATGATGATAGGAATTTTAGAATGGATGATTGAATGTTTAGCTTATGAGTACTGTTGACAATGATATTCATATAATTTCGTACTAATTGCTATTTATAATTACTTATTAGAATTGAAATGCAATATCTTTTGTCAATATAATGTAAATAAATGTATCATATGATAGAAATTATCTTGAAGCAAAACTTTTATTTTTTATTTTTTTATGGATAATATCATATTCTAGAACATTTAATACAAAGCCAAAATGTGTTTTTACACTGACAAATTAGGATCACGATCCAATATCCACGAAGTACATCCTGCGTAATCCCGATTTTAACAACCTTGCTTAACGTAATGACCAAATCTTCTCCTTAGGGTTGGCAATGAATTTTGGGGCCTAAGGCGAAATCATTAAGCAAGGGCCTTTTTGTGAATTTTCACCAAAATTCTGTACAGTAGATAATAACAAATAATTAAAATTATTTATGAATACAGTGAGCAAAATCACCAAGTGATGAGCAGCTACTACAAAGAAGCTTTAAAAAAACAAAAACAAAAGATCAAGGAGTATAATAAGGTGAGGAGAGAGCAAAACAATTGAGATTAATTTCTTCAAGAATTAACATGGAGAGATAAAAAGAATGTTTTTCTTTTTTGCAGATTTCAAGATAGTTTTTAGAGTAATAAAAAGATGGAAAATGTTATTAGAGTAATATAGTTTTTCTCTTTCCAGATTTCAAGAGATAAACGTAGATTTTTATTAATGGATTTGTTTTGCTAGCAATTAACTCAAATTTTAATTTTTGTAAAAGTGTTTTGTTTGACTTTAATTTTGTCCCTTCAGCTTCTCCACCTAATTTATGTGTTTTGGGATAGCGTGGCCTCATATTTAATCTTCTTTGAGACTTTTTAATAAGCAATGTATTCTATTGGCCAATGGAGAGGGCCTTATTTTTTTAATCTTTTCTAGTTGATATATATATATATATATATATATATATATATATATATATATATATATATATATATATTAAATGGGTCTTTTTTAAACATATGGAAGGGATACTGACTGACACATTATCATTTTAAAACATACTCCTGTACATGCATGTTCTTCTCTTTTTGAACTAAAGTCATTGACAAGTCACTGCTTTTATTTTATTTTTACTCTTTTTCTATTAGAACTCTCTCGTACTCTTTGCCAAACCTGGATAGATCAAAATTGGAAAATTTTAAACCTGGAACCCCAATAGAGAAATACTATGATTTTCTTTCGATTTTCTTCAAAATAAAATGAAAATGTCACTTGACGTATATGACCAAATCTCCTCCTCCTCAGGGCTGGCTTAATGAATTTTTGGGCCTAAAGCAAAATCATTAAGCAATGGCCTTTTTGTGATTTTCAAGTAGATAAATTTTCAAGTAGACACATTAATTAAAATTATTAAATGAAAAACCAGATAATAGAAATCTTTACACCAAATTGATGAGCAGCTAGAAGCTTTATTAATGAAAGAAATTTAGTAAGAGATGTTTTTTGTTTGATTTTAATTTTGTCCTTTCAGCTTCTCCACCTAATTTCTGTGTTTTGGGATAGCGTGGCCTCATATTTAATCGTATCTTTGAGACTTTTTAATAAGCAATGCATTCTATTGGCCAATGGAGAGGGCCTTATTTTTTTAATCTTTTCTAGTTGATACATTATATATATATATATAGAGCGGATCCCTGCTCCTCCTCATCATCTCTTTGTCATACACCAAAAAAAAAAAAAAAAAAAAAAATTCCCTCGTAACTTATAACTCGTATGTTCTCCTACATAATTGGAAGAAAATGATACGTAACATAAATAAATGCCCAAATGAAGTCATGCTTTAGTGAAAAAGTCTAAAACAATTAGGAGTCACATTGATATATATATATATATATATATATATATATATATATATATATAAATTCAATAGTTAGAAAATAGAGATTTAAACCCGAATATTTTCATTAAAAATATTAAGAAGTGTCAATTGATCTATAACTCTTGATCGGGTGGAGGTTTTTATGTGTTTATTATCATTTGTGTCACATAGATCCAGAGTGTTATACACTGGAGGGGAAATTATATTATATGTGCCTGGTTCAGGTAACAAAATTTATTAGTATATATATATATAATAATAATAATAATTTATTAACAATTATTATTAATGTAATTTTTAACATTTGTTGCATTTAAAAATGATAAAAACTTTAACAACATAGTTAAGTCATTTTTGGTAATTTTCATTCATAACAGGAACTTTAGACCTATATTATCTAAATGCTTAAGGGATATAAACAACACTTTTTACAGGTTTTACGAAACACTTAACTTTGATTTTAAAAATAATATTTTCAAAACACACATTTTAAAATCACTAATTTTTAAAACCACACTTTTTGAGACAACTAACCCAAATGGGTAGTACATACCATTCTTGTGCCAAGTAACTCCATAAACGTATGTATTGCACGTCATAAAATTAATGTGTTTGTTTCATATGAGTCAATAAATATTAAGACAGTCAATTTACTCAAAACTCTATTAAAGTTTCAATTGTGACTCATTAATTATTAAGATAGTTTCGATGATATTAGTAAAATATTTTCTTTTATAGGACAAATTTCACTTTCCCCTCTTTATTTATGAGATCTGGTACAATATTAAAACTATTATTTCTTTTGACTAATCTGTGCATCGCACAAACATTAAAATTTAAAATTTTCATATTATACTTTTAAAAAATTACTTTAATTTGAATAAAAAATAATCGTTATTGGAACTATAGTTGTTCATCGTACCAAGTTGTATTATTATAACTGACAAGATCTAATTATATCCTCCTTTCATTATGAAAATGATTGTAGTTTCTGAGAGAGAAAAACTTCAAACAAACAATTCCGCCAGTAAAGATTGAGGATGGAGAGGAAATCACATATGAAAAGGCCACAAGTGCATTGAGGAGGGCTGTCCATTTCTTTGCAGCCTTGCAGTCTTGTGATGGCCATTGGCCTGCTGAAAATGCTGGCCCCATGTTTTTCCTTCCTCCCTTTGTGAGTTACATTTCCAATATTGTGATAATCACTTAATAAAATAGATATTGTTCTGGAAATATTTGTAACTGCTATTTATCTTGTATTTGATCCAAAAAATGCAGGTACTATGTTTGTACATTACAGGACATATTAATACTGTGTTCCCTGCTGAGTATCGAAAAGAAATCCTTCGTTACCTATACAATCACCAGGTACATATTCTTGGAAGCTCTACATGTTAATTGGACTAACATGTGTAGAAATTATGCTATAAATTTATTATATTTTAGAATGAAGATGGTGGCTGGGGATTTCACATAGAAGGCCACAGCATCATGTTCTGCACGGTTCTTAGCTACATTTGTATGCGTATCCTTGGGGAAGGACCTGATGGTGGTCAGGACAATGCTTGTGCAAGAGCACGAAAATGGATCCTTGATCATGGCAGTGTAACACACATACCTTCTTGGGGAAAGACTTGGCTTTCGGTATATAGACCATTTTTTTTCTTCAAAGATTCACATTACATTAGAGTTATATACTTGATAATTAACTCCAATATGCAATGTTCTTAAATTGTAGATACTTGGTGTGTTTGAATGGAGTGGAAGCAATCCAATGCCACCAGAATTTTGGCTCCTACCTTCATTTCTTCCCATGCATCCAGGTTTATACAATATCTACTTACTACTAAGATTTTTAGTGTATTTTATATCCTTATTGCATAATGGAATGCTTCTGAAATCAATTAAGTCAACGTTGAAATAGGGTTAGCACTTCTGCTTGATGTCTCTGTCACTACAGGGTTTTACATATTGCTTATAAACTGTTTGGTGCCTAAAATGCAGCTAAAATGTGGATATATTGTCGGTTGGTGTACATGCCTTTTTCATACTTATATGGGAAAAGGTTTGTTGGGCCAATCACACCTCTGATTCTACAATTAAGGGAGGAACTCTACACACAACCTTACAATGAAGTTAATTGGACAAAAGTGCGTCATCTATGTGCAAAGGTGAGTTTACCTTAATTTTCTCATCATAGTTGATACTTGTGCATTGGCATATAAGATTTTTAACATTTATTGGTATGCATTGATTGTGCAAAACTATTAATGCAGGAGGATATCTACTATCCCCATCCTTGGGTACAAGATTTTCTTTGGGATAGTCTATACATATTAACTGAGCCTCTTCTTACTCGTTGGCCCTTAAATAAGTTGGTCAGAGAGAAGGCTCTTCAAGTAACAATGAAGCTCATTCATTATGAAGATGAGATCACTAGATACATTACAGTTGGGGTTGTAGAGAAGGTAATTTGATTGTAAAGTACTCAAGAAAAACAATAGTAGATAGGGTTAATTTAGGCTATATTAACTCTAATCCTAATGCCATTTGCATTGAACAGTCGATATGTATGCTTGCTTGTTGGGTTGAAGATCCAAATGGGGATTGTTTCAAGAAGCATCTTGCTAGGGTGAAAGAATACATATGGGTCGCTGAAGATGGAATCAAAATGCATGTAAGTACACATGTTTTGTGTGTGTGTGTGTGGGTACTCAAAACTTGAGTATTAGCCCAAAAATTGGCTTTCTAGGTTTATATTTGAATTTTTTTAGGGACATTGCAAGAGAGAAAGGAATTGCTCACTTTAATATATGAATTTTGTATGCAGACTTTTGGTAGTCAATTATGGGATACTAGTTTGACTATTCAAGCCCTTCTTGTTAGTGATCTCACTAATGAAATTGGACCAATATTGGCGAAAGGGCACGAATTCCTAAAAAAATCTCAGGTTTTATTTTCAATTCATAAATTATCTCTTCACCTTAAACAAACAGTCTACCTTTTTATGTTTAAAAAGTGATTTTTTCATGATTTTAATTTAGAGTTATTGAGTGTATTTCCCTTAAAAATGTAAAGGTCAAGGACAATCCTTTTGGAGACTTTAGAAAAATGCATCGTCACATTTCTAAAGGATCATGGACTTTCTCAGATCAAGATCAAGGTTTACAAGTTTCTGATTGCACTGCAGAAGCTTTGAAGGTAATTAACTTCGTTTAATGCGTCCTTGAATTCTAGTGTTGTTCCTTGTCCATAATTAGTGACACCAAATTCTCCTATACTTCACAGTGCTGCCTGATTTTCTCAATGATGCAACCGGAGGTCGTTGGTGAGAAAATGGAACCCGAACGAATGTTTGATGCTGTAAATATCCTGCTTTATTTACAGGTGAGGATTAACTTAACCTAACATGGTAAAGTTTAAGCTCAGAGGAAATGAGGAATTTAATGATTTAACCATTATTCTAACATTACACTCACATGCATACCTTGACTCAAGAAATGGGGCTCAACGCGTGAGATTTTTAACTTTTTAAATGAAAAGTAAAGTCCACATGTTCTAATACCATTATAAATTAACACTTATCTCAAAGGGTAAAACTTAGGTACAGTTCCTTAGGTCAAATACATTAGGTTCCCCAATTGAATTCAAGCACATGGTTGCATTAATCAAAAAAACACAAATAATGTTATATTTTTCAAGAATATTTAAATTCAATGCATTTGAATTCAACTAGGAACCTAATGTACTTAACCTAAGGAATTGTACCTAAGTTTTACCCTATCTCAAAAAGCTTATACCGAGAATTTAATGATTTAACCATTAGTGTAACAAAGAGTTGTATCTTTTTGTTTGCTTATTTTGCATTTGTAACCATGAATAGGCAATCTAGGATGCGTTAGATTATTATGGATCCAAAAATGTTTAACAAGAAGAAAACTACTTATCAAAATCCATAGATATTTGTTTTCTAAAGCCTCTACTCCAAAATTGTCTGTAGTTTTCAATATTTTCTATTGATAAAAAAATAATTAACTCTCATAGCCTTTTGAAAGTCACTCTAAAGGAACTTTGTTAATGTTTCTTTCTTTCTTTTTTTAGTGGCTTGTTTCTTTCCTTGGTATTTCACAGTGTTCATGTCAACAATGCAGAGTAAAAATGGTGGTTTAGCAGCCTGGGAGCCCGCAGGAGCCGCAAATTGGTTGGAAGTTAGTACCTTAACATATTGAAGTGACCATGAAATATTCATTTGGAAATTAATTAAAAATTATCTATTGCAATACATTCATGCTTGATTATGATATATTAATATGGGGAACTTTCTCTCTCAGGTTCTTAATCCAACAGAATTTTTCGAGGGTATTGTTGTGGAGCATGAGTATGTTGAGTGCACTGCATCCACAATCCAAGCTTTAGTTTTATTTAAGAAGTTACACCCTGGACACAGGAAGAAAGAGATTGAGAATTGCATTACAAATGCTCTTAGATACATTGAAGACATACAAATGCCTGATGGTTCATGGTATTTTCGTCTACTGGTTTACTAGATATGTTTAAATTTGAAACTTTTTTATCATTATTAGATGTACTACAAATCAATTACATGATGAGATTTGAGTCTTTGTCATAGGTATGGAAATTGGGGAATCTGTTTTACTTATGGTACATGGTTTGCCCTTGGTGGATTGGTTGCTGCTGGCAAGACTTACCAAAATTGTCCTGCTATACGCAAAGCTGTTGATTTTCTACTCAGAACACAAAAAGCTGATGGTGGTTGGGGAGAGAGCTATCTTTCAAGCCCAAACAAGGTAATACTTCATGCCTCTTGATTCTTTAT
>OU015769.1:27896454-27916809 GCA_907173295.1 Fagus sylvatica
GATAAAATCTCTTTCTTGATTGTGCTATAATTTTGTTGTGCAGCATTCCATACACCGGAATAAAAACGGACAATTTGCTCATGGTTTGACTCTAGAACCTTTTGTTTGAGAATACCTCCATAACCAAGCTCAGAGGCATCAGTTTCTACTATCTTGAAAGAACCAGGAGAAGGGAGACCTAAACATGGAAGAGTCTTGACATGTTTTTTAATTTGCTTAACAATTTGAGTATGAATGTCAGTCCATGGTGGTGGATTATTTTGTAACCTTTGAAAAAGAGGACGACATATTTTCCTAAGATCTTGGTAATATTCTGAGACATAATTTAGACTTCCTAAAAATCTTTGAAGTTGATTTTTGTCTTTTATTTCATCAGGAAATTTGTCAGCAAATTGAATAGCTCTATCTATGGGTGTTATTTTTCCTTGATAAATGTTATGTCCTAGAAATCTAATTTTATCTTGGAATAACTTTATTTTTGTAGGAGAAACTACTAATCCATTATATTGTATAATTTTAATAAAAGTTTCTAAGTGTTTCCAATGCTGTTCTATTGAATTTGAAAATATTAAAACATCATCAATATAAACAATTGAAAAACTTGTATAAGGGTTAAAAATATCATTCATAATATTTTGAAATTCACTTGGTGCATTCTTCAAACCAAAGGGCATTACATTCCATTCATAATGTCCAAAGGGACAGTAAAAGCAGTTTTGTATTTATCCTTTTCATCAATTTGAATTTGCCAAAATCCACTCTTCATATCAAATTTTGAAAAAACCTTAGCATTGTGACTCTTGCTAATAAATCTTTTTTATTGGGTATAGGGTACCTAATCCATTTTAAAGCAGTATTTAAAGGCTTGTAATTTATGACTAATCTAGGAGCACCTCTTTCAATTTCAGCATTCTTTTGAACATAAAAAGCAGAACAACTCCAAGGAGATTTACTTTTCCTAATTAAACCTTTGTCTAATAATTCTTGAATTTCTTTCTTACAATATTCTAACAATTCTTGATTCATTTGTATAGGCCTAGCTTTTGTGGGAATATTTCTTTCGTTAAAATCTGACTCATAGGGTAAGCTAATAATATGTTGTTTTCTATGCCAAAAAGCATTAGGTAAATTTGCACAAATTTCATTTTTTATTTTGTTCTCAAAATTCTCAATTCTTTGTTTTAATAAAGGAGATTCTAATTGTTCTTCAATTCTTTTATATTCTAAATCTTGTTTTAAAAACATAAGATGTTTCTCTTTTCTTGCAATCTTGGACTTGTAAATTAAATTAATTTCATTACAAAATGACATTTGTTTTAACAAATTTATGTCTCTTGTCATGGTGGTAAATGAAAGGAAAAGTAATCTTTTGTCCTAAAATTTGTGTTGTAAGTCCTTTTTCTGAAATTTGTTTTATAGGATATAATAAAGCTATAAAAGGATTTTCTAATATTACTTTAGAGGTTATATCTTTAACTAAAATAAAGTAGTCTTAATACAAACACCTTCTCTACAAACATGAGCATTTGAAAGTTTGAATTCTATATTTAAACTAGTACCACTGGCTTGTGAAAGTTTCTCTGTTGTTTTTTCATAATATTTTGTAGGGATTAATCCTTCTTGGATACAATTTGAATCAGCACCTGTATCTAATAAAGCAATAGTTTCAAAAACATATTCTTTATCTATTACTATTCTAACTTCAGTGTACCATTTTTGAAAAATCATCTTGTCAATTGTATTTAGAAAAGTTTCTTTGAAAGTTGGTTGGGATATTAATTGAACAATTTGTTTACAATTTTCTTCTGGTTCAACCTCATTTTCTATACTTGAATTTTGTGAGTGATTATTATCATCTATTTTTAATGCTACTATTTCTTGTGCTAATTGTTCTTCCGTAATTTGAAAACTTGATGTTTTGATTTCTTGTATTTCTTGTTTTAATGAATTTATTTCTGAATAAAGGTCTGGAATTTTTAATTTAGACTTGTTTTTAGGAGGCTTACAGTTATTTTGATAATGACCAGGCTTATTACATTTGTAACATATAAGTTTATGTTTGGCTTTTTCTTCAAAATTTAGTGGATCTATTATATCTTTTTTATCTTTTGTTGGTGATCCTATTTTTGTCGGTGTCGGTGATGAACCTATATCTTCCTTTTCTTCTTTTAACTTTTTCTTGTCTTTTTTATTATTTTTCTTGATAGTATTTATTTGGGCATTTGTGTGTAAAGTTTGTCTAGTGTCAGAAGGTTCACGTGAATGAATTTTGGTGCATGGGAAGTTAGAGATTTGATGACTACAATTTGTGTCTTTAGTGTTTAGGCTTTTATGACTAGTTTTATATGCATGGCTATAGCTATATGTATCACTTGCATGGGTTTTAGTCAAGGGTTGACTATTAGGTGAAATGTCTTGACTATGCCTATAGCTATGTGTAGGTTGTGGTAGAGAATTTGAGTACTTATTTTGGCTTATTAGGCTTTGAAATGGTCTTGTGAAATTGTCGGGTGATGTGGAACTAAATGCAAGAGTATTATTACATGCATGGGTGAGTGGGGTGATGTTAGAGATTTTGATATCTTGTCTTTTGGTGTTAGAGATTTTTATATCTTGTTTTGTTAGACTTGTATTGTCAGTGGATGGAAGTTTGGATGAAGGCAAGGAATTTTTTATGACTTTTTTTTGTAAGAGAGAATTATTGGTGTTTCTACCGGCTAAAAGTTTTGGCTTAAAATAATGATCAAACCATGCAAAGAAATTAACTTCAGTTTGTATATCATTCATAAACTCATAATACTTGTCTCTTATATAATTTCGTAAGAATTCTGAAAAAGTTGCAAAAAATTCTTTTCTTCTATTTTCATATTTTGGGGAATTAAAATCTTGTCTTAATTTTTCTTTGTTTAATACAAAAGGTTTCCTAATCATATTTATTTGTGGATCATACATATTAGGTGGAAAGAATCCCATATCAGAATTTATAGGGGAATTTGGTCTCTGTTGAGGAAATTGTGAAGACGTGGAGTGATAAGTAGGAGGAACTTGTGAAACTTGTGAAGATGGGGAGTAAAAAGGAGTATTTATTACATTACCTTTAATTATTCCATCTAAATTTGGATTTGTATAATTTGAGTTATTACTTGATTTCTTAATTTTGTCTAAATCTAATTTTTGTGATCTATCTTCTACTTCAGCAAATCTTAAATTATCTAATCTATCTACGCTATGTCTTAAATCATCATCTACTCTTGAATTTTCTTGTAATTTAAGTCTACTAAAACTACATCTTGGGGGAGAAACTATTTTTTCTATGTAGGGGTTGCTATATCTAGCAGAGCAAGAACTTGAACTTGTAGATTTTCTAAAGGGCTGGAAATTTATACTAACAGTACCATCTGGATGTTGATCTATATAATCTAAATTATCTTGTAAAGTATTTTGTACGGGAATTGATTCAGTAACATTTTTTAATAACCATCTATTGGGTAATTTTACATCTTTCCATTCAATTTGTGTGGGGACTTTAACATGGGAATCACTTGTACTAGCTTGTAATAATAAAGTTTTACCTTTTTGACTTTCCATTAAAGCTTGAGGTTCTAACGTAGTTTTCATCAACTTGTAATATATTCTATAAACAATAACTAAGGGTTGTGCACCTTCATACATATTATATCCTGAAGTTTCTATATCTAATTCTAAAGCTTGTAACACAGTTTTATCTTTTAAAGATACAACAAAATTTGGATAACAATCAAAATAAATTGGACCATTATAAAGAGAAGATTCTACCATTCCTAATAAAGCATCTTGATAAATCTTAAATCTACCATCTCTTAATCCTAGGAAAACACTTGTATTTAATCCTTGTCTTGTTAAAGGTTTGACGGCAACTTGAACTAAACCAATATGTATAAAAGAAAAGTATCTTTATTCTTGTCTATTTCTTGACGGCTTAATAATTGAATTGTTTCAAAACTTTGTTTTAAAGAGTAAGTTCTTTCTATAGTTTTTATTGTATAATTTGAGAGAAATGAAAGTTTTGAAAAAGTTGTTTTCTTGTAAATTTTATTTTGTGGAACTAAAGGTAAATTCCAATCTGCCAATTTTCTCTGACTAACATTTGTTAAGCTAACTTCTTCTTTATTAACTGTATTATCACTCATGGAGGACATCTGAGATCTAGAGCTAGAACTTCTAAGGTTATCCATTTTTAAACTTACCAATTCTAAGGATTTCTGAGCTATTGCAGGGATTGTGAGACTTTCTTTTGTCCTAGAGGCTCTACTGGAACACTACCTGGAACACCCTCAAACGCCTATCCTCAGCTAACACGGGTTACCAACGGCCTTACGCTTACCAACGCTAGAGTAAAGACAGTATAAATTATATGATTAGAAACCTTTTGTATTAAACAAAGAAAAATTAAGACAAGATTTTAATTCCCCAAAATATGAAAATAGAAGAAAAGAATTTTTTGCAACTTTTTCAGAATTCTTAAGAAATTATATAAGAGACAAGTATTATGAGTTTATGAATGATATACAAACTGAAGTTAATTTCTTTGAATGGTTTGATCATTATTTTAAGCCAAAACTTTTAGCTGATAGAAACACCAATAATCATCTCCTACAAAAAGAAGTCATAAAAAATTCCTTGCCTTTATCCAAACTTCCATCCACCGACAATGCAAGCCTAACAAAACAAGATATAAAAATCTCTAACACCAAAAGACAAGATATCAAAATCTCTAACATCACCCCACTCACCCATGCATGTAATAATACTCTTGCATTTAGTTCCACATCACCCGACAATTTCACAAGACCATTTCTAAGCCTAATAAGCCAAAATAAGTACTCATATTCTCTACCACAACCTACATATAGCTATAGTCCTAGTCAAGACACCCTACCAAACATTCAACCCTTGACCAAAAATCATACAAATAATACAACTCATGCAACTAGTGCTAGCATATTGTCTCCAATCTCCGATAACATTCATATAGCTACAAAACAAACTCTCATGGTCATCAATAATGCAAACCAACAAGACAATAAAGATTTAGATAAAAAACAAATGCAAACTATTAATAGAACCACACAAAATTGGTTAAAAGTTGAAAATAAAGAAGTTGTTCATGAAGAATTTCCCCCATATGAATCTATTGTCATAAGTCATAGAAACTACCAACTAGTTGCCTCCCCCATAAAAAATGCAAGCTTAAGTGATGAAATCAAAAATTTTGAAAAAATTATTGAACAAAACAATTACTCAAATACATATTTAAAAGTTATAGGTGCCAAACTTGATAGAATAGAAAACAAGATTGATCCCATCAAGCCAACTACAAAATTAAATATTGAAAAACCATTGTTCACACCACATGAAATACCCCCAAAACTACGTGTTTCTTTTAAAAAAGACAATACTGACTTATTAGAAGAAATCTCTAAAAGACTCCAAAATTTAGATATGACAAGCCTAGCCTCATCATCACAAAATAATCAAATTAAAAGAGTTAATACCATAGAAAAGAAAAAACAAGAACGTTCAAAAGTTGAAGAATATATTGAAAATTTACAAAATCAATTCAAAGATTTAAACATTAATAGAATTGCAAATGAAAGAGATTTTCATGGTAAACCTTTAAGGAGTCGTATTGCAAGAACAAGATACCCTGGAAATGTTTCAATTACAAGAAATTTTTATCCTAGACCAACTCCTCTAGATTTACAATTTGAAGAAAGAGAATTAACTGTTAGAAATGCTTATAATGCTGAATCCTTATATGAATGGAATATTGATGGTATGTCACAATATGAAATTTTAAATGAATTACATGAAATGCTTATGGTTTCAAATGTCTACAAGGGTAATAATAAAACTGATCATCAAATTGCAAGTATAATTATTACAGGTTTTACTGGTCAATTAAAAGGATGTTGGGATAATACTTTAACAGACACTGATAGAAATTGGTTAGCTTATGCTTACAAAAGAACTCAAAATGGAACTCCCATAGTAGATGAAAATGGTTTACAAATTCAAGATGCTGTTAATGCTTTAGTTTTTGCCATAACAAAACATTTTGTAGGAGACCCAGCAGATTATAGAGAAAGTGCTTATGATAGTTTAGAAAATTTAAAATGTTATACTTTGTCAGATTTTAGGTGGTATAAAGATGTTTTCCTTTCAAAAGTCTTAATTAGACCTGATAATGCTGAAGCTTTTTGGAAAGAAAAATTTATAAGTGGATTACCTCATTATTTTGCTTACAAGGTTAGAGAAAAATTATTTGAAAAATGTCACACAAATTATGCACAAACTACTTATGGTGAAATTATTTGCACAATACAAAAAGTAGGATTAAATTTATGTAATGATTTATGAATGACTCACCAGTTAGAAAAAGAGAAAAAATATGCAAAATTAGAATTAGGAAATTTTTGTGAACAATTTGGTTACTCTCCGTTAAAAACTGTAGCTCCATCTAGACAAAGAAGAAAACAACAAAAGCTTTACAAAAATAATTATAAAAATTACAAGAGTAATAAAAGAAATAAACCTTACAAGTTTTATAATAATAAACCCTACAAGAATTCTAATTTTAGGACACAAGCTAAAAATGTTGGAAAACAAAAAGATAGAACACCTGTTTGTTATAGATGTGGTAAAACTGGCCATTTCCAAAAGAATTGTAAAGTCAAGAAAGAAATTAACAAGATAGATATTAGCAAATACAGTACAGAACAATTAAAAGACAAGTTTTTACAAATTTTACAAACTGACTCAGAAAATGAATCAAATGATTCTTTAGAAGATAATGCCTCAGATAATGAAATTTTTCAAATCGAAAATTCTTCTGATAGCTCTTCCTCAGAAAATTCTAGTGAAGAAGGAATAGAATTATGTCATTGTAATAACAAAGATTTTTGTTCATGCAAGAAAACTATAAATGTTTTAACAAGATCACAACAAATTATTTTTGAATAATCTATCTTGTTAATTTCTATAGCAGACTTCGCAGTTTCACTTAAATATTCTATACGTTAACAACTTGGTCTGAAATCACAAATGCTTCAAGCAAAATAAAAGAAAAAAGAAATGACAAATGACAAATGCTTGTTGAGAAGTAGAAAATGACAATGGACACGGACTGGGCAAGGGAAGAGTCAACTTCCAAATGCTTAAACTATGGCGATCATTTCTCATATAAGATTAAAATTGAATATATAGAAATATTCTATAGAAGGGAAAAAAAATGAAAACTCCTTCAATAATAAGAAAACAGTGGTTGAATATCCTCCAATGACTGCTCCCATAACTATTGAAGATGTACATCAAATGATGACAACATACCAACCCAAAAACTTCATAAAGATTCCCAAGCTACTAAACACAATACATCGAAGAAGAAAAAGCTTTGAGGAGGAAGCTAGAATAACTTATTACTACCAACCAATTCATAATTTATATAATTTCAATCATTAAATTTTAATTATCAAAATCATTATTATTAGTTAACCCAATGTTTTATATTTACTTTCAATTTAATTTAATCATCCATGGAGTTGTTAAAAGGTTTTTATGATATCATTTTTAGGTTTAGTTGGTTTATAAACCTATCTTAGAATTTCTTTGATATCATGTTTGCGTTATTAAAGTATGATAATGATAATGATAGGTTGCAACACTTAGTAAAAACAACAATATCCTACTAATAAAATGTCATTATATTTAGCTACTATACCTATAAATTAAAACATTTTACATTTTTTGTTATTAATAATAAATAAATGTATCCTGTGCATTGCGTGGGTTTTACGCTAGTAGAAATAAATACAGCGTTGAATGGACACACGTTATATTCTCAAGAGATCAACACGCAGCCATATTAGACACCACACGAAAATTTCCACCAAAACAAAATTCGAAGAAAGAGTTAAAAGCCAAAAAAGCTATTTTTCAGGATGTGAAGTTTAGACTAAGTAGCTGTACAAAGATCCAAAATTCTAAACGATCAATGTGCGAAAACAAGTAATTAAGCTTAATTGGATTCAGCAAAAACACATTAGTTATATTTGTTCATACTTTAGTCTGTTGCTTTTAGCAAATTTGTTTGTTCTAATTAACTTTGTACCTCTTCAGTTCTTCCTATTATAAATAAGATCTCTTATTCTTCCCAAAAAAGATAATAATTAGAACAGTATAAAAAAGAATTTCAGAGAAATACATTGAAACCTTTAAAATAGTAGCTGGGTTTCTTGACTGGCTATATTTTATTGTAATCCTTGCCACTTTTTCAAATTGAGAGTGAGCCAGCTAAGACACTTCAGACACATTTGATTATTAATCCTCATTGACATCACACTAATACATAAGAAATTAGACTGGATTTAGTCTTACTTACTGAGATGACAAACTTGTTCCAGACCTACAAGAAAAAAATATGGGAAATTTTGCAGTTCATTTTTCTGCAACCAAAATATCCAAAATCAAGCGTGATGTCTAACTCCATGACCAGAATTTTTGAAGTTACAAAGTTGTGGTTTTTACTATTTGGGTTTGTAAAACATTGTCCCGAGTTTCTAATCAATTAATCACAAGTTTTTAGTCCAACTGAAAAAACTTTTTAACAATATGTGCTACATTTTGGTTTTATTATATGAGTGCAATTTTTATATAGTAAAAGCAGTCATATTTAACAAATGTTTTTGGGAACAGTAAGTACTGTATCAACACAGGATGTCAAATTTTCGGTATTGGATGTATTTGAAAAAAGATTTTTCGTTGTATTAATTGCATCTCATGGTGTGAAACCCACCTTTCAAACGTGGCCCAGAAAATAGAAGAATCTAGGCTTTTGTAACATAGATATATGTACACCCAAATTTCAAGTCAACAATACAAGGAAAATGATCTTACTTAATTTGCTATTAATTATTAAACAAATAATTGAAGAAAAAGTCTAAGTCTTTGATTTGATAAGGAAAAAATTGTTAACCACAGGTCCACAGAGAACCTTCCTCTCAAAGACAAACAAAAGAATCAGCTTCTCTTCCTTTGTTTTTGGTCCTGAAATAGTCTATTCTCACCTTGATGTAATCTTATCTCATGAATGCCGCGTATCATATGCCTTTTTTTTTTTTTAGTTTCGGTGTGTGGGTTCCAGTTAGCTCAACTGGTAAAGTCTTTTGTCGTCACCAAAATCAACTGGTGTCTTGAATTCGATGGTAAAAAACAATCATCATTAAGCAGACGCCATAGGCAAGATACGAACTCATGTTTCTTGTTAGACAACAAAAAATTCTACAATGTGATTTAAGCAATGATGCTAACCACAATTCCTTGTTAAATTTTAGATACTTGCTCTATCTCAGTTTATTTATCCACAATTGTCACAACTTTCTTATGTTTTACTTTATTAGAAAAGTTTACTATTTTTTCTATTTAATTACTATTTTGTCACATTGAATTTAAATATTCTTGGAAATGATAATATTGTTTGTGTTTCATTGGTTAATGTAACTGTATGTTTGAATTCAATTGGAGAACCTAATGTACTTGACCTAAGGAACTGTACCTAAGTTTTACCCCAATTCATAACTTGAAATCTCAACATTATTGTGAAATTGTTGTAAAAATTTGTGTCCATTATTTTATTGGAAGAAGTATAATAATAGAATCTCTAATCACTCAATTAATTTCAATAAAGGAGTACAAAATATTCAGAATTCTGTGTCCTTCGCAACTTGACATTTCTCAATCAATCTATCCCTATTAATTATTTAACTAATTTAGAAAATGCTTCCACCCTTTCGGTCTTGAGTCTACACATTACTTTATTAGCAAAGGATTAAGAGCATCTCCAGCAGTGATGTATCCTGCTCTCTATCTCCACATATGGAGAGCCAAAATGAAGAAATGATGTTCTAATAACTCTTCATTTTGTACTTCAAATTGCCAAAATGCTACTGTACACTCTTTAGTGAATAACAAAATTGTTTTAACCGGCCCTTTTTAAGTTTTTTTTTTTTTTTTCTCTTTCATTTTCACGATTTTTTCTCTCTCTTCCTTTTTTTTTTCCTTCTCTGTGCTCCCTCTTTTCTCCATTTCTCCATAGCTCTCCCCTCTCTCTGTTGAAGATCGGCCTGGCGTGGTGGTTGACGGTCTCGGCCTGGTGGCGGGGGTTTTTTCTGGGGTTTTTAAGCCGATCTTGGCCTGGGCTGGGTGTTTGCGCCGATCTCGGTCTCGGCTTGGGGTTTGCACCGCCGATCTCAGCCTGGGGTGGTGGATTACGCAGATTTCACGTTTCACTCTCTCTCCAGAGAGCCTTTATTTTTTCCCGAGAAAATTCACGGGAATCAAATTCGAAGCTAAGCGCTTGGACCCAAGAGTGCAGGAGCTCCATGATTCACCTGCGCCCGTGGAAACAGAACCATTTGCATCAAGATTCACTTCGATTGGGTCCTTGCCGAGGCTCAAACTCGAGGACTTGTTCATGGAGCCATGGGTGGAGTGTTGATCTGGTGGATTTAGAAAGGAGGCGGTGTGGCCGGTGTAGAATAAAAATATTATTTTAATAAAAATAAAGATAAAATAGAGAGTTTGTTGGAGTGTAGTTGAAAAAGTAGCTCTCTACATATGGAGAACTCTCTACATGTGAAGAAAAATATAGAGTCTCCTGAAGATGCTCTAAAGATATTCATGAGATAGCAGTTGAGGACTTGATTGCTCATTTTTGTTTTAAGTTTTAAGTTTTAACACTAGACGGGATGTACAGTGGTCCTTGACTAGTGGAAAAGACATTATTTATTATTATTATTTTTTTTTAAGACATGGGTGGGTTTGGCCCCCCGTTTCCAAAGAAGAAAATTGCGTTTTTAGCAAAAAACGCAAAAATGCTGTGTTTGGCCCCGTGAATTTTAGGAAATCGCGTTTTAAAAAACGCCAAAATATAACGTTATCAAACCGGAGCTGATCCTAGCTTTTTTGAAAACGTTGTATTTAAATCCCATATCCAGTTTTCGCACCGCATGTTCTTATGGTCTAAGTTACTAAAATATCCTTAAAAATTTGTTTAATGACTTAAATACCGATTGCTCTCTCCATTTCTGCCTCTTCATCTCAACTGACTTCCATCTGCAGTAAGTTAAAAAAAAAAAAAAAAAAAAAAAAAAAAAAAAAAAAAACAACAACAACAAAAACAAAAACAACTCTGATCTACAAGAAAAACACACCAAGCAAGAACTTTTTATTTTTTGAAGAGAAGTGCAGAAATTTCATAAAGGTCAAACTTCTCATACTAAGCAAGAGGCTTCTTTCTCTCTCTCTGGGCAAAAGCACTCCATTTATGCAGCTTTTCCGCTCTCTCTCTCTCTTCACATTTCCGTCTCTTAATTTTGTGGTTCAGGCTCATCAAATGTGTAGAACTCATAATTTTCAAACACACACAAAGAAGTTGAAAAATCTCTTTTTCTTTCTCTCTATCTCTTCAACCAAAAACAAAATTAAATTCAAAAGATTAATCTCAAACCTCATTTTGCTCATTGCATCCACTCTGGGTCTAATAAATAAAAAGAGGGCATTCTCCTTGCCTGTCGGACTGGATCCTTCTCTTCACTCCTCAGCTTTTCCTTCAGGTTTGCTCCATAAAAACTCTCATTCATATTTGTTTTAAAACTTATTTCTTCTTTCTTTTGATCTTAAACCGTATTATGTATAAGAAGATACTTGTTTTTGTCCAGATAAAAGAAAGCTACTTATAAGAGCTTATGGTATTGTCCATGTAATAAGGTGTGTGGACTACTTTTTCACACAGCCATATATTTACTTTACAGCTTGCACGGATTGATCTATTTTGTGTTAGTGTGTTAGAGTAAGACAAAAACTTCCTTCTTTATTTGGATTTTATTTTTTATATAATATATACATTAATTGGTTTTTATTTTAAGTCTCCTGGTTATTGGCTGGTTAGTGGTTACATATATTATTTTCAATAAAACATTTTTTTTATTTGATTGTACATAACAGATTAATATGAATATTATTGGTTTAGAACAATTTTAATGCATTTTTTATAATTCATTTATGTATTGTTGTCTATGAATTTATTCATTATAATTTTATTATAACATTTTGAAACATAGGTTGAAAAAAATAATAAGATAACCTTAAGAATATAGTTAAGTCCTTTTTAGTTATTTGTAGCAGAAACAACCGTTTTTCATTAGTTTTGCCACTTAACTGTGATTCTATAACAGTGATAGCATTTAAAAAATGACACTATAATTTAACAGTATAGTCAAGTCTTTTTTGGTCATTTGCATCCAAAACAGCAGTTTTAGACTAAAATTATTCAAACGCTTAATTGACAGAAACAACCATTTTTCATTAGTTTTGCCAAACGCTTAATCATGTTTTCAAAATCGTGATTTTAAAACCGCACTTTTTAAAAAACGCACTTTTTCAAACTAAATATCAAAATTTTCAAGAAATTTAAAACAATTTTCATCATTTATTTTAATAAGTGTATCATAATCTTTTTATTTTATTTTATAAATTTGGTCTTTACACAATGTGCTTTCGCCAAGTAACTTGAAGATTTTTTTTTTCTTTTATTTTATTATTCAATTTTAATTCTATTATTGAAATATTTTCTTGGTTTACTTACAAATTTTTATTAATTCGTGGAACATGATACTAGTAATTTACTAAAACAATGTTTGGGGGATGGCTTCCTAGTTTAGGTAGGCTTTGTTGGGGGTAGCTTCTGAGTATGCATTGCTACCGAGACGCCTTGGTAAACCATGCAAAGTTGTGAGTTGTGCATGGGATCTGAGGACAAGTCTGTGATGGTCAACGACCTAGGCGACTTGTTGGTACCAATTGGGACTAGGTTTATGTTGATGGCAGTTTTATAGCCTGTTAGAAATATATTAATCTTACATCAGAAAGAGTTAAAGTGTGTAATGGTATATGGACTTATTGGGCCTCTCTACCTATGAGCTTAAACTTTTAGGTTAGATGCTTTAACATGGTACAAGAGCTCAAGTTACCCATTCCAACTCCAATCATGCAACTCCTTCACACGCGTCACACCTGCGAATGCTCCGATTGTACAAGCTGTAATATGGTAGCACAAGCTAATATCCATAGCCAACCGTAATCATCTAGCAACGCATATAATCCGATAGTTTAAGCCGTAATCATCTAGTAGTGTTTGCAGCAAATTTTATATGGAATGATCGTCAATTTGTTTAAAGAAAACAAATAACTATTTCAAGACTTTTTGCCAACTTCGAATTAATTAAACTATCTGACTTCGAAGTTCAAAAGGAAAAGGTTCAGATTGGTCTCAATTAAGAGGAATTTTTGTGATTAAATCTAAGTAAAGTAAAGAGGATGAAAAGTAAATATAGATGGTAAATAATGGCACTTACTGAGGTGGCTTAAGTTATTTCAACTGCCATTGATTACCTCGAAGTGAATGCACAGTGAGACGGATAGAGATAGATATGAAAATGATTATAAGTCTAAAACTTATATTATTCTCATTAGCATCAAATAAGTTCAAAATAAACAACAATATGGATTAAATAGTAGAAATATTTAAACATTTGCATTAAAACTGGAAAGTTTACAGGAAAACAAACAAAACAAGAACTTACAAGTATGAAGTTCTTGGAACTTTAAACTAATTGCTATGAACAGACTGTATAATTAAGTTACACTATTGGTCTCTTTTTAATTTCAAGTTCTATTGAATCTGCATAGGGGGTTTTCTTGAGAGAAGAGACTCTTATTTATAGGTAAAAGATGTGGTTATTTCCTGGCAATAACTACCTCTAGTGAATTAGCAAAAAAAAAAAACCTTACCTCTAGTGGCCTAGTGGGTAGTTACTTTCAACAATAACTACCCCACAAAGTCAGGGTTTAGTGATAAATGGTTTAGTTTTACATATCATTTTATAACTATTAATTACTACACCTCAAAGCAAAGAGAGTAGTTACATATGTAAAATATTTTTAATGTGTAAACACTAAACAGGTAGCAATGTAGCATAAGCCAACATCAGATTGGTAGCTCAAACCGTAATCCGGCTTCAATATATTCTAAACTCAAGCTTCCATCATTTTGAGTTTGAGAGGAGATGTTAGAGATTATTAAATCTTACATTGGAAAGAGTTAGAATGTATAATAGGTATATTGTGTGAGGAAATATTTTTTATATATATAAAGGCCCATAAAGAATATGGGATGCATTGAGCCCACAGTGGAAGCTAAGGCCCATTCAAGAAAATGAAGACAAGCATATAATTGGGTTAAGGCCCACCTAAGATTAAATGTTCAATACGCATTGACATGTCATATGATGAACCGTTCGCCGGACATAACTACACCGGTAGCCGGGCATTCAACTCGATTCCCTTTGTGGCATTGGAAGATCCGCCCAAGAAACCAATGTTTCAAAGCTTCATCGGAGAAAAAGGAAAGATCCTAACCCATGTAGTTTACCTTGAACAGATACCAGACAACTTGACCGGAACGAATAGCACCGACCTCTCAGATGCATTAAATGAGGACAGTGGGATTTTGGCAGTCTTTGCCCAGTGCGTATCTCGAGACGGTCATCACGTGACTGATTAGCCGAATTCATTGAATGAGTTTGGCAATAGTGTCTTATACGTTATGTACCAACGTCAAATCATCCCAAAAAGGACTGTCACATGTCATGTCACCCTCAAAGTGAGAGCCTCCCAGCTGGTGGAGCTCAAGTGGGTCAAGAACCAGACTATAAATAGAGCAGCAAACAAAGAGAATGAGGTACGTGCGTGAACTACCAGAGAGCATATATACTTTCACTTAAAAGAGAAAAACAGAAAAAACTAACTTAATCTTCGGAGGGTGATCAGGCGGTGTCATAACCCCATTTTTACCCACGGGATTTTCTAGGGTGTCGGCACGCAAAACGGGACAGCCCGGACCGAGCCAGCATGATCCGACGAAGCCTCGCCACATCAAATACTCCCAAGAAGAAGGACCGGGACACATTTCCCAAGGTTTGACCAGGTTTGACTAGGGTTGACCAAGTTTGACTAGGGTTGACCAAGTTTGACCAAGGTTTGACCGTACCGTTGACCAGACCAAAAGCTGAATCGAACTGACCACTCTTGGACCACTCTGAAGAACGTGATGAGAGCTTCGATCCGACACTTTACGGGCCGAAAACGGACGAGAAACGAGGGAGTTATGGTCAAAACTGCGAAAAAACGGTCCAACACTTAGCCAAATTTTGCTAAGTGTTGTTGACAAAACAGCCTATTTGGGAGGCAACGTTTGCGCAAAGACTCTCTCCGACCCGCTGTAACTTGGTCCGCGAGCCAAGACCCTTAGGCAAGAGGTTCACTTCAGCTACCGCACGCAACTTTCGGATCGTCAAGAGCTCCTCCGGTCAAGCCGGAATCTCAATCAGAAGATGACCCCTTGGCATAAGGAACATTCCGACGGCCTCTGTTCGCAGGATCATATCTTGCGAACCCAAGCTCGCCTCTGCGTAAGGCCGGCACCTTTGGAAAATAGGTAGCATAAGCTTTCCGACGATACCAAGATCGTCGAAATCCGACATCGGGAGCTACATCTACCACGCGCGTGAAAACAGGCCGACGAAATAAGGTTTTGCTGAAAGTTCCGGAATTCTCCCACCGACGTTGCCACGCTTGCGCGCAGAGTCTTCCTGACTCGCAACAAGTTGATCTACAAGCCCGGGTGCGTTGGAAAGAAGACACATCCATGCACGACGTGGAACTCTCGGATCGCCAAGAATTTACCAGGTCTAGCCGGAATCCCGGTCGGAAAACTGCCCTCAAACGGACCAAAAACACTCCGGTGGCCTCTGTTCGCGGGGCCATATCTCACAAGTCCAAGCTCGGATTTCCGCAAATCCGGAACCTTGCAAAAGTAGGCAACGCAAGCTTTCCGACGGTACCAAGAACGTCGAAATCCGACATCGGGAGCTAGGTCAAATATGCGCGCGAACTGGGACAAGATTTGAGAAAAAACGCGCTGGGAGTAAAACGCGTTTTTTCTCCCGGACAGCCGCCTTCGCGCGCAGAGTCTTTCCTGCTCACAACAAGTTGATCCGCGAGCCCGGGTGCGTTGGAAAGATAACGACTCCTGCTACGACGTGGAACTCTCGGTTCGCCGATAGCATCCCCCGTTTGATCGGAATCTTCACCGGAAAAGTGCACAAAAACAGCTCCGACACCCCGACTTCCGGGAGCCATAACTCTCTCGTCCGAACTCCGATTCGCACAAACTTTATACCGTTGAAAAGAGGACGTCGAGAGATTTTTGGAGATATGCTGCATGACCCATTTTGAGTTCCGGAAGACCTCAAAAACTGCCCTCGAAAGTCGGGTCAAAAAAAGATACGCGCACGAGAATCGAGGAAGTGTTGACAGCTGTCTTGGGAGGCGTGCACGCGAGGCGCGCCACCATCACGCGCCGCGCGCAATCATGGCGCGCCCCGCGTGCACGCCCCCCTATAAATAAGACCTCCCCCCCTCTCATTTACACACATTTTGCTCGGGCACTAGGCCTTCTAGAGCGTTAGAATAGGCAGAAATAAGGGTTTTAGGGGGTTTAGGAAGGGGTTTTTGGGTAGTTTTAGAGAGAGAGACTCCTCTCTAGGTAATCTCTCTCTCTCTAAGCTCTTTCTCTCTCTAAACTCTTTCTCTCTCCTCTTTCTCTCTCTTCTTTTTTCCTTTATTAGTGGAAGTGACTAGTGATGATCCCAAAATGGGAAGGGATTCACAAGGATCCACTTTAGTTTATGTGTTATTAGTTCATTTATGTTCTATTTTACATTCTTTAGTTCATTTTAGTTCATTTATGCTTTACTAGTTTATTTATTGTCTATTTATCGCTTTATTTACGCTTTCTAGTCTATTTATCGCTTTATTTATGCTTTCTAGTCTATTTATTTCTTTATCCATGTTTAAATATCGTCATTTACCGCTTTATTTACATTTTATATGCACTTGTGAATATTATGTTGTGATTATCCCTTTCCCCGTATTTTAGTACGGCAAATATTGAGTAGCTTTGGCTCAGTTGCGTAAGACCTCTAACGAGGCCGTAACAACCTTGTTAGCCTACGAGGTATTTGACCCGAAAAATACATCCCCATGTCTAAATATCGTCATTTACCGCTTTATTTACATTTTATATGCACTTGTGAATATTATGTTGTGATTATCCCTTTCCCCGTATTTTAGTACGGCAAATATTGAGTAGCTTTGGCTCAGTTGCGTAAGACCTCTAACGAGGCCGTAACAACCTTGTTAGCCTACGAGGTATTTGACCCGAAAAATACATCCCCCATGTTTAAATATCGTCATTTATCGCTTTATTTACACTTACTACGTACTTGTGAATATTTGTTGTGATTATCCCCTTCCCCGTGTGTTTTAGTACGGCAAAACCCGAGTGGCTTTGGCGGCTCGCGTAAGACCTCTAACGAGGCCGTGACAACCATGTTAGCCCACGAGGTGCTTGACCCGAAAAATACACTCCCCCATGTTAAATATTGTCATTTAACGCTTTATTTACATTTATTGTGAATATTGTCATTTTCTCCCCTTTTCCCTTTGTGATTTGGGCGTGATAATCCCAATTGGTCGTGGTGGACTATGTAAGACCTTAATGAGGCTTTAACCACCATGTAATTCCATAGGCATTGGACCCATTGAAAATCCCCATGTGTAAATATTGTCATTTAACGCTTTATTTACATTTATTACGTTATGAATATTATATTGTGAATATTGTCATTCTCCCCATTTTTCCCTTTGTGATTTGGGCGTGATAATCCCGATTGGTCGTGGTGGACTATGTAAGACCTTAATGAGGCTTTAACCACCATGTAATTCCATAGGCATTGGACCCATTGAAAATCCCCATGTGTAAATATTGTCATTTATCGCTTTATTTACATTTACTACGTTGCGCGTATTATATTGTGAATATTGTCATTTTCTCCCCTTTTCCCTTTGTGATTTGGGCGTGATAATCCCAATTGGTCGTGGTGGACTATGTAAGACCTTAATGAGGCTTTAACCACCATGTAATTCCATAGGCATTGGACCCATTGAAAATCCCCATGTGTAAATATTGTCATTTATCGCTTTATTTACATTTACTACGTTGTGCGTATTATATTGTGAATATTGTCATTCTCCCCATTTTTCCCTTTGTGATTTGGGCGTGATAATCCCGATTGGTCGTGGTGGACTATGTAAGACCTTAATGAGGCTTTAACCACCATGTAATTCCATAGGCATTGGACCCATTGAAAATCCCCATGTGTAAATATTGTCATTTAACGCTTTATTTACATTTATTACGTTATGAATATTATATTGTGAATATTGTCATTCTCCCCATTTTTCCCTTTGTGATTTGGGCGTGATAATCCCGATTGGTCGTGGTGGACTATGTAAGACCTTAATGAGGCTTTAACCACCATGTAATTCCATAGGCATTGGACCCATTAAAAATCCCCATGTGTAAATATTGTCATTTATCGCTTTATTTACATTTACTACGTTGCGCGTATTATATTGTGAATATTGTCATTTTCTCCCCTTTTCCCTTTGTGATTTGGGCGTGATAATCCCGATTGGTCATGGTGGACTATGTAAGACCTTAATGAGGCTTTAACCACCATGTAATTCCATAGGCATTGGACCCATTAAAAATCCCCATGTGTAAATATTGTCATTTATCGCTTTATTTACATTTACTACGTTGCGCGTATTATATTGTGAATATTGTCATTTTCTCCCCTTTTCCCTTTGTGATTTGGGCGTGATAATCCCGATTGGTCGTGGTGGATTATGTAAGACCTCAAAGAGGCATTAACCACCACGTAATCCCATAGGCATTGGACCCACAAAATTCCCTTGTTGTAAACTCCATTAATTTATTGCTCCCCATTACGCTCTAAATTTATTGCCATTATTTCATTATTTTACTACGTTGTAAACATGATTTATCCATCATTATTTTGATTTGGGCATGAAAATACCAAACGATATTGGCGGTTTTAGGTAAGTCTTTCAATAGCACTAAACCCCATGTAAATCCATACGGCATTGGACCCACAAAAATACTCTTTTTCAAACCCGGTTATTTACATTATTTACTACGTTGTTGTAAATATTGTTCATATTTCACTATTTTGATTTGGGCATGAAAATACCAAACGGTATTGGCGGTTTTAGGTAAGTCTTTCAATAGCACTAAACCCCATGTAAATCCATGAGGCGTTGGACCCGTAAATTGCAACCATATTTTCAAATAGATTTTCTCATTTAAGTCCTATTTGGCATCGAAGGTTTAAGATAAGTCTTTCAATAGCACCAACCCTTCGTGTAAGCCCGAAAAGGCATTGAAACCCATATTTTCAAATAGATTTTCTCATTTAAGTCCTATTTGGCGTCGGAGGTTTGGATAAGTCTTTCAATAGCACCAACCCTCCGTGTAAGCCCGAAGAAGGCATTGAAACCCTCTTCTTGGATTGTTTTGTTCATTCATGTAAATCCTATGGTGGTGTCGAGATTCGAATAAGTCTTTCAATAGCATCGAATCCCGACCCCACGAGGTCTTGACCCTTTCCTTAAAAATTCTTGTGTCATAATTGTTAGCCTCAAGGTTTCAATAATTATTAATTGGCTAATTAATCCAAGGACATTCATGTAGTTTTGATGATAACCATGATTTTAAGTTGTTCATTAATGATATTTTCATATGAACTAATGATTTATGTTTTAAAGCTTAATTTTGACTATTGATTTAATTGGACCAAGATGGCCAATTCAAATATCAAGCAAATGCAAAGTTGATAAATTGCAAATTCATTGAAGATCAAAGTCATCAAGACTCAAGACAAAGAAATCAAGCTCAAAGACAATGATCCGAGACATATGAGAAGTAAGAGTTAGGTTTTGTAAAGTTTATTAAGATTTGATCTTTAAGGCTCAACTTTAAAACCAACTTCAATTGAAAAATCTCTTAAAGTTTTCAAAGACAAACTTGATTGGTTGAAATTCAAATATAAGACAACCATATCAATTGAAAAATCTCTTAAAGTTTTCAAAGACAACTTGATTGGTTGAAATTCAAATATAAGACAACCATATCAATTGAAAATCTCTTAAAGCTTTCAAAGACAACTTGATTGGTTGAAATTCAAATATAAGACAACCATATCAATTGAAAAATCTCTTAAAGTTTTCAAAGACAACTTGATTAGTTGAAATTCAAATATAAGACAACCATAT
>OU015769.1:27916909-28000933 GCA_907173295.1 Fagus sylvatica
TCATAATATTTTGTGGGAATTAAACCTTCTTGAATACAGTTTGAATCAGCACCTGTGTCTAATAAAGCAACAGTTTCAAAAATATATTCTTTGTCTATTACTATTTTTACTTCAGTGTACCATTTTTGAAAAATCATCTTGTCAATTGTATTTAGAAAAGTTTCTTTGAAAGTTGGTTGGGATATTAATTGAACAATTTGTTTGCAATTTTCTTCTGGTTCAACCTCATTTTCTATACTTGAATTTTGTGAGTGATTATTATTTATTTTTAATGTTACTATTTCTTGTGCTAATTGTTCTTCCGTAATTTGAAAATTTGAATTTTTGATTTCTTGTATTTCTTGTTTTAATGTATTTATTTCCGAATGTAATTCTGGAATGTTTAATTTAGACTTGTTTTTAGGAGGCTTACAGTTATTTTGATAATGACCAAATCTATTGCATTTGTAACATAAGACTCTATTCTTAGCTTTTTCTTTAGGAATTTGTATTAGTGGATCTGGATCTATCCATTCTTTTGAATTCTTCTTTGTTTTTACTATTACTTTTGAATTCTTCTTTGTTTTTACTATTCCCTGTCGGTGATTCTACTTGTGGCAGTGAACCTACGTCTTGCTTTTCTTGCTTTGTCTCTTTTGTTGACTTTTTCTTATCTTTGTAATTATTGTCTTTTTTATTCTTTTTTATAGTGTTTATCTGACCATATTGGCTTAGGATAGTTTGTTTTTTATCTACATGTGTATTGTTGTTGAATTGATAATTTGAAGTCAAAGGTGTCATCTATGTTTGTTTTGTTGTCTTGTAGCAATATGAATATTACCGGATGATATACTAGAACTATTTGCATGAATTCTATTATTTGTATGCTTTTTGGTCAATGTTTGACTGTTTGGTGAGTTTTCTTGGCTATGGCTATAGTTATATATATAAGGTGGTAGAGAAATTTTTACGTCTTCTTTTTGAAAGTTTTCTTTTTGCAGGGTATGACTTGTTGTCACTTTGTTGTTAGAGAATTTTGAGTTTTGTTTTGTTAGGCATCCATTTGTATTGTCGGTGAATAATTGTAGTGTATTATTGTGCCTATAGCTAGTATCATATGTGGACTTGTGTTTTATGATATTGTCTTGACTATTATGTGTACTTCTTTTTGTCGGAGAGAATTGAGAGAATTATTGGTGTTTCTACCGGCTAAAAGTTTTGGCTTAAAATAATGATCAAACCATGCAAAGAAATTAACTTCAGTTTGTATATCATTCATAAACTCATAATACTTGTCTCTTATATAACTTCTTAAGAACTCTGAAAAGGTTGCAAAAAATTCTTTTCTTCTATTTTCATATTTTGGGGAATTAAAATCTTGTCTTAATTTTTCTTTGTTTAATACAAAAGGTTTCCTAATCATATTAATTTGTGGGTCATACATATTAGGTGGATAAAATCCCATATCAGAATTTGTGGGGGAATTTGGTCTTTGTTGAGGAGGTTGAGAATACGTGGAGTGATAAGTGGGAGGAACTTGAGAGACTTGTGAAGCTGGGGAGTAAAAAGGAGTATTTATTACATTACCCTTAATTATTCCATCTAAATTTGGATTTGTATAATTTGAGTTATTACTTGATTTTCTTTCTTGTCTAAATCTAATTTTTGTGATCTATCTTCTAGTTCAGCAAATCTTAAATTGTCTAGTCTGTCTACACTATGTCTTAAATCATCATCTACTCTTGAATTTTCTTGTGATTTAAATTTACTAAAACTACATCTTGGAGGAGAAACTGTTTTTTCTATGTAAGGATTACTATATCTAGCAGAACAACTACTTGTAGATTTTCTATAGGGTAGGAAATTTATACTAACCGTACCATCTGGACGTTGTTCTATATAATCTAAATCTTCTTCTAAAGTATTTTGAACTGGAATTGATTCAGCAACATTTTTTAATAACCATCTATTGGGTAATTTTACATCTTTCCATTCAATTTGTGTGGGGACTTTAACATGGGAATCACTTGTACTAGCTTGTAATAATAAAGTCTTGCCTTTTTGACTTTCCATTAAAGCTTGAGGTTCTAACGTAGTTTTCATCAACTTGTAATATATTCTATAAACAATTACTAAAGGTTGTGCACCTTCGTGCATATTATAACCGTAAGTTTCTACGTCTAATTCTAAAGTTTTTGACACAGTTTTATCTTTTAAAGACACAGAAAAATTTGGATAACAATCAAAATAAATTGGACCATTATAAAGAGAAGATTCTACCATTCCTAATAAAGCATCTTGATAAACTGCTAAATAATGTTTTTGTTGTTGAATTGATAATTTGAAATCAAAGGTGTACAGTTTTTATGGTATCAGAGCCATGTGTCTTCGTAGGTATGTTCATTGTTAGATTTGCCTGTTCTAAGCTTCTTTGTGCTAGAGTAGTGACTGTGTGCAAGTCTTAAGTCCGAGAGCCGTCTGCGTTGGTCAGCGTAAAGCCGTTGGTAAGCCCGTGTTAGCCGTGGATAGGCGTTTGAGGGTGTTCCAGGTCGTGGTCCCGTAGAGCCTTTAGGACGAAAGAGAGTCTCACAATCCCTACAATAGCTCAGGAATCTTTAGAATTGGTAAGTTTAAAAATGGATAACCTTAGAAGTTCTAGCTCTAGATCTCAGATGTCCTCCATGAGTGATAACACAGTTAATAAAGAAGAACTTAGCCTAGTAAATGTTAGTGCAGAGAAAAATTGGCAGGATTGGAAATTACCTTTAGTTCCACAAGATAAAATCTACAAGAAAACAACTTTCTCAAAACTTTCATTTCTTTCAAATTATACAATAAAAACTGTAGAAAGAACTTTCACTTTAAAACAAAGTTTTGAAACAATTCAATTATTAGGCCGTCAAGAAATAGACAAAAATATAAACAACTTTGCTTTTATTCATATTGGTTTAGTTCAAGTTGCCGTCAAACCTCTAACAAGACAAGGATTAAATACAAGTGTTTTCTTAGGATTAAGAGATGGTAGATTTACAGTTTATCAAGATGCTTTATTAGGAATGGTAGAATCTTCTCTTTATAATGGTCCAATTTATTTTGATTGTTATCCAAATTTTTCTGTGTCTTTAAAAGATAAAACTGTGTCAAAAACTTTAGAATTAGATGTAGAAACTTACGGTTATAATATGCATGAAGGTGCACAACCTTTAGTAATTGTTTATAGAATATATTACAAGTTGATGAAAACTACGTTAGAACCTCAAGCTTTAATGGAAAGTCAAAAAGGCAAGACTTTATTATTACAAGCTAGTACAAGTGATTCCCATGTTAAAGTCCCCACACAAATTGAATGGAAAGATGTAAAATTACCCAATAGATGGTTATTAAAAAATGTTGCTGAATCAATTCCAGTTCAAAATACTTTAGAAGAAGATTTAGATTATATAGAACAACGTCCAAATGGTACTGTTAGTATAAATTTCCTACCCTATAGAAAATCTACAAGTAGTTGTTCTGCTAGATATAGTAATCCTTACATAGAAAAAACAATTTCTCCACCAAGATGTAGTTTTAGTAAATTTAAATCACAAGAAAATTCAAGAGTAGATGATGATTTAAGACATAGTGTAGATAGACTAGACAATTTAAGATTTACTGAATTAGAAGATAGATCACAAAAATTAGATTTAGACAAGATTAGAAAATCAAGTAATAACTCAAATTATACAAATCCAAATTTAGATGGAATAATTAAGGGTAATGTAATAAATACTCCTTTTTACTCCCCAGCTTCACAAGTCTCTCAAGTTCCTCCCACTTATCACTCCACGTATTCTCAACCTCCTCAACAAAGACCAAATTCCCCCACAAATTCTGATATGGGATTTTATCCACCTAATATGTATGACCCACAAATTAATATGATTAGGAAACCTTTTGTATTAAACAAAGAAAAATTAAGACAAGATTTTAATTCCCCAAAATATGAAAATAGAAGAAAAGAATTTTTTGCAACTTTTTCAGAAGTTCTTAAGAAGTTATATAAGAGACAAGTATTATGAGTTTATGAATGATATACAAACTGAAGTTAATTTCTTTGCATGGTTTGATCATTATTTTAAGCCAAAACTTTTAGCCGGTAGCAACACCAATAATTCTCTCAATTTTCTCCGACAAAAAGAAGTCACACATAATAGTCAAGACAATATCATAAAACACAAGTCCACATATGATACTAGCTATAGGCACAATAATACACTACAATTATTCACCGACAATACAAATGGATGCCTAACAAAACAAAACTCAAAATTCTCTAACAACAAAGTGACAACAAGTCATACCCTGCAAAAAGAAAACTTTCAAAAAGAAGACGTAAAAATTTCTCTACCACCTTATATATATAACTATAGCCATAGCCAAGAAAACTCACCAAACAGTCAAACATTGACCAAAAAGCATACAAATAATAGAATTCATGCAAATAGTTCTAGTATATCATCCGGTAATATTCCTTTTGCTACAATGGTCATCAATAATACAACCCAACAAGACAAACATAGAATGACACCTTTGACTTCAAATTATCAATTCAACAACAATACACATGTAGATAAAAAACAAACTATCCTAAGCCAATATGGTCAGATAAACACTATAAAAAAGAATAAAAAAGACAATAATTACAAAGATAAGAAAAAGTCAACAAAAGAAGACAAAGCAAGAAAAACAAGACGTAGGTTCACTGCCACAAGTAGAATCACCGACAAGGAATAGACAGGGAATAGTAAAAACAAAGAATTCAAAAGAATAGTCAAAGAAGAATTCAAAATGATGCGATAGATCCAGATCCACTAATACAAATTCCTAAAGAAAAAGCTAAGAATAGAGTCTTATGTTACAAATGCAATAGATTTGGTCATTATCAAAATAACTGTAAGCCTCCTAAAAACAAGTCTAAATTAAATATTCCAGAATTACATTCGGAAATAAATACATTAAAACATGAAATACAAGAAATTCAAAAATTCAAGTTTTCAAATTACGGAAGAACAATTAGCACAAGAAATAGTAACATTAAAAATAAATAATAATCACTCACAAAATTCAAGTATAGAAAATGAGGTTGAACCAGAAGAAAATTGCAAACAAATTGTTCAATTAATATCCCAACCAACTTTCAAAGAAACTTTTCTAAATACAATTGACAAGATGATTTTTCAAAAATGGTACACTGAAGTAAAAATAGTAATAGACAAAGAATATATTTTTGAAACTGTTGCTTTATTAGACACAGGTGCTGATTCAAATTGTATCCAAGAAGGTTTAATTCCCACAAAATATTATGAAAAAACAACAGAGAAACTTTCACAGGCAAGTGGTACTAGTTTAAATATAGAATTCAAACTTTCAAATGCTCATGTTTGTAGAGAAGGTGTTTGTATCAAGACTACTTTTATTTTAGTTAGAGATATAACCTCAAAAGTAATATTAGGAAATCCTTTTATAGCTTTATTATATCCTATAAGACAAATTTCAGAAAAACGGACTTACAACACAAATTTTAGGACAAAAGATTACTTTCCCTTTTATATTACCGCCTATGACAAGAGATATAAATATGTTAAACCAAATGACATTTTGTAAAGAAATTAATTTAATTTACAAGTCCAAGATTGCAAGAAAAGAAAAACATCTTATGTTTTTAAAACAAGATTTAGAATATAAAAGAATTGAAGAACAATTAGAATCTCCTTTATTAAAACAAAGAATTGAGAATTTTGAGAATAAAATAAAAAATGAAATTTGTGCAAATTTACCTAATGCTTTTTGGCATAGAAAACAACATATTATTAGTTTACCCTATGAGTCAGATTTTAATGAAAGAAATATTCCTACAAAAGCTAGGCCTATACAAATGAATCAAGAACTGTTAGAATACTGCCAGAAAGAAATTCAAGAATTATTAGATAAAGGTTTAATTAGGAAAAGTAAATCTCCTTGGAGTTGTTCTGCTTTTTATGTTCAAAAGAATGCTGAAATTGAAAGAGGTGCTCCTAGATTAGTCATAAATTACAAGCCTTTAAATACTGCTTTAAAATGGATTAGGTACCCTATACCCAATAAAAAAGATTTATTAGCAAGAGTTCACAATGCTAAGGTTTTTTCAAAATTTGATATGAAGAGTGGATTTTGGCAAATTCAAATTGATGAAAAAGATAAATACAAAACTGCTTTTACTGTCCCTTTTGGACATTATGAATGGAATGTAATGCCCTTTTGGTTTAAAGAATGCACCAAGTGAATTTCAAAATATTATGAATGATATTTTTAATCCTTATACAAGTTTTTCAATTGTTTATATCGATGATGTTTTAATATTTTCAAATACCATAGAACAGCATTGGAAACACTTAGAAACTTTTATTAAAATTATTCAATACAATGGATTAGTAGTTTCTCCTACAAAAATAAAGTTATTCCAAGATAAAATCAGGTTTCTAGGACATAATATTTATCAAGGGAAAATAACACCTATAGATAGAGCCATACAATTTGCTGACAAGTTTCCTGATGAAATAAAAGACAAGAATCAACTTCAAAGATTTTTAGGAAGCCTAAATTATGTCTCAGAATATTATCAAGATCTTAGGAAAATATGTCGTCCTCTTTTTCAAAGATTACAAAAAAATCCACCACCATGGACTGACACTCATACTCAAATTGTTAGACAAATTAAAAAACATGTCAAGACTCTCCCCTGTTTAGGTCTCCCTTCTCCTGATTCTTTCAAGATAGTAGAAACTGATGCCTCTGAACTGGGTTATGGAGGTATTCTCAAGCAAAAAGTCTTAGAGTCAAGTCATGAGCAAATTGTCCGTTTTTATTCTGGTGTATGGAATGCTGCACAACAAAATTACAGCACAATCAAAAAAGAGATTTTATCAATAGTCTTATGTATTTCAAAATTTCAAGATGATCTTTTAAATCAAAAGTTTTTAGTCAGAGTTGATTGCAAAAGTGCAAAAGATGTTTTATTTAAAGATGTTGAAAATCTTGCTTCTAAACAAATATTTGCACGATGGCAAGCTATTTTAAGTATTTTTTATTTTAACATTGAATACATCAAAGGTGAGTCAAATTCTATTCCTGATTTTTTAACTCGTGAATTTCTACAGGGAAAATGACTTCTCCATACCAAAATTACAAGTTAACAAGCCATCCAGATAGGTCTAAAATCCAAAATGCTTCTGATTATGCTGATAAGTCATCCCCAAAAACAAAAACAAGTACTCCTCCAAAGCCTCCAAGTCCAAAAGCACAAACCTCCACAAATATTCCATTGTCCAATAAATTTACAAAATTAGCAGATTTTCCCCCTCTCCCCTCTCAATTACCTACTTATGCACAAAAACTTACTGCATCAAGCAGCTTAAAATCACAATCAAAATCAAATGAGTCCTCATCAAGCTCTCAAACCCAAGCAAGTTCTTCATCACAAATTTCTCTGTCTCGAGCCTTTCCATCCCCTCACTCCGCAGATTCCCTTCAAATTAACAAGTCCCCTGAAGTTAATATCTTCCCAATAGACCAACAAATTGAGCATATCCAAAATCCAAGACAAGTAGTATCTCACATGTTTCCCCAAGGATGGAACTTTCAGCCAGAACATCCTCACAAGTCACAAACTTTTTATGAATTCATTTTAGTCGACACAAATTCTATTCTCCTTACACATTGTAAATGCACATTTGATACTACAGGATCCCGAACTGCTTTCTCAAAGTGTCTCATTAAACAAGTTATCAGTCCTTTCCAATGGAATGGTCATCCATGTAATACAAGATCATTTAGTCGAAAATTTAATCCTCAAGAATATAATTATTATGATTATCAAAATGCTTGGTACAATGCCCTTTATTTTCAAAATGATAGGTTCCAGCACTCTTGGTTTTTCTATTTTGATAAATACCTAAATATTCAAAATCTTCCTGCTTGGTTTCTTCAATGGTGGGTCCAATTTGGTCCAGAACCAACCTATTTTACCTTCCAAGAAGAATAGATGAAAGAACTCCAGAACAAATTGAAAGAGGTTACTCAAACGAACAAATTTACTTCCCTTTTTCTCTCCCTCAAATTTATGAAAACTTCCAAACTCCACCAGCCCTTTGCAAGTTTCCCAAACTGTTAGTATTTTATACAAGATATAACCTTTCCTGGATTATGGGATGGGATTTTGCTTTTTCTTCTTCCTCCCCAAAATTCCTTATCAGACAAATTTATGTTAGATGGTGGGAAAAATATATAGTTAATACAAGTGAATACCCAAAAATGATTTCCGACTGTAACCTTTTAGACCCACAAACCAAGACCCCATTTCTCCTCAGTCCATACAAATCAGACCCACAAACCAAATCCCCATTCAAGTCTCACAAATCCAAAAAAGAACTAAAAAAGCAACTACAAGATGCCCTCTCTCAAATTTCTGATGATTCAGATGATGAAGAAGTTCGAATAGCAATGGCAAAGAATCCAGAATTATTTCAAGACTCTCAAGATCCGAATGAATACTAAGTGTTAGAGTCAAGCCAATGTAAAAGAAAATAAGCCAGTTCTAGACAAGTCAAGATTTCAAGATTTTGTTCCTGACCAAAGTTAATTTCAAGACAATTTCAATTTCAAGGAGACAAATGCAAGACCAGATAGCCAAGATTAGTCAAGATTCTCCTCTGTACAAAAGCAAAATCAAGTTCGTTCAATTTTCAAGATTCTCCTGAAGCTCTCTTTTGACTCCTTTTGACAAGCTCAAAGTTTAAAGACAAATTTACTTTCGGCGCGTGCAAGTTCAGACAAATTTACTTTCAGATAAGTTCAAAGAAGATAAGATATAACTGATAAGCTTAAAGTAACAAGATTCCTGACAGCAAAGTACTTTCAACAAGAAAATCTCCTGAAGATAAGATAATTGATAAAAGTAACAAGATTCCTGACAGCAAGATGCTTTAGACAAGAAAATCCTACAGTTTCTAAGTTCAAGATTCTCAGATTTTCAAGATTTATCTTTCCAAGTTACCAAGACTACTGTTTAAATGCCCAAGTTAAAATTATTATTTCACTGTTTATTTCACTTTTCAGTTCTATTTAAGCTATCCTTCTGGCTTGTAGAAGGCACGTCTCAATTTCACGACTCAATTTCACGTCTCAATTTCACGACTCAATTTCACGTCTCAATTTACAACTTAACTCAGTTTCTCAAAGCAAATCCCCTGTAAACACTTTCCTTCCTTTCCAGCAAACAAAACCTTCTCTTGTATTTCCCAAGTTATCTCAAAGTCATCTGTAAGTTTGTTTTCAAAGTTTATCAAATATATTTCAGTTGTTTAAATCATTGCTTCTTTCCAAGATTTTATTATTGTTACTGTAATTTTATGCTGAGATCATTTTAAATTTATATGAATCATGACTCAAGCATTTGGAAGTTGACTCTCCCTTGACCACCGCGTCCCTAGTGATTTTACACTTTTCAGTTCTGTAACTTCTCATCAACTCTCTCCTTGGGTCTGTGCTACTGCTAGCTATTCTTCCCCACTTGCCAACTTGCCATGGCTTCCAGGACAACTCCTTCTGAACCCTTCTCTTCATCTTCTTCTTCTTCTTCTTCCTCCCGTTCCAACTATGTATACGACGTCTTCTTGAGTTTCAGAGGCCAAGACACGCGTAACAACTTCACCGATCACCTCTACAAGGCTTTAAATGACAGAGGAATCGTCACCTTCAGAGATGACGAAGAGCTCGAAAGAGGAGAAAGTATTAGTTTCGAGCTTTTGCGAGCAATAGAAGAATCCAAAATTTCCGTCATCGTCTTCTCCAGAAACTACGCGTCTTCCTCCTGGTGTCTGGATGAACTCGTGAAGATCATGGAGTGCAGAAGAATGAAGAGGGGTAGTTTAGTTCTGCCTGTATTCTATTATGTGGAACCCTCGGATGTGCGGCGCCAGACGGGTAGTATTGCACAAGCATTTGAGAAACATGAAGAGCGTCACAGAGACAGGGTTGTCCAGTGGAGGGAAGCTCTCACTGAAACTGCCAATTTGTCCGGGTGGGAAGTAAAAGACAACAGGCAAGATCTAGAGCCAAATCCCTTTACTGCTATTATAATAAATTATGATATGAGGATTGAACAACATTCGCTGCAATTTATTCTTTGAAATCATAAATTTGCAATAACCTATAAATATAGATATTTTTATTTAGGAAGTATAGAGACAAAAGTTCAGCTCTAGAAAATATGGTTGATGCTACTATATTAAAATATTTTGAATTTTTTACTAATCACATCTTTAATACTTCCAGATTTATCTAATTTTCATTTGAATCGAATGACAGAACCAAGTAGGTGATGTATATTTATCTAGTCAGAATATAAGGAAAAAAGAATAAAAGAGTCAGAATATAAGAAAAAAAAAAAGAATAAAAGAGGGAAACGAGAAATGTAATATTATGCAGGAAATTACAATTTGCTTCCAAACGCATCACAGAGAGGGAAAAGCAAAGCGATTGACTCACATATTTTTTAAGGGTAACAAATAGGTCTGTCGATTTTTGCTCAACATAGTTTCTTATAGCTCTGGAACGCTACTATATTAGTCATTGGTGTATACTTTCCTCTTTTTTCCCTTTTTTATGGAGGTCTAAGTCTAATAGACTACACAACATAAGATATAGACCTCTCTCTCTCTCTAAAGGTCTTCCCCTTGGTTTAGATGAGATTTAATTCCTAGATTTTTTGTACAGCAAAAAATAAAAGGGACTTTTAGCGGTTAACCAAGTTGATGCTCACATTGTTTATACAGATTCATGTGCTCAACATAATTATATGGTATTTACAATTTCGCTTCTGCAAAATTTTCCCAAGCGGTATATTTGAAATGAAAGCATGTTAGGGATAATTATTGTTGGGGGCAATGGAAGGTTTTGACACTAATTAGTTAGGCCAAATTGCAGCCTATGTGTGAATTAAATTCAATAACCTTCCAATCAATAAAGATAAAAATAATCACGCAATAATCAAAAAAATCAACTACACAAGAATACGCCAAATTTATGTGGAAAACCTTCCAGTGTAGAGGGAAAAACAAAGGGACAAATCCGATCAATCCACTATAATAAAATAGAGATTACGACACTCAAGTTTATGTCGAAACTTGAGTTCACAATAAATTGGGAAATCACAAAGATAACTCTCTAGGAATAAATACAATTTCACCACAAAAAAACTAGAACCTAATGAAACCAATAATGTAGTAAGATGTTCCTTGAATACTTCAACTCTCCGTAATTGTAGCACTTAAAATCCCTCCTAGACAAACCCCAAATTTATCTCCTTATGTGTATCTTGAACCAAAGAAAAAAATCTATTTTTTTCTTTCTCACCAATGTCGTACAGTGCATTGCTCTGTTCTCTCTTCACCTCATTGTAACTCATGCACACACACACACTGCTTATATAGCGGCACCTGCCGCCTCACTTAACTTCTATTTCAATTAGAAATAGAAGTCTTGCAAGTAGTGGGCGACAAGCTCATTAAAGAGCTTCAATCTAGTGTGGGCTGGACAACACGGTGCGGTGCACCCAACAATCTCCCCTTCCAGCCCACTAAGGAAGGAGATCTTCATTCCAACTCTTTGGTTAGAATTCATGCCGGCCTACCCAGCACAAAACTCAAGCTTCTCTTTCGGCACAACTTTACTTAACATTTCAGCTGGATTCTCGTCTGTGTGAATCTTTCTTAATTGCATCAACTGTTGATCAACAATTAGTCGTAGCTAGCCAATGATATCTCATATCAATATGCTTTGTTCATGAATGGTACGTAGAATTCGTGCTCAAGTCTAGTGCACTTTGACTAGCACAATGGACTACATACTCGTCTTGCTTCAAACCCAAGTCTTGGAGAAACCGTTTCATCCAAAGCATCTCTTTCCCTACTTCGGTCGCTGCAATATACTCAGCCTCAGTTGTTGATAAAGTGACACATTTTTGTAGTTTAGACTGCCATGATATAACTCTCCCTGCAAAAGTAAATAAGAACTCTAAAGTAGATTTCTTGCCATCAAGGTCACCTGCCATATATACATCTATATAACCCTCTAAAACTGGTTTAAAGCTACCAAAATTCAAGCATGACTTTGAGCTACCTTTCAAATACCTGTAGATCCACTTCACTGCTTCTCAATGCTCTTTGCCTGGATTAACCATGAACTTGCTGACTACACTAACTGCATGAGCAATGTCTAGTCGTGTGCAAACCATGACACACATCAAACTCCTGGCTACAGAGAAATAAGGAATTGATGGCATGTTCTCTTTCTCTTTATGTGATGCTGCAAATTCTGATAAGTGTGTGTTTTTGCTTAGTCCTACATCGGGCATTTATTGAGTCGAACTGGGCTTTATTAACAATTGCAAGGAGCCCCAATTGTAACTTACTAGTCCTTTTGGGATATAAGCGCAAATATAGTTAGCGCTTTCCTTGGGTTGTTAAAAATGGTATTAGAGCCAACCCAGTAATCTTGTGTGGGCTCGGACATATGGGCCCTAACGAGGACGTTAAAGATTTAAGTGAGGGAGATTATGATCCCCCAAATTCTGATAAGTGTGTGTGTTTGCTTAGTTCCACATCAGGCATTTATTGGGTCGAGCTGGGCTTTATTAACAATTGCAAGGAGCTCCAATTGTAACTTGACTAGTCCTTTTAGGGTATAAGCGCAGATGTGATCAGCACTTTCCTTGGGTTGTTACACTTTATTTGATGGACATAATTTCTTGCTTAGTTTGAAGTGACTACCAAGAGGTGTAGTGACTGGCTTAGCATACTTTATGTTGAACCTCTCAAATACCCATTCAATGTACTTCTCTTGTGACAACCATAATTTTTTGGCTTTCCTGTGACATACAGTCTGCATACCCAGAATTTGTCTAGCTAGACCTAAGTCTTTCATATCTAATGACTTGAACAACTCTTTCTTCAAACTACCAACCATATTAGCATCTTGTCCTACTATCAGCATATCATCTACATATAACAAAAGAATGATAAATTTACCATTAGGAAATTGTCTGACATAAATACAATGATCTGCATCTGTCCTTGTGTACCCGTGACCCACCATGAATGAGTCGAACTTCTTGCACCACTGCCTTGGAGCTTGCTTCAAGCCATACAGACAATTCTTTAATCAACAAACCATGTGTTTGTTACCTTTTGCTTCAAATCCCTCTGGCTGAATCATGTAGATTTCTTCCTCCAAGTCAACATGGAGAAAAGCAGTCTTTACATCCATTTGTTCAAGCTCAAGATCCAAGTTAGCTGTTAATCACAAAATAACTCGAATGGAACTCATTTTGACCACTAGAGAGAAAATCTCATCAAAATCGATCCCTTGTTTTTCTTATTGAAACTCTTGACCACTAATCGAGCTTTATATTTCACTAGCTTCTCACCATCTTTCTTTAGCTTGAACACCTATTTGTTTATTGATGCCTTCTTGTCTTTAGGAAGTTCAACTAACTTATAATTGTTATTCTTGTGCAAAGAATTCATTTCTTCATGCATAGCCTTTATCCAGCTCTGTTTGTCCTTATGAGACTGTACTTCTTGAAAGCTCTCTGGCTCCCTCTCATCATTAATCAAAACATACTCAAAAGTGGGGTATTTGGTTGATGGACGATGTTCCCTAGTAGACCTCATAATCTGAGGCCCATCTCTAGTGGAATAGGCTCTTCCCCCTGCTCAACACCCTTTGTATCTATTGCATCATCACCATCAACTCCTACTGGCTCATCACCATAATTCTCTACTTGCATCTCTTCTATATTTGTCGCAAAATCTGAGGACGAAAAGGTAGGTGTAAGGTCAAAAACACCTTCAACAGTAAACTTTGACTTCTCAAGATTTCTCAAAATCAGTAATATTTTCATTCTCATAAAAGACCACATCTTAACTTCTAATCATCTTCTTTTTCTTAGGATCCCATAGCTTATAGCCAAATGCTGCATCTCCATATCTAATAAATATGCAAGGAGTGACTTTATCATCAAGCTTTAACCTTTGTTCCTTAGCTTACACCTAAATACCTTCCGATGTGCACAGGAAGCATCCTCTCCTGTCCACTCTTTCTAGAATCTCAAAATCCAATGGAATTGATGGAAACTGATTAATTAGGTAGCACGCAGTTTGTACACCTTTAGCCCAGAATGACTTAGGTAGTTTAATCATTCTTAACATACATCTGACATTCTCAACAATAGTGCGGTTAATCCTCTCTGCCACACCGTTGTGTTGTGGGGTACCAGGAACTGTCTTCTTATGTCTAATACCATACGCTGAGCAGTAATTTTCAAATTTATGAGATTTGTATTCACTTCCGTTGTCAGTACAAAAACACTTTAAATTCTTCCCTTTCTCTCTTTCCACCATGGCATGAAATTTCTTGAAGAGTTGAAATACTTGGTCTTTTGTTTTCAAAACATATACCCACACCTTTCGTGAAACATCATCAATAAATGTAACAAAATATCTATTGCCACCTAAGGAATCTACCTCAATGGGATCACATACATCAGAATAAATCAAATCTAGCACATTGGATTTTCTAGTAGATGATCTATGAAATGATACTCTATGATGTTTGCCAAATAAACAATAATCACAAGAATTTAGTGGCATACCTTTGACAAATGGAATGAGAGACTTATTTGCCAAAATCTGCAATCCTTTTTCACTCATGTGAGCCAGCCGCTTATGCCACAAATCAAGCGTGGAATCATCTTGAGCTGCATTTACCACACCCCTACATAACTTTACCTGAATCTTGTAAAATGTGCAACAAATCTTCCCTCTGGCAAACACCAACAATCCTCTATAGAGTTTCCATTTATTGTGGCCTAAATAGTTTTCATAACCTTCTTCATCCAAGACGCATATAGAAATCAAATTCAGGCACATATTTGGAATATGTCGCATGTCCTTTACTATCAAAGTCTATCCAGTATTGGTCTCAACACAAATATCATCAATTTTCATTATGTCAGCATAACTTTTATTACCCATCTTTACTCTACCTAAGTTTCCTACTTTGTACGAAGTAAAAAGCTCCCTTCTTGGAGTGACATGGTAGGAAGCTGCTGAGTTAATTAATTACTCATCATAAGAATCCACAACATGACAACACTCATTCTCTTCTATAGAAAGTACAACCACATCTTCATCTGACGAAATAGTTGTGGTATTATGATCATCCGCCTTTTTTTGATTTGTCTCATCTTTCTATTTATTTTTCCAAGCCTTGCAATTTCTCTTTATATGACCCTCTTTGTCGCAGTAGAAACACTTGACTTTTCTTTTTGTCTGTGACTAATTTTTTAATTTACTGCACCCTTTAGAATTTCTACCCCTAGTCCTCCCCCTGTTCTTTGTGACAAGAGCATGTGCATTATCCTTGCCTACGTCCTTTCTTCTTGTTTCTTCATTGAACAAGTTGTCCTTGACCATTGCAAGTTGTAACACACCATTAGGAGCAGAGTTACTAAATGACACCACTAAAATCTCCCAAATGTCAGACAAAGAGCTTGGAAGCAATAATGCTTGCAACTCATCATCTACCACTAGATTCATTCTAGTAATTTGATTAACCAAGTCTTGGAACTGGCTTAGATGCTTAGCAACAAATCTTCCCCTCCTTAAGCTTTAAATGCGCAAGCTTTCTAATTGCAAAAGCTTTATTTTGAGCAGTCTTCCTCTCACACTAGCTTCGATGCATTGTCTGATATAACCAATAGTTTTTCTATGCATCTTCATCCACTCTTTGTCAGGCATACTACTTGGCTTTGCACTATCACCCTCGATAAGGTTATGCAAGTCCTTACAATAAAGGATGTCTTCCATTATCGGCTTCCATATTGAATAATTTGATGCTGAGAGTTTAATCATAGTGCCTGACGTATATTTCATTTAATTCAAGACTAAACAACCACGCCCAAATAACCTTGCGCTCTGATACCACTTGTTGGGGCAACATAAACTTTTGACACTAATTAGTTAGACCAAATTACAGTCTTATGTGTAAATTAAATTAAATAACCTTCCAAGCAATAAAGATAAAAATAATCATGCAATAATCAAGAAAATCAATCGCACAAGAACACGCCAAATTTATGTGGAAAACCCTCTAGTGTAGAGGGAAAAACCACGGGGTAAATCCGATCAATTCACTATAATAAAATAGAGATTACAACACTCAAGTTTATGCCCAAACTTGATTTCACAATAAATTGGGAAATCACAAAGATAACTCCCTAGGAATAAATACAATCTCACCACAAAAAATTGGAACCGAGTGAAACCAATAACGTAATAAGATGTTCCTTGAATACTTCAACTCTTCGTGGTTGTAGCATCCAAAATCCCTCCTAAACAAACCTTTAATTTATCTCCTTGTATGTGTCTTAAACAAAAGAAAAAATCCCCTTTTTTTCTTTCTCACCAGTGCCACACAGTGCAATGCTCTATTCTCTCTTTACCTCACTGTAACTCATGCACACACACGCTGCTTTTATAGCAGCACCTGCTGCCTCACTTAACTTCTATTTCAATTAGAAATAGAAGTCTTGCAAGCACGTGGGCCACAAGCTCATTAAAGAGCTTCAATCTAGTGTGAGCTGGACCACATGGTGCGGTGCACCCAACAATCTCTCTAAAAGTCTTCCCCTTGGTTTAGATGAGATTTAATTCCTAGATTTTTTGTACAACAAAAAATAAAAGGGAATTTTAGCAGTTAACCAAGTTGATGCTCACATTGTTTATACAGATTAATGTGCTCAACATAATTATGTGGTATTTACAATTTCGCTTCTACAAATTTTTCCCAAGCAGTATATTTGAAATGCAAGCATGTTAGGGATAATTATGGCACCCAAACTGGTATGCTCTAAATTTGTGTCATCTTGAAACATGTATTACATTTTAATGCTTACTTGTATAGCATCACTATTCCTAACTACTCAAAATAATTTCCAGCCGTGAAAGCGAGTTTATCAGGAATATTGTTGAAGAGATTTCAAGAACAGTGAACATACAGCACTTATTTGTAGCACTCTACCCGGTTGGAATAGACGCTCGTGTGCAAGACTTGACTTCATTGTTATCTGTTGGAGTTGATGATGTTTGCATGGTAGGAATTTGGGGACTGGGTGGATCGGGAAAAACAACCATTGCTAAAGCCATTTATAACGAATTTTGTCAGAATTTTGAAGGTAAAAGTTTTCTAGAAAATGTTAGGGAAATTTCCGGCCTGGTTCATCTACAAAACCAACTTCTTTCGGAAATCTTGAATATACGCAAGACAGAGGTACATAGTGTTGCTGAAGGAATCTTTATGATAAAAGAAAGACTTCGTTCTAGAAGGGTACTTGTAATAATTGATGATGTAGACAAGGTGGAGCAACTGAATGCCATAGCTAGAAGTCGTGACTGGTTTGGTCCAGGAAGTAGAATTATTATAACAACTAGAGATCAACATTTGCTAAAGGAGCTTGATGTGAATGAAATATATACAACTAAAATAATGGATGATAGTGAATCTCTTGAGTTGTTTAGTTGGCATGCCTTTAGGAACAATTATCCCACTGAAGATTATATTGACTTATCAAGAAGTGTAGTTAAGTACTGTGGAGGATTGCCCCTGGCTCTTGAAGTTTTGGGTTCTTTGTTGTTCTCTAGGAGCATACCAGAATGGGAGAGTGCATTGGAGAGATTAAAAAAGATTCCCGATCATCAAATTCAAGCAAAACTTAAAATAAGCTATGATGCACTAAACGAATTTGATAAGGATATATTCCTTGATATATCTTGTTTCTTTATCGGAATGGATAAAAGCTATATTCAACAAATATTGGATGGCTGTGGTTTTTCTCCTGAGATTGGAATTAAAGTCCTCATTGACCGTTGTCTTCTTAGAGTTGGTGAGAGAAACAAGCTTATGATGCATGATTTGGTTCGAGACATGGGGAGAGAAATTGTTCGTGAAGAATACCCCAAGGAACCTGGGGAACGTAGTAGATTATGGCGGCATAAGGATGTAACTGACATGTTGAGAAACCACGAGGTAAGAACTTCCTTTAGGGAAAAGATTAAAGTAAAACAAAACTTTGTTTATGTACATGTGTTACAATGTATTAGGGAAATAAATGCATGCGAGCTCAAACCAATCATATGCCACGAGAGTGTAATCTCTTTCATTTCTTATCAATAGGGACACTTGTTTACTTTTATAATATCGTTATATTATTTTTGTACCTATTATCATGGTTATATTATATCAAGCAAGGCTCCAATAGATTCAATAATCAATAAGAATGCATTGGTAGGCTGAAATGTTGATTAGAGGACTAGAAAAATAGCACAATTTCCTTGTTATATACGAAGTTGTGCTGTACAAGCATCGCAAGCAGGTTTATGCTCAAGTTTTTATTTTTTGTTTTCTACAATCTCTCAACTTCCACATAACCACTTTACTTATAAAGTTCTTTTTTTAAACAGGGAACGAAAGCAGTTGAAGGACTCACTTTAAAATTGCCAAGATTTAATAAGGTCAATTTCAGTGCAAAAGCATTTAAAAAGATGCGGAGGCTGAGGTTACTCCAACTTGATCACCTAAAACTCACTGTAGGCTATGAATATCTTTCCAAAGAGTTAAAGTGGCTCCGTTGGCATGGATTCCCTCTAAAGTTTATGCCAGACAACTTCTATCCAAGAAAGCTAGTTGCGATTGACTTGCGATATAGCAAACTCAGAGTAGTTTGGAAAGATCCCAAGGTATAACATAACTTTAACCATCAAGCCATAAGTGTGATGTTCTTAGTGCTAATATTGTGTTTTCTTTCTTTTCTCATTTTTTAGCAGTTGCTCGAGAAGTTGAAAGTCCTAAATCTCAGTCATTCCCATTATCTATCCCAAACCCCAGACTTTTCAAAACTCCCCAATCTTGAAAAATTAATTCTCAAAGATTGTACTAGTTTGTTTGAGGTTCACCAATCTATTGGAGATCTTCAGAGTCTTATTTTGGTAAATTTGAAAGGTTGCAAAAGCCTTAAATGTCTGCCAAGGAGTTTCTATAAGTTGAAGTCTCTTGAAACTCTCATTCTTTCTGGTTGTTGTAAAATTGACCATTTGGATGACGACTTGGGGGAATTGAAATCCTTGAAGATTCTTCTTGCAGACAACACTGCTATAAAACAAGAGATATCTATCATAGCACCACTGATGAACCTCAAAGATGTATCTCTTCGTGGGTTTGAAGGATCACCAAGGGAGATATTGGATTCATACTCTTGGTCTAGGATATCACCAAGGAACAGTATCGTGCCATTCAATCTATTGCCTGATTCACTACAAGGCATGAACTCACCAAAAGAATGGTTTCTCAGTGACTGCAATTTATCAGATGAAGCAATTCCTGAAGATCCTGGGAGTTTATGTTCTCTTCAATCTTTAGATCTACAAAGTAATTGCGCCGCGTTGGAAAGAATGCCAAATCTATCGAAGATCTCAAGGATGCAAACTTTGTCTCTTACTAATTTTCACAAATTAGTTGAGATTCCAGGTTTGGATAAGTTGTTGAAGTTCATTGGAATCCTTCACATGGAAGGGTGCAACAATATAACAAGTACTTTCAAGCAAAGCATCCTACAGGTTTCCTCTCTCTCTCTCAATGCGTTTTATTTTTAATCTATTTTTCAAATATAGCTTATATAAATCATGCTCTTCATGGAACAGGAATGGACTATGAGTGGATTTGGTAGCATATTTGGCATATTCCTCTCTAACGATGAGATTCCTGATTGGTGCACGTATAAGGATGAAGGAGCCTCGATATGTTTTAAAGTGACTCGTATTATTGATCGTAATTTGGAAGGGTTTGTGGTATGCATTGTTTATTCATCATATCCTGACAATGACAAGAAAGTATCTCAAGATCTTACTAGCGTTTCAATTATCAATTGTACCAAGAAAATAATTCAGATCTCTAGGCTACAAACAATCTCCCCTAAAGATCACCAGTGGCAGGGAAATTTTTCTAAGAGTAAGTTCAATTTGGAGGATGGTGATGAAGTAGCAATTATTGCAAATTTTGGGTCTGGATTCATTATTAAGAAGATAGGGGTCAGCCTATTATATGACGGTGCTCTTGATAGAAAAATGATTCATTATGCCTCTACATCAAATGAGGGTGCCATTGTTGTTGGTGAAGATGTTAAAGATCATGTCTGGCCGATAATGTCAAAGAGAGGCCTTAACGATGAGGAGGCTGGACCGAGCCATGGTTGGCTGGAAGAGGATCCCACTAATTTCAAATTTTTTGAGTTGGAATATTGTCCTAAAGGCCAATGGGCTGATACTGAACGTGTTTATGTAAGTAAAGTTTTTTTTTTTCGAATGCATTTAGTTATAGAATATTAAATCTAGTTACTGTGACATTGTTTTAAAAAGTGTTCATTTTCCTAATATAGGATCTAGTTAAAAGAAGGATTGTTGAGATAGAAGTCAAAGAAGGCAGATCTTTATCTGGTGATGAGCAAGATGCGATATTCCACTCGGTCGTGGGTTCCAAGCCAAACTATGTTCATGGACAAGGATACATGGTGAAACCTCCTGCATCTGTCGAGCAAGAACGTGATGAACTCAATTGTGAGATTCAAGAATTGAAAAGGCAACTAGAGGTAGAACGTACTAAGAGGAAGGGAGAACGTGCTGAGAGGGAGGTAGAACTAGAGGCTCTACAACAACGAATGAGAGAGGAGTTCATGGCATTACTCGCTAATCAATCTCAGGTATACACAACTTACTAAATTTAAATATAATACAAAAATACAAATTACACCAGTATGTTTGGTGAATTATCATTTCGATTAATTAAGTTTTAAAATTGTCATTTCAATTTATTAACTTTCATAGCATTGTCATTTTACTACTTCCATCCACTTCTGTTTGAAAAACTCTATTAATTCACTTAAAACGATGTTGTTTCACATGGTGAAGCCTCCTGCTTCTGTTGAGCAAGAACGTGATGAACTCAATTGTGAGATTCAAGAATTGAAAAGGCAACGTAGAACATACTAAGAGGAAGGGAGAAAGTGTTGAGAGGGAGGTAGAACTAGAGGCCCTTCAACAACGTATGAGAGAGGAGTTCATGGCATTACTCGCTAATCAATCTCAGGTATACACAACTTACTAAATTTAAATATAAGACAAAAATACAAATTACACCAGTATGTTTGGTGAATTATCATTTCGATTAATTAAGTTTTAAAATTGTCATTTCAATCTATTAACTTTCATAGCATTGTCATTTTACTACTTCCGTCCACTTCTGTTTGAAAAACTCTATTAATTCACTTAAAACGATGTTTTACCCTACAATGGATTTAATAATAATAATAAAATTATTTACACATTAAAATATTCAATTTTTTTAATCAATTTTTTTAATATATGATATTTTAAAACCCCCACTGAAATAACGTCGTATAACACGCAGATCAAAACGACACCGTCTTGGCAACAGTAACCTTACAAAAATACAAAGGAAGGAAAACCTTGGTTTCCATCATGCATGCATGGTCATTTTTTTTGTTGGTAGTGTGAAAGTTAAAGTCAAAGGATCGCAGATAAAGGAGGGATGATTGAAGCCCGTTGTAAGCCGGAAGTGACCTCAGGAGGAGCGTCGGGAGATTAACTACAACTTCAAAGATTGAGGCGTGGACCTAGCAACAAGAAGACTGTAGATGAGAAATAATACAGAAAGCTCAAATTCTAAACTTATTGTGATGTTAAGAAGCTAACAATCACAAGGAAAAATAATGGAAATGCAAATCAACTGCATTCACGATTTTTTTGGATTAAAAAAAACACACATTTTATTGCTAATCATTTGACATCTATATATGAGCTATTTGTAACAGAACGCCCATTTCTTCCCTTATATTTGTAACAAGATGTTTATGATTTTCCTTCTGCTAATAACTAAGATATATTTTGGATTATCAAAAAAAAAAAAAAGAAGAAGATATTTTTAGCCAATTTCTTTTTTCCTTGAAAAAATTGGAAATGCATTTTTTTTTTTTTAATCTCAAGTATTACAAGAATGGGAACAAAAATGAATATAGACTACCTAACTTGTTCGTTATTTTTCTGATGAATTAGTATGGACTACAGGACTAGCCAATGTCTCGTGCGATGCATGGATATGCTATAAATATATTTTAAAAAAAATTGTAAAAAAAAAAATATCTTTATGGTCATGTAGAATACTGATCATGTGGTTTATGTTTATTATTTTTTGAAAAACTACTCATTATGTGGTTTAATGTTTGAGGAATTAGTTTCAATTATATTACATATCATTAAAAATAGAGTAAATAGAAATTATTAATATTATTATAACTAAGAATATCAACATTTAAGTTCATATTATATATTTGTTAAGATTAGTCATGTTATGATGTTATAAAAGGCTAAATTAAGTATCACTAGGTTTCAGTTAGCTCAATTGGTAAAATCTCTTGTTGTCGAGTAAAGGACTTAGGTTCAAATTCCACCTACACCAAAAATCAATTGGATATCTTGGCCTGATGGTAAGAGCAACCATCATAAAGCGGACGTCATAGGTTTAAATTTCTAAAAAAAACAAAAAAAAAAAAAAAAAAAAAAAAAAAAAAGGTGTCAAAACGAATTTTGAGAAAAATACTAATATGAGCCCTAGGCGTGCTCAATAAGTCCATATGCCCGAGTCCCGTTACCTGGGCCCAACTCAGTACCATACGAGGCCTACTAGTCCAAAGGGGAGAAATCACAATTGGCATGCTACACGAACCAAACCTTTACAACACTAATTAAAAAAAAAAACGTCAATGCTTAAGGGCTTTAGCAGCTGCAAAAAGCCCACTAACACGAAGATGCATGCATGAAGTTGACTAAACCAAGGGGATTTTCTTGTCTCTGTCTTCTTTCTTTCTTTTTACAATTGTGGTTACAAAGGCTAAGGTCAAACCCGTGACCTAGAGTCCTAGATCTCCACCAACAAAATAACACCCTCAAACAGACAATAGAGCCCATAAGCCAAGCTAAGGGTCCTCGACACAGAAATAGAGAGAGGGGGTGCAGGGTTTGGAAGTGGCCAACGTCCATTAAAGGAATGGGCTAGAGTCCACTGTATCGGTTTATCAAAATGCGACATGTATCCTATGATCCTATCAACAAAAAGACCCCAGCAATCTTTTCATTTGCCTATAGAATATTGGACACCAACGTCTTTGAGCCATATAATTGCAAGTGGATTGATAAGCTCCTTTCTATTTATTTGCAGATAGTTTTTCAATTTATTTTGTTATGTACAACTTTTTAAAAACTTATTTTATTTAAGTATAATTATACTTTAACTAACTGTCAATAAACCAACAAATCAGCAGAGTGCTCATCCAAAACGTACACTAATTAGTTACAAAGACACAATTGTGGTATGGTTCACCAATGTCTCTGTCGAATTTAGTATTGATATAGGACTTCCAAATACAATGTCTATTGAGATGTTAATGGTCCTTATCTTAATGTAGGAAATGAATTTCCATTGAAACCACCTCCCTGCACTCATTGTAGGATGTTTGGTCGATCCACAAATGCATGCCAATAGAAAAGAAAACAAGTTTGGATTCTAAAGGAAAATAAACCAGCTCAGCAAGAGACTCAAAATGAAGATATTAACTGATCAAAGGTTTTGCTCGAATGGATGTCAGCAGATCTACAAATGCGGTCAGTCATGAATCTGTTAGTCTAATGTCCTCATAGCTCCTCCCAAAGGAAAGGATCCAATAGTCTATGTAGTGAAAGTTGTCAAGCCTGGGAATGGAAATAAACAAATAGATAGCTCAGAGGCTAATTGTTCTCGGAATTAGCTACTGCAACAGGGGATGAGAATAGCGTGGAGGATGTTGAATGCTCAGAGAAAGCAGATATGCAACTTCATGGTGATTTCTTTTATGTCAATATTACTTCACAACAATTCATCGATGCTGATTTGGTCACTAGGCAGGACTCTAGGAAGAAAATGAGAATGGGAAAAAGGCCAAAGGTAAGCAGACCACTACACATTCATGCAAAGCATACTCAAAGTAGGCTGTCTGTACAAATATTAAAATTAGTTTATGGGAAGCTCTAAAAGTACACTTTGATATAAATTCCTCCTCCCCTAGGAAGGAATTGAATATCATGCTTAATCATGACAAAAGGAAAAGAAATAGGTCGAGAAAGTTCACAATTCTCCTGTAACTGATGCGTGCTGATCCCTACATTTGAAAATTTTTATTATGTAACTGCTGATATTTAATCTCAAGGCTGATTAAATGAGTTTGCTCCTTGTTCGTGGTGGTTACTAACTGGTTGGCTAACAACAGGAATATCCAAGCTGCTTCCTTCAATCTCAGGAGCAACTTCTCTTACATCAGCTATCCTTGCCTCTGTTGCCTGAATATCACTCCATTCACCATCTCCAATTGGCCGGGGGTTGCCCTGATCTGCTGTTATGTGGACTACACTCTCCCCAGGGACTGGGATTGCCCTAGAAACACTAAGACATGCTTTATCCACATTCTCCTCCAACAAGTCTACATGCTTTGTCAGTGGAAGAGTGTTATCAATATCTGAGTAAGACTCAGTCTTCTCAAAAACTTGCTTAGTATCAACATGATGCCTGTTGAGAGAAAAAACATTAAATTTTGATTATTCTACACAGAACAAGTAACAAACAATTCTTTCATTTAGATTTTACATTATAGTCTAATTCTGCTGATGTAACTTTAATAGAAAATTTTGAAATCAAGAATGGTCTAGATGCAAGCCAAACATACTGAGCCATGACATGCTTAAACAAGAGGGCAAAACGAGTAAACTGTAGCAATAGTTCCTCATATCAGCAGACAAATTTACATAATTGTCACATATGTGCACTGCAGAGAATGGTTCCAATTCATGCTAGAAATGCATTATCTAGAGAGAGACATGTCATTGCTTCAACATGAGACAAAATAACATTTCACATAATCGTTCACATTAACCATGCTTTTGACTTGGGAAATTCTTTGGGTGGGAGTAAAACTCAATATCATATCCCGGAACACTTTGTGAGACATATATGTAGAGAACACAAATTATAAAATAAAATAGGGTAAATTACATTGACACCCCCTTCTTTTAGGGAAACTAGACTCGTTACACCTTATTTTGGAGAAATGACACTTCGCTCCCAAATTTGCAAAATAATTAACACTCCGTCCCCATTTTCCCCCTTTTTAAAGGAATATTCCTCACTTAAACTTAAAATAATTGGAATATAATTTTTTTTTTTTAACTCTGATTAGTCAAGCATTGGTTAATAAATAAAAAAATAAATAAACAAAAAAAAGGGGACTGAGTGTTAATTATTTTGCAAATTTGGAACCGGAGTGTCATTTCCCAAAATAGGGTATAACGAATCTACTTTTCCCAAAAGAAGAGAGTGTCAGTGTAATTTACCCAATAAAATAATATAATATTTTTGAACAACTTGGAGTCAAGACTTCCTTCTTTTCACACTATTCCAGATACGAAAAGAAAGGGAAAAATTGGATTCAATTAAAAAATTTATAAACTCTAATTTTTTCCATTCTTTTTATAAATGTTTTGGTAAAACTTTATCCTTTCTCTTACCTGTTAGTTCCAATTTTACATAGATAAGGATTCACGTCCTTTTCAATTTTCAATTTTTTATTTTTTTCAGTTCTGTTGCTTGAAATCTTTTTCCTGAAACAGGGGGGCTAATATGCCAAGCAAGAATTACAGACAGGATTGATGCAGAATGATCCCTGAGTACTGCATGTATTGGCTAAAAGGGTTAAGATGCTAAACCTTTGGAGTTGTGTCTGTAACTTATTCACATATGCCAGGAGCTCTTGCTTTTCCTTCACAGCAGCTGACTCTTTCTGTACAGCCTCCTTTATTCTAGCTTCAGCATCTGCCTCTGCAACCCTGACCTTTTCCTCTGCTCTCACAGCAGCTGCTTCTAATATAACAAAATGCTCTCTAGCTTTTGCAAGCTCAGAACGCCACATATGTGCCTCATGAATAGGAGAGTCTCTCTGCTTGATCAATTGCTCTCTTTCTTTACTTAAGGTCATAACCTTTTGTCCGGACTCTTTTAGCTACAAGTACAAATAAAAGCCAAAATAAACAAACACAACTTAAAAGTGACACCTAAAATCACAATAGCATTTCGTGTTAAGTAGGATCAAATAATGATGAAGTCAAGAGATATACAGATGGCCAGTACATGCACAGCCATTGGCACAGGTTGAACAATGTCAATCAGACTATGCAATGAGCCATCAACAAAGTACCTTTGACGTAGATAACTCCAGCTGCTTCTCAGAATCTCTTTTAACACGCCCAATTTCTGCACACGCGATTCTCCTTTGTTCATCCATTGTATGAGCTGCAGATGCAGCAGCCTCAGCAGTCTCAGATAATTTCTCAGCTATCTCTTTTATTGTTGAATCCCGTGCACGAAGGTCCCAAGCAAAATTGTGCAGTTCCTCATCCTTAACTCTAAGTGTCTCCTGCAAGATGTACTTACACACTCAAATAATCAAATCTAGGTGAAATTAAAGACCAAATAGACTTGCAGGATTAGCGAAAACTTTAAAGGAATAAGCTTAGCAAGAAACAAACATATATATTAACATGCAAACACCAACAACTCAAAACAATGGTCCATTTTGCACAAACACCCAAACTATAATAACCCGCCTCCGCCTATTCGTTAAGATTTTATTCAACCTTTGCCTTGACTCCAAGGAAAGCATCATTGGTAGTAAGAGCAAGGCTGGAAGGATTTAGATTGAAGCTTCCAACACACCTTAACCTGTGCCAGTAAAAGAATTGATGAAAAGGAGAGCATATGCACACACAAGAATGCACACAGAAGCCACATCACAACAGCATTCTTCACCGACCTGTCCATAAATTCCTTAACCAAGCGAAACCAACAGTAATTGCAGCCATAAAATATAGGATGACTCTACAGGATGCCTATATGCCATTATTCCAGGCAAGCTGAACAGGCTAGGCCTCAAATTACAAACCCATGAAAATATCAGGAAGACCCATCTCTCCCCCCACCCCCCCAAAAAAAATATCAATATATATATATGCCATACTAATACTGCTAGAAAGAACAGAAGAAATCCACCTCCTCCCCTCCAAAAAACCAATGTTTAGTTGAGATCATAAGTTGCCAAATCCCCAAATTCTTTTGGCCTAGTCATCAATTAGCTACCTAACAATTATGCATATTTTCCCATTGCTTCCAATTTCCAAAGCAAACAAAAAGAATTTATGAAAGCAAAGAGTTCTATTTTTCTATTCTACTAGGAGCTATTGCTAATTCTTGTTAAAGTTGACTGCCTAGTATCAGGCTTCTGGTGCGCTTAACTGCTTCTTAACTGGGCACAAAGCGAAAAAAGATTCTAAAATTATTATTATTATTATTATTATTTTGATGACGAGGGAACCTGGCCAAGGTAGGGTCCATTGGACCCACCCCTTGAGAGTAAACCCTCGATGTCATGCACCGACCACACATAATAGATCAGATTTTATGTCTGAGTTTCAAGAAATTGAGTTTCTCAAGATTGCCAATTTTTAGATTTTAGTGAACATAAAATGGTCTGATAGATTGAAAACACTGTACACAACAACCCGTCAGGGTGCAGCCTAGTGGTAGGAGACTTGAGATGAGCTTGTAGACTCAAACAACTTGGGTTCAATCCCCATTAGAAGCTTCCCCTAGATTACCCGATATATAGTTCTAGCGTGTGGGGTCGTGTATCCAAGGTTTACTACCTAAGGATGGATCCAAAGAGCCCTGCCTTGGTGAGGTTCCTTGTCATAAAAAATAAAAAATAAAAAAACATTGTACACAACATTGAACCTTTTTTGTACCAATTTTAGTTTTTCTAAATCATTTAATTCTAGTTCTATATAACTTTATGAATAACTTTTAGCATTCAGAATTCAAAGGATATGAAAGGAATTTATCATGATAGAAATTATTTCAAGACTGAGCACTCTTGATTTTGAAACTAATACAACAACAACCAAACTTTAGTCCCAAAATTTTGAAGGTTGTTATGGATCATCAACAAACTAATTAGAGTTAGTCACATGCATTCTTTTCTATCATTCAATTCTATATGAAGTCCTACTGTTTGTTACCTCCTTTTGAAACTAATCTTTGACAAATATTAATTGATTAAATCTCTCTCTTTTTTGGTGGGGAGGGGGGGGATGTATCCTTTCCAGGATCCTATGGCCTTCCAACCCCCCTCCCCCTTCTTCTTCTTCTTCTTCTCAAGAAAATAAAATTCCCACAAAGCCAGAAACCAGTCAATAAGGCAATTTATTGGCACAAAGAAGAAAGCAATATCTGCAGTGACCCTATATCTCTTGAACAATACAAAAGCATATACTGGCACATCTGAACTATTACAAATTAAATAGTGCTTGTAGAAACATGAGAGCAGGCATTCTAGCTATGCCTCCCAAGATTTTTCCATCTATCTACTCCCAATGATCAGAGAGAGTCAAACAGCAGCAAATGCATTTACAAGTGATTAGGGAATGTACATTTCCAAGTTTTTTTTTTTTTTTTTAACTAAAACACATTGCCAATTTAGTTAAACAATTCGTGAGAAATTGCAGTATATAAATCTGGTGTAATTACAGAAATGACAAAATTATAGAATGCAATCTACACACCTAATATTAAATGAAGTTATTAATCACCATAAATGTGTGATCAATTCAGTACAAAAGCAATTAGAGCCTCATCTTTATAAAAAATTATTGGATTTGCAACCCATAATTGAAGTTAGGACACAGTATCACTACTATCAAATTGAAAGTGGCAAGCACAGGCAGTGTACCCTCATGATTGCTACATCATCCATTGGACCATCACTTGTTCTATTCGTCATCATTCCAAGAGCATTTCTTAAAGAAATCTGCATTGCTGTTTCAAGCTCTTTAGAACATTCAAGGGCTGTCGAATTGGCAGAGCAGCAACTACTGTTGCGACTGTTCCTAATTTTGCAGAACCATTCCCGCTTAAAGAATTCACAGCCTCTTTATGGACCTTCAGAACCAATTGTGTTGCGCTGATTGTCAGAAGACAATGAGAAAAGCAAACATGAGTAGAGTAATTAACTGCAATGTATGTAATCTTCAATATATGTATTTGATAATTGAGGCAAGAAGCCAAGAACTCAAATCAATATATGTATTTGGAAGATGTAATGCATCTCTTTCCAAACTCTCCCTCAATGACAGCAGCTTTTCATATCAAAAAACAATTGGGCAATTACAAATAACAACCATCAAATATGTTAGAGTCTTCCCCCGTGGTCTAACTTAATAACAACTTCACATGACCAAATGATCAATGATATTTGATCATATCTTTACTAGGGAGGCAACTTTACAAACCATCAAGCCATCAATTTGCTAATATACATCTGCAAACTAAGGAAATTCTAGGATAAACCATCATATAGTCCCTTGAACTGTGAAGCCAACCTCACAATAGCAAACCATCTGAAATTTAAAAACAAAAAGAAAAAATGTTCCATGATTTGGACCTAGAGAACAATTTTTCACCAAAAATAAAAATTAAGAAGCCATCTTAGTAGTGAAGTTTGAAGTTCACATACACTTGCTTCTTTCCAGACAAAGTCCAATGCATTCATTATAGAGCTTTTTAACTTAAACTGACAAGACACTTGAATAGCGTAAAAATGTATATGCGAAACTTTCCCAATGAATAACAGACGCACACAAGAATCATGAAACACTTAAAATTATTTCTATAATCATAGAAAATCAATACAACAAATTCATATCCTGCAAGACACTGCTGCAAAAGGAAAGATCCAGAGAACTTACTTTAATGTCGATACCCATGCTCTAGCTGCATCAGGAGTCTCTGCACAAAGGAAGTAGTCTTTTTTCTGTGGGGTCCCAATATCTAATTATTATAGTTAAGAACCACACATATTTCAAAATTTGAATCGAACTCCAAACCAATCCTTTCAATCGAACTCAAAAATATTGTCTACATTGTTAAAAAAATAAAAAATAAAAAATCGAAATGATAAATGTGGATACAGAAACAGCAGCCATCGTACTTTGGTAGTCCACTAAAGCACATTAAAAAAAAAAAAACGCATTAGTAATTTTTAAAGCTAAAACCCACTTGCACAAACTAGTAGAAAAGGCATCAATCTTACTGGAAGTTGACAGGAGATACTGTAATGGTGCTATTTGCTTCAAATATAATGGTTCCCTTGACAGTCGGCTCATTTCTCCTAATCCTAAAGCAAACAAACAACACGAAATCTCAAAGATCAAAATCCTCCTGTAAATCAAAGCGACACCGAGACCAAAAACAATGCAAAACATATACTAACTTGTACTATAAGCTAGCCGTTCAAGTCCTCAAATATAGAAACTAGAGATTCAAATCTTTCAAGCTTTCACCACGAAGTCTTCAATAAATCTTCTAGTAGCCACCATTAGAACCACATTCACACAGATCATTTTGACTGAGTTCAATTCCTATTCAAGTCTTCAATTACTGAAACCAAACTGAAATTATATAAATTTACCAATTGAGCTCCATACTCACCAATGTTCATCATCATTTTGTCAAAGATTGATTGCTTGAATTCTCAAAAGTTAAAAGTTACAAATTTACAGAAAACTATAAAAGAAAAAATTCTCAAATGAAGAAGAGTTTCAACCAAATCAGAAGCCCTACGAGAACCAGAAAATCTTTATTTCCAATTGAAATTATAAACTCCATTGGAGATAAAATTATCAACAAATCCCAAAGAACACTTGAAGGTTTAACACTTAGTTGAAAACCAAAAACAAAAACAAACAAAAATTGGGTAAGACAAAAAATTGAGTTCTGAATAACCAGAATGGAAATCAAACAAAACAAACAACTAATAATTTTCAACACCTGATCATTATTCATGAATTAACAAGAGCAGCACAAAGAATAAAAGTTCATTAAGTTCAAACCAGTTTGAGAAGAAAAAATTTCCATAACATATTTCCCATTTCATTAATCAGAGACAATATGAGAGTGAAAGAACTAAGGATGCAGTTCCATTTCTTAGTATTGCCAAGCATTAAAAAATAAAAAATTAAAAAAATTAATGCAGCGGATAAAAAAAGCTAACTGGATAAAACTCATCAAATTTCGATAGTGATCAAGAACAATAGTTGAAATGATTCAGAGGATGAAGAAACTGTACCATTTCCACATAGCTGTACTGGTGATGGTGAACTTCTGCTTGCAGCTGTAGTTCTTGGTGAGCAAGTCTGCAAATCAAAGCAAATAGCAGACTCATAATGACATAATTTCAGAACAAAAGCCACAACTGACATTGAGAGAGGGAGATTTGCCATGGGCTTTCTTGCAATGTTGGAGAAGAGTCCAGGTCCTATGCTTGTCAAATTTGCAGAGATAGTAGAAGTGTTTTTGGAGTTAGATTGAATATGATCTACAATCGCAGAAACTTTAACCCACAAAAATCAAATTTTCTAAAATTAAACAGATATTTTGCTGCAGGAACGAAGAATTGAAGCGCCCTGTTAAACCAATCTGGGTAACAAAGAGAGAGAGAGAGAGAGAGAGAGACCAGCTATCATATGCAAACAGTGAGAAAATAGTGGTAGCAGTGGCAGAGTACAGCAGGCAATTGCTATAAATGACACCAACAGCAGTGCTGCTCTATCTACTCAGAAACTTGAAGAAGAAGCTGACTGGGGTGGGTTACATTTGAGTTTTTGCGTTTATCAGTGAGATTCCTATGGGTTTGGGAAAAAAACTACCTGTTTTGGTGGTGGTGGTGGTGGCGGTGATCAGTTTCTCACATTACAGGTTTTAGGAATGAGAAATAGCCATCCATTTAGACAGAATAAATACAGTAGCTATGTTATATACAATTTACATCTCAACTGATGCCGTTTAAGCTTTTAGAGTTTGGTAGTAACTAAGTTGAATATGCAAGGCGACCAATGTTTACAATTATAAGACATCAGCAAATCTTGAATTAAGTGACAACACATATATAACAAGAAAAAATCCAGAAGACCAAATAAAAATCAAATATAATATAAGCGATTAGAATGAATAGAGATTATAGACATCAATATTACCTTCCAGGATGCCCGACAAAAATACAGATGAACCTCTGAATTATAGAGAAAATAATCTGTACCATCAGATGAATCTCAGCCCACTGAAGCAGCCACATCAGAAAGGTCTTCAGAGCCAGATGTGCCCACAAACAGATCATTTTCCAAATAATCTTTTAACAACAAATAGCTCTCATTATCTACTTTCAGACCTTGGACATGTTCTTCAGACAAAGGCACACGCATTGCCTTAGCCGGTATCAACCCGAGATCTCTCATCTTAATTAAGAGATTAACAGCTGTATCAGAATTGTGTGATCTACAAAGGAAATTACATAACCTAAAGTAATTATTGCAGCTCAGTTCTATCCTTGCATCAATCATCTCTTGTAGCAATTGTATCACCATTTTAAGATCTCTTTCTCTATGAAATACATAGAGCATTACATTATATGTATGTGCATTAGGAGATATACTGGCCTCCTTCATCTGATTATACAGGGTACTAGCATCTCCAGTTCTACCACTCTTAAGAAGTCCACGGATAGCAACCGTGTATGATACAGCATCAAGTGGATACTTCTCTACAACTGCTTTCCTAAATACTCTAATGGCTCTATAAAACTTACCAGCCTTTATAAGTCCATCTGTAATTACAGTATGGATGTGAGCATCCTGACCAGGAAAATTTATGATGATCCCATGGTACACATTAACTGCTTCATCAATTCTTCTGGCTCCACATAGTCCACTTAGTAATCCAACAAAACTATACTTATCTGGTGTAAAACCTCTATCCAGCATATCATTATATAACTCCACAGAACGATGTGGAAACCCAGCATTACAAAAGTATCTTAGAAGCGCATTACAAACAACTAAGTCTGCTTCTATGACAAGTCCATGGACTAACTTGGGTAAGAGAGAAAACCTCTTAGACAAACATACGGTAGATAACAAAGAACAGAATGTATAAGAATCAGGTGTCATATTTTGCGTTTGTAAACTTACAAAAACATCAAGCGCATCATCATACCTTCCAACCTTAGAGAGACAATCTATTAATACATTACAAAGAACCAAGTCAGGGGCATACCCTTCAGATTTCATGAGATTTAAAACATGGAATGCATCCTCAACCATTTTTGATTCCATAAATCCCTTAATTAAAGTTGTATACGTTACAACATTAGGAGAAGAACCAGTCTTAACCATCTTCTCCAATAAACTACACGCAATATCAATTCTACGCAGCCGGCAAATTCCATCAATCAATATACTCCACACATTCACAGATATTGGAATGCCCAAAGTAATCATTCGACCCAACACTTGATACGCCTCCACTAGCTTATTCAACTTGCAAAAACAATTCAACACCATCTCAAATGTCTCAACATTCGGATAATACCCCATTCCCAACATCATTGTAAAAACCTCCCGAACACGAACCAAATCATTCAACTTACATAAATTACACAATGCAATGTTAAATGTCAAAAAATTAGGCAACTGGGTCTCCTTCAAAACCTTAATGGCTACATCGACACGCCCAATCTTGAACAATACATCCATAATTACATTACGCGCAAACGTGTTGGGGCTAAAACCATAGCAACCCATTTGCTCAAAAGCCTCAAAAACCATGTGATACATTCCTCCACGCCAATAAATCCTCAACAAAAGCAAAAAAGTTTGTGCCTTTGTCAAACACCCAATACTCTCTAATCCCCTAACAACCCCTCCAACCGTTTCATACCGGTGCATAAGGCGGTTAACCACACCAACCATATGTTCAAACGCCATCGTATTGTGGAAGTAATTGGGTTGCTTAGCACACCATAAAAAGAAGCTCAATGCAATCAAATCAGAAGGGCAGTTCAGTAAGGTGGAATGTACAATATGATGAGTGAGAAAGAGCTTATTTTTCTCGGGAAAATGTTGAATTTCCAGGAATTTTTTGTTCTGGGTAGTTGGGTTAGTTACACATACCGTTGCCGAGGAGAGAAAACGAAGTGGCAGAAGTGATGTGATGAAGAGGCGATTTGGGGTTGACTGTAACAGACTCCACCTATAATATCTCCATAACATTTCCAGGAAAATTTTATTTTCCCAGGAACCAAACGCGACATAAGAAGATAGAGGGTTTTGGAAAATCTCTGTAAAACCCTACAGACAGAGAGAATGTAGAAGCTGCAATGGGGCCGGCCGTAGTGAGAGAAGAAGGTGGTGGGTGTGGGCTAGGGTTGGGTTCAATTGGGTTATAAGGAAACTAAAGGAACCGGGCCCAATATTGGAGGTATTTGAGAAGGGCCCATGGGAGTGTCTTGGGAATAGCCCGTGGGCTGGTCAAAAGAGATGGTTTAATTTTCTGTGTTATATGACTATGCTTCTTGGAAACGAATAAGCCAATTATGAGATTCTTGTGCCTCACTTTCTGCTTTGTTTGTTATGATCAGGAAGTTGTGATATCTCAAAATCGTTTAAGTACATCAATTTTTTACTTTAAAATTTTAATTTTTAATTTTTGAATAGAGAAAGAAGATTCTCCACGCACTGATAGGGAAGCTCTTAGTTTTGGATCTCCAGAGAATCACAAAAGGCTCAAAGATGAGGTATACTGATGTTGGATAATGGATATTACCAGGGCCAGCCCTGGGGTAAGCCTAGCAAGCCCTTGGGCTTGGGCAACCCCCTGGCCATGGGACAACCAAGGAATAAAAAAAATTTATCAGTATACATAAAAAAGTGAAAAAATAAAAAATTAGCCTCTAAGGGCAACAGAACCAATAGTTATCTGATCTCCCAAAAATTTCAAAAAAAATAAATAAATAAATCATAAAATAAATTACAAATGGCATAAAACCCAAATCAAACTTACAAATACAACCCAAAAAAAAAAATTGCTCAAAATAAACACACTTACCTCTTAAAAAAATGCAAAAAAATAAAAATAAAATTATATTGATATTGAACACTTGACTTGAGATCCTAGCCCATTCAAAAAAACGTTGTCATTAGGGATGGCAACGGGGCGGATCGGGACCGGATCATGGGTGACCCGAACCCGCCCCGACTTATAAATATGTGACCCGACCCCGCCCCGCCCCGTGGTCGGGGCAACCTACCCCGCCCCGTCCCCGAACCGCCCCGCCCCGCCTTGCCCCGCCCCGCCCCGAATTTAAAAAAAAAAACTTATACTTCTCAATTAAAATAAAACCTAAACCTCAAAAATTCAACTAACATGATTCTCTTTAATAAACATAAACAAATATTCTTTGTTTTGAATTGGTTTTACCTAAAATGTTATGATCACATAATAATAAAAACTAATATTTTTGTAATATTATTAAAAGTAGGTGCGGGTCGGGGCGGGTCGGGCTAATCGGGGCGGGGCGGGGCGGGTCAATGCCAATACCCATTACCGCCCCGCCCCGGTGATCGGGGCAAAAGTCTTGCCCCGTTCCCGCCCCGCCACCTCTACGGGGCGGGTAAAATCCGTGCGGGGCGGGGCGGTTCGGGGCGGGTCGGGTCGGGTCGGTGCAAAATTGCCATCCCTAGTTGTCATTGAAGCAACAACCAACTTCATCCACGTCGCTGATTGCCTATCCATGTTGCTGGGTTGTCTACCCAAATTCCATTTCTTGCTATTTTTCTTCTTCCCTGAATAGCGTCTCTCTCTCTCTCTCTCTCTCTCTCTCTCTCTCTCTCTCTCTCTCTCTCTCTCTCTCTCTCTCTCTCTCTCTCTCTCTCTCTCTCTCTCTCTCTCTCTCTGTTTATTTCTCAAATTTGAGTGGCAAGAACAAACAAGTGTTTTGTCCACCACTCATTTCTCTAACTTAATATTTTGTTATTTTTAATTCTATATTTTCTTTTGATATTGCCATTTGATTTGAGAGGGGCATTGGGCAGACCACCATATACACAGACCCCCCCCCCCCCCCTAATTTCTATTTTTCTAACTAGAACTTTCTACTTTAGTACTTTAGTTTCTATTCATTCCTATAGAGATTTTGTGAATCGGGATTGGGTGCGGCCAATTTAGTCTGCTTGTATCTTCCGTTTCTAATTAAAAAATATATATATATTTAGCTTCTTGTGGACATTGTCAATTTGCCATGTGTTTTGTGGGAAACGCAATTAATTTGTGTTGGGGTGTTTATTTAATAATTATTTTTATCATTTAGTATTAATTTTGTTGTGGTTTGTAGGATCGCGATATATTTTTTATTTTTTTTTGTTATTAACACAATGAATTTTTTAGTTAAAAAACTATTAGACATAATAATATTAAATATATATATAATATATATATATATATATATATATATAATATATATATATATATTATTTTGGATTTTTTAGATTATAATATAATTTTTTATTATTTGAAACGGGATGATAATATTATATAAGTTATAGGTACTAATATGACAAAGAATAAGAATGACAAGAACTAAGTGAGGTCTCAAAAACAAAGCACTGGGTTTTATAATAAAAAAATTAAGCAATGAAAAGATACAATAACAAAATCACTAGTGGGTTTGATTTGTATGTAATTTAAGCTAAAAGCACAATGTAACCTTGATTTTGCATTAAAAAAAAAAAAATTGGACTTTTACGTTTCTTTTTTAATATTTAATAATAGGTAGACAACCAAAATTAGGACGGATTTGGGCAACCCAAAGCTCGGGGCCGGCCTTGGATATTACATGGAAGGTCCTAAATGTTGTGTTTATATTATGATCATGCTTAATATCAGATTGCATTTTCTCTTTGAATTAATTGAAGCTTTAAATAGAAGCAAAGAATCATGCTTCTGCTTATCATGTTCGTGTAGTTACTTAACCACATACTTATACATGCGTTCGTGTTATATTTTTGAAGAGATATGGTATTCTGATTTTGTTTTGAAGCAAAATGAATTAAATGAACCAAATATTTTATTTTTCTAGTAATCATTAATTATTTTACTAGTGTTTCCCATATGAAAAACTGATTTTCATTATAGATTGGTTATCAGGCTTTTGTTTCTTCATCCTTAAAGGAGTGATGTTTCTAAGTTGCATAAGTTGAAAATGTTGAAATGAGAATGCTATGATTAATAAGTAGAAATACAAAGAAAGATATGATATGAAATGAAGAAATTTGTTTAAAAGATATGGTGATTTCTATTTGATGAAAAGATGATAGAGGATTGCTTGAGATGGTTTGGTCATTTGCAAAGAAGAGCAATTAATGCACCAATGAGAAAAAAGTGTTTTGATTAAGTTGAGGGAACGAAAAGAGCTATAGGAAGACCTAAAATAAAATTGGTAGATATAGTAAATAAGGATATGTTAATTAAGGAGGTAATAGAGAGTCATGATTTTTTATAGGATAGAATGACGGAAAATAATACATTTGGTGACCTTGATTAGCTTGTTGAGGATTCATAGCCATCTCCAAAGTTTTGGGATCGAGGCGTTTTTTTTGTTATTGTTTTATATAGCCATATACGCATACTGTTGCAAGGGGAATTTATGAGTCACTTTGATTTTAAGTTTCAAGAGACTTCAAAGCTGCAATCAGAACTGATTTTCTGGTGCTTGTAATCTATAGTTAATTCTTGCTTCTCGTTGGTTGTATAGATGGATTGTAAGGCTGCCATAGACTTTTTGGTTAGATTATTGAATTTTGTACATCTTTGTGGGTGCTTTTTTATGGTGATAGATGCTAGAACTATCCCCCTCCCTATTTCTAATCTCAGCAGATTTGAATGTGTGATCGCAGACCTATTTCATCTGTCTACTACATGAGTCATCCTCATTCTTTTCAAATAGGATGGCGTTCGTTACTCTAATGGATAGCCTTCGGTATTCAAGGTTCTTGTTGACTATTGAAATTTATCTTTTTGATTGTATGGAAATTATTGTGCAGGCCAGGTTTCTTAAAGCTTGTGGTACCTTAGCGGAGACCCCTGCTGAAATTCGGAAAGCATCAAAGTTGAATTTTTCACCTTCATATGATAGAGATCCAGAGCCTCAGAAATTCCACTCATGGCTTCCCAACACATCCATCAAGAAACTTCAGTTAGACAATCAGCCTGATCAACCCCATACTCCCATCAAACTTTGTGAAGAGTGGGGAAAGGGATCAGGTTTGCAAGAGCAGACCCCTAGCAGGTTGTACTTCTGACTATAATGAATATGGTTGTGTACCAATTGATATACTATTTATTTCTCATTGAGTACACCTGTAATGGGAATGAAATTCTCCATATTTTAAAGCCAACCCGACCTTTATGTCAATAGGTTAATAAACTGACTACGGCCGTCTCTATTATTTTTACAAAGGTTTCATAAGGGGGTTTTCTAACGAGTAGCAAATTTTTTGATCTTCTGGCCCTTTCTGTTTATGGTTTGGTATGGCTGGTTTGTATGATGAAATGTGGACACTATTTATTTGGTAGTATGGATAATTTATACGTATGAAATGTGGACACTAATTATTTGGTAATACTTAGATTCACTCTGACATGCCATCTCTCTCTTCTAGCTGTATATCCAGCGTGCATAATACTGGAAGGGTCTCTTTCAGCTCAACTGAAGGCAGTGGAACAGGAAGTGTTAATACAGCTGTCAGGGTTCATGCTAATCAGACTGAAACCATTGCAATGTCAGTTTCACCTTGGGTTTCAGCTACAGAAATTCAGTGCAGGAACAAGTCTGTTCGTTTCAAATGTGATTTTGATGAATCTTCCTCAAGAAGCTCATCTGAAAATGTTAGCCAAAATCGAAATAAATCCGAATTGTTGGGTGCTCAGTGTGTGTCAAAGCCTTCACCTTATCCAACCCCACGTAAGCTGTCTGACAAGATGCAAACACCTGGAACTGTTTTCCCCACAAACTTTGAAAATTTACCATATGGGAAGCCTTGAATCAGGTCCCAGTATGTGTATTCAGTTTCGAACCCAGTTGACGATGACTCTCAGTGGAAGTTATTGAAGGAAGAAGATTCTAACTCTCATCAACTTTTAGGTGAGCTGAGAGAATCTACTGCAACCCCTGGGTCAGAAGGGGGTGTAAAAGAAAGTGAGTCTGGGAAAGATCTGAAGGTGGAAGCAAGCCTGTCCGCTTGGCTGAAGCCACAGCCATCTATTCAGGATGAGAATAGTAAAAATTTTGACACTGTTAGAAAACCTCCTTTTGGTAGAACTCCTGGGGACAGACCAATCATTGGGCTTGTTGCTGCTCACTGGAATGATAATGAGCCTTCTCATATTTCGCCAAAGTGGTGGGATGGGAATGGAATCCCAAATTCGACCAATAAATACAAGGAGGTATGTCTTATGGCTTCTTCACTTTCTGCTTGAGGCCTGAACATTAAAAGCTTCATTTAAGGAATGCTGGTTGTTTTTGCAGGATCAGAAGGTGAGTTGGCATGCTACGCCATTTGAGGAGAGGTTAGAAAAGGCTTTGTCTGAAGAGAGTGTTATCACTCAAAGGTATTCTAGATTCCTTCTTTGCTGTGTGCTGTGTCCTGTTTGACTGTGATTTGAAACTATATTGCTGATAGCTTTTAAACGTAAATTGCAAGGTAGTCAAAGCGGAAAGGTGACCTTTGTATCACCTAAGTTGTGAGGCATCAAAAAGGCACTGGCTTGTTGAAGCGAGGTGCTAAATTCCAAATATAGCTGTTATACCTATAGAGCTTAAATCATATGTAGTGCTGCATGGAGAAATTAGGTTTATTAATTAATTTCAAAATAGGTTATGCACAGTTTAGGCTACAACAAGCTTCTATAATTTAATTACTGTAACAATAGGTTTTATAACAAGCTTATGTAAATTAATAATTTAACAATAGGTTTTACAACAAGCTTCTATAGATAGTTAATCTAACATTAGGTTTTACAACAAATTTCTATAAATTTGACATATAAAAAAGAGAAATATCAAAATTAAAGCCTAAAAGTTTATTTGATATAAAAAAAAAAATTCTAAATTTATGAGGAAATAAAGAGGTGATGCAAAGAAAGGAAAGAGAGAGAATAGAATAATGAAAATTGATAATGCCTAAAAATCAGTGGACTCGCACGCTGGTCAACTCGGACGGACGATGCTCTCACCGACGAGTGAATACCTGCAAAACAGAGAAACAAGTGAAAGGGGAGCACCAGCGGTGGTCCAGTGAGGGGAGCCTCCGATGCTTAAGTTAGCAAAGAATACAATGGTTTGGAGCAAGAACACGGATCCAGAGAATGTAGAAGTGAGAAAAAGAGAGAATACCTTGGTCTGAGAAATCCCCGGGTTTATATAGGAGAGCTTCAGCTTTTTAGCCGTTTATCAACATTAAATGGCATTTTATGTCTGGATTTGTAACTGTTGGGTTGTGATTTTGTAACTCCTTTTGGTCCTTGATTCGGGCTCCTTAATTGCATTTTTGACTTTACTGCTGGGGTTTTAAGATGGCACATTTGCAACGTGGGGTTAGTGCTGTCTACAGCTGTAAGGTTTAATTACCTCGTCATTGTATGGTGGGTCGTCGTTAGGGTTTAATTCCGTCAGTATCAGATGCCCCCTACTCCGTACTATCGTCATGTTTTGACGATATGCGGGGTACCGAGGTGAAGCGGGGGTTTACTTTGTCTCGGGAAGTGGAGGTTTCATTCAATGACGAAATGATGTTTCAGGCGGCGAGTAACACGTGTCATCTCTCTACTGGTCGGCGCACTCGTCAGGCCCTTGCAATTAATGAAAAGGCGTCACTTTGGTTGGTGAGTGATACGTGTCGTCGCATGATTGGTCGTCATGCTCGAGGCATCGCTACGTCAGGTTTTGTGACACGTGTCGTCATGTGATTGGTCGTTGTGCTCGAGGCGTCGCTTCGTCAGATTTTTGTCTTTAATGAAGAGGCGTCGCTTCAGGCGACGAATGCCACGTGTCGTGATGCGACTGGTCGGTGCTTTCGAGGCGTCGTTTCGTTGGATTTTTGGCGGTTTTTTGAATGTGGAAGGGTTTTGTGGGGTTTTTATACCGAGTTCAAGGGGCTTTTGTCTTGTTTCACAAAACGAAAATTTTCTTGCGAGCGTCTGAGTTTTCCCTCCTCCTAGCGTTTTCCGGTGAGTTTCCTCCACTCTCTTCTTTTTCTTTCTTTCTCCGATTCTACTCTGTGGGTTTATTCCGGTCAACCTGGATTCCTTGAGTCTGTCGTTCAAGTCGTTTTTTGTTGGGGTGTCTAGGTTTGCCGAGAACGGCTTAGGTCCTCCTCCGATCGAGGGTTTTGTGTCCCCCGATAGTGTGCTTCACCGGTTATCGGCGGAGCTCTATTCCGTGATTTGTCCGGCTATCAACACGTGGGAAGCCGTTAGGAATAGAATGGCGGCCAATGAGGCAGAATGGCCTCTTCCGCTGTCGGAGGAGTTGCCGAAAGGGCTCTCCGATGAGTCCAATGGAGGGGTGACGAGAGAGGTCTCGTCCGGGGCGGTCCCGAGTACTTCGGGTTCCCGTCCACTTCCTAGGGTAGACAGTGCATGGAAGGCCATGTCCTATTTTAGTAAATTTCATGAAGATGACGTTGATAGGCTAAGACGTCGTTATCAGATTCCTGATGACGTCGTCATAAGAATCCCAGATTCTGACGAGAGAGCATGTTGCCCTAAGTATGAGGGTGACGTGGCTTTCTACGAGGCCGACCTTCGGGCAGGTCTTCGTTTTCCCATACAGCCGTTCGTTAGAGAGCTATTAGATTTTCTTTCTTTGGCCCTGGGACAAGTGAACCCAAATGGCTGGCGCACGATCATCTCGTGCATGGTGATGTGGAGGGTCAGTAGCAACGGGGAGGAGGATCTCACCGTCGATGAGTTTCTCTTCTGCTACGAGCCCGTCCAGATCGCGCTCTCCCGGGGTTTTTGGACGTTTAAGAACCGGGACGTAAACTCTAGGGTCGTCCAAGGGTTACCCTCGTCCAACAGAATCTGGAAGGAAGGGTACTTCTTTGTGTGCAGCGACAATTGGGAGAGGCTGCCGCAAGAAGGCCCAAATGACTTCGTCGGAGTCCGTAGGTTTTGGGGAACGCCCTCGTCGTCTGGTGTGTGTCTTTCTTTTTATTTTCGTTTGTTTGTTTGTTTTCTTTTTCTTTTTCTTTTTTTTTAATGTGTTTCTTCTTGTGCTTATTGCAGCTTTGGACCGTCCGCTTCTGAATTCCGTTTGGCAGGAGAGGATTTCCAGAATATTAGACATCGAGGACCGACGATACAACATTTTCATTGAGCCTGATCTGCTAGCTACCTTTTCGTTGGGACCCGTCCCTAGCTCGTCGGTCAAAGCGTTATTAAGAGCAAATAAGAAACGTGAGTCTTTCTCTTCAAGTACATGGTACGGTATTTATCCTACTCGTCTATTGCCCCCTTTTTCTTTTCTGACCTTTGCGTATCTTTTGTTCGCAGGTATCAATACAATGAAGCTGAATAAGAACCGTTTGAAGCAAGATGGCCCAATCGGGAGAGGTGGCGGCCGCTCCCATTAGTCTGAAAGCGCAAGAAGCCCGACGAGGGATCTTCGAAGCGGGCTGAGGAAGCGCCCCTCACGTCCTTCTGTACCCATCTGTCACACCTCCCGTCATTCCCAACCGCCGTCCCTTCAGGCCAAAGAGCCCCGCCCGTCATCCTGGTGGAATTCTGACTTCACTCCTCCAATCTGCGGTCCTCTACCATTAAATCAAGAGTCCTCTCGTCGCCAATGGACAGGGCGAAAGGAGCCATAACCTACTCAAGGATATGGAACGAGTACTGCTGTGGCCCACACGGAAGACCTCTCATTGCTACTTATGGTTACATTCTTTGATGCGGGTATGGTCTTCTGCCTTTTATTATTTTACGCATTTTGCTTTGTTTTGTTTTATTTTTGGCTTCTGACCTAGCCGTGTATGTAGGGTCTGACGGAGGCCATGGTGATGGCCCGGAGGTGCGCTTCAGTTGAGGAGGATCTGGCTATGCTGAGAGCAAAGTCTATCGCAGACGAGGCGGAGATGAAGAGTGCTAAGAGAGCCGTCATGGAGCTGACGAGGGAAGGGAAGGAAGCTCAGGCTGAGGCGGAGAAGTTAAGGACGGAACTTAAGGCCAGAGACGACGACGTTAAGGCGGCGGTTGACGCCAAGGATAAAGCTGTTGCCGACCTTAAACATCTCGTTGGCCAGATTGAGGGAGCCAAAGAGGCGGCGGTGTCTGAGTTCAGAGCGTCCGAGGCTTTCGAAGACATCAATACTCGATATTTCCTGTCTGGTTTCGAAGCCTTCAGGAAGCAAGCCGTCCAGCGCTTTCCTGGGTTAGATTTCTCGGCTCTTCAGCCCTATGATGACGAGGACTCTGTGGCCGGTGTTTCTCAGGACCAGGCTGGTGATGACAACGTTTCTTCTAAGTAGGATTGGTGTGATTTCCCTTTTGCTGTTGAAGTATTTTCAAACAATTTGTGGGCCCATGTTTAGGGCGTTTTTTAAATGTGTTTAAACAATTCTGTTTGGTTGAGGGCCCGTGTTTAGGGCGTAAATATTATGATACTTGCTTATTTTACTTCTGTTTTGTGCATGTTTCGTCGTCTTAAGGCGGTGCACAAAGTTTTTATTTTGACGAGAATGATCTTCTTGTTTGGCTTTGAATGATGTTTTTATTGTGATTTTTGTATTTGGAAATTTTTGCTTCTTAGTTAGGAGGTTTAAGCTTAAGGGTCGTGTTGGACGATACGATTCTCTTTCTAGGTAATTTGTCTGAGTTTGAGGATCATGCCTGTTTGACAGGGTTAAACTTAGGAAATTTTATCTAAGTTCAAAGGTTGCGGTGGATGATACGGTTTATCTTAAGTTAAAAGATTGTGAAGAACGATACAGTTCAACTTTTGATATTCGTTTAAAATATCGTTATTTGGACGATGTAGCTTAACCTTGTTTGAGTTAAAAGATCACGTTTTGACGATACAGTCTAATTTCGGATATTCGTTAAAAGATCGTGTTTGGACGATACAGTTTAACGTTTGTTTAAAATATCGTGTTTGGTCGATACAGTTTAACATTGGTTAAGTTAAAAGATCGTGCTGGACGATGCAGTTTAACTTTTTATATTTGTCTAAGTTGAAAGATCGTGTTTGGACGATACTTGGTTAGGTTAAAAGAGTTCAGTTTAACTAAGTTGAAAGATCGTGTTTGGATTGGTTAAGGTTAAAAGATCGTGTTGGACGATGCAGTTTAACTTTTTATATTTGTCTAAGTTGAAAGATCGTGTTTGGACGATGTAGTTCAACTCTTGGGTTGTTTTGCATGGTATGTGGGAACGAGTTGACACACATGATTTACCGTGGTTCGGCAATAGTGCCTACGTCCACCCTTATTTCTTTATTCAAAGTATTTTCTATTCTTTACAAGGTTTGTCTCTTTTTAGGGATAGTATCTCCTGAGATGTTCGGCGTTCCACGGGTGCGGCAAGCGTCTTCCATTCATGTCTTCTAAGTGATACGTGCCTGGTCGTCGTACTTCAATGACTTTATAGGGTCCTTCCCAGTTTGGACCAAGCTTGCCTTCAGAAGGATTCCTGGTGGCTAAGGTGACCTTTCGCAGGACGAGGTCACCAATTGACAACTGCCTGGGCTTGACTCTTGAGTTGTAGTGTCGTGCCATTTTTTCTTGGTATCTCTTCATTCTTGCTTCCGCTGTTTCTCTGACTTCATCAATTAGGTCGAGGTTGAGCCGGAGTTGTTCTTCATTTTCCTGTCCGTCATATGCTGAAGTCCGAAATGTCGTCAGTCCTATTTCGACGGGTACCACTGCTTCACTTCCGAATGTCATTCGAAATGGTGTTTCGCCTGTTGGTATCCTGACTGTCGTTCTGTAGGCCCAAAGTATGCTCGGAAGTTCTTCTGGCCATAGTCCTTTTGCCCCCTCAAGTCGGGTTTTGATGAGTTTGAGTAGTGAACGATTCGTGACCTCGACTTGTCCGTTGGCTTGTGGATGGCCAGGAGATGAATAATGGTTGTGGATACCTAGTTCTTGAGAGAACTGTCTGAATCTGGGGTTGTCGAATTGCTTCCCGTTGTCAGATACGAGCACTCGTGGAATCCCAAACCTGCAGATCACTGCCTTCCATACGAAGTTCTGGATGTTTCTTTCTGTGATGGTTGCCAATGGTTCTGCTTCTACCCATTTGGTGAAATAATCTATCGCAACCACGAGGAACTTAAGTTGTCGTCTTCCAATTGGGAGTGGTCCCATGATATCTAAGCCCCACTGTGCGAAGGGCCAGGGTGACGTCATTGGTACCAGTTCTATCGGAGGTGAGTGTAGGAGGTTGGCGAATCGTTGGCACTTATTGCAGCGCTGGACGAATTGGTAGGCGTCAGCTTTCATGGACGGCCAATAGTAGCCTGCTCTGACGATCTTTCTTTGTAAAGCCCGTGCGCCTGAGTGGTCGCCGCAAACTCCTTCGTGTATCTCTCTCATGACGTAACTGGCCTCGTCTGGTGCCAGGCATCTGAGATAGGGGAGGGAGAAACCTCTCTTGTATAATGTTCCCTGCAACATGAGAAAACGTGAGGCGCGTACCTTTAATCGTCTGGCTTCGTGTCGGTTGTCTGGTAGCGTCCCTCTCTGTAAGTATGAGATTATTGGTGTCATCCAGGAGGTTTCGGTATGAACGGGGTTTATCTCAGTTGTCTGCAGGCTTGATTGCTGGACGACTTTGATCTTGTCGTCGGCGGTTGACGATGACGCGGATTTTGCTAGCTGGTCAGCTTCTGTGTTTTGTTCTCTTGGTATGCGACTGAGCTTTACATTTCGGAATTGGCTTATTTGATGCTGGGCTTGGTGTAGGTAACGTTGCATTCGTCCTTCCTTTGCCTCGTAATCTCCGTTTACTTGCCCCACGACAAGTTGGGAGTCACTAAGCACATCTAGTTCTGTTGCCCCCAGTGCCTTTGCCATTTCGAGTCCTGTCAAGAGGGCTTCATACTCAGCCTCGTTGTTGGTGGTTGGGTACTGGAGCCGCACGGCTTGTTTAATGGTATCGCCTTCTGGTGATTTTAAGACCACGCCAATTCCGCCTGAGTCTTTTGTCGATGATCCATCTATGTTCATTGTCCATCTCAATGTCCGCTCGATGTCTTCAGTTGGCTCGTCATCTTTCGAGGTGAATTCTGCTATGAAGTCTGCCAGGGCTTGAGCCTTGATTGCAGTTCGTGGTCGGTAGTCGATGTCGAACTCACTAAGTTCAATGGACCACTGGATGAGTCGTCCAGCTGCGTCGGGTTTGTTCATTGCTTTCCGCAACGGGTGGTTGGTGAGCAATACTATCGTGTGGGCTTGGAAGTATGGGCGTAGTTTTCTTGCTGCCGTCACTAAGGCGAATGCCAGCTTTTCCATAGGCGGATATCTTTCCTCGGCCCCCCTGAGCGCTCTGCTTGTGTAATAGACCGGCAGCTGTCGTCTTTCTTCTTCTCGAATTAGTGCGGAGCTGACGGCAGTTGGTGAAACAGCCAAGTAGAGGTAGAGCTCTTCACCTTGTTTAGACGGGCTAAGTAGGGGTGGTTTTGTCAGGTACTTCTTGAGCTCTTCAAATGCTCGTTGGCACTCGTCCGTCCATTCGAACGCCTTCTTCAATGTTTTGAAAAAGGGTAGGCATTTGTCTGTGGATCGAGACATGAATCGGTTCAATGCAGCTACTCTTCCCGTCAGTCTTTGGACTTCTTTGGTGTTCTTCGGTGGCTGCATTTCTAAGATTGCCTTGATTTTGTCCGGGTTTGCTTCTATGCCTCTCTGCGAAACCATAAAGCCAAGAAATTTCCCTGAGTAAACACCAAATGCACACTTACTTGGGTTCAGCTTCATCTGGTATTTGCGGAGTGTTTGGAAAGTCTCTCTGAGGTCGTCCAGGTGGTCGTCTTCTTCCTTGGACTTCACTAACATGTCGTCGACGTAAACTTCGACATTTCTTCCAATTTGGTCGTGGAACATCCTGTTCATCAGTCGTTGATAGGTGGCTCCGGCGTTCTTCAGCCCGAATGGCATCACTTTGTAGCAGATGAGTCCCCTGCTGGTGATGAAAGAGGTCTTCTCTTGATCGTTCTCGTCCATCACTATTTGGTTGTAACCTGAAAAGGCATCCATAAACGTTAGTAGTCTATGACCAGCTGTCGAGTCGACTAGCTGGTCTATTCCTTGGGAGAGGGAAGCTATCTTTAGGACATGCTTTGTTTAGGTCGGTGAAGTCGACGCACATTCGCCACTTCCCAGTACTTTTCTTTACCATGACTACGTTGGCAAGCCAGTCGGAGTAGAATACTTCCCTGATGAAGTTTGCTGCCAGGAGTTTGTCCACTTCTTCCATGATGGCATTGTTCCGTTCCGGCGCGAAGACTCTTCGTTTCTGTTTTATTGGACGGAGAGAGGGGTCAACATTTAATTTATGTGAAATGATGGAAGGGTTGATACCTGGCATGTCTTCGTGACTCCATGCGAAAACGTCTTTGTTATCTTTCAAGAATTGGACGAGTGATTCTTTCATTTCTGGGGAGAGGTCAGCCCCAATTTTGGTCGTCCTTTCTGGTCGTCCATCTTCTAGCTCGATGGTGTCCAACTCCCCAGAAGGCTTCACCAGAATCTTCTGCTCCTCTATGCTCATCGTCTGATTCTGTCCCCCTGACCCGAGGGAGGCAAGGTAGCACTCTCTGGCTGCTACTTGATCTCCTCTGACTTCCCCTATCCCGTGCTCAGTGGGGAATTTGAGGAGAAGGTGGTATGTGGAGGTCACGGCTCGAAGTCGGTTGAGGGTTGGTCATCCGATTATTGCGTTGTATGCTGAAGGACAGTTGACGACGAGGAAGTCGACCGTCTTAGAGACCGTTTTTGGGTGAGTACCAACCGTGATCGGTAAAGTCACAATACCGACCGGGCAAACCTTGTCACCTGTGAATCCCACGAGTGGTGCATCCATGGGGCGCAATTTGTCCTTGTCAAGCCGCATTTGTTGGTAAGCGGGGAGGTAGAGTATATCAGCCGAACTCCCGTTGTCCACCATTACTCGCCTTGTGGTGAAACCTGCAATGTTAATCGTTATTACGAGGGCATCGTCATGGGGCTGGTGTGTACCTCTGGCGTCCTCTTCGCTGAAGGATATAATCTGGTCATCTAGGCGGACGTTCTTTGGTGGCCGTTGGACGACCATGATGTTGTGCACCTGTCGTGCATATGCTTTCCTTGAAGCTCGTGAGGTTCCTCCTGACGCTGGTCCTCCAATGATGGTTCTAATTTCTCCCACAGGCCCAGGTCTATTGTGTTCCGCTTGTTCCTTTTGCGCTAGGGGCTTTGTTGGACGGGCATTTGCTGGACGGCTGACATACTTTTGTAGCTTGCCCTGTCGGATGAGTGTTTCTACTTGTTCCTTTAGGGCTATGCAATCTTCAGTGAGATGTCCATGATCCCTGTGGAACCTGCAATACAAGTTTTTAGGTCGGTTGTTAGGATCCGAGTGTATCTTACCTGGCCACCGAAATGAAGGGTCGTCTTGTATCTGCAAGAGGAGTTTGTCGATAGGTGTGTTCAGAGGTGTGAAACTGTTGAATTTCACTGGGGGTGCGGTCGTCTGTTTACGTTCCGGGGTTTCGGTGAATTTCGGAACCTTTTGCTTGGCGGGTTCAAGTTTACGAACTTCAACTTCCTTGCGCCTTTTCGGTGGTGGGTCGTCCATAGCCTCTAGGGCGTCTTCTGCGTTCATGTGTTTCGTGGCTTCGTACATAAGTTCTGACATTGTTTCTAGGGGGTCCTTGCAGAGTTCGTAAAGGAAATCTCCTTTTCGTAGACATGCCATGAAGGCTGTTACTGTGACGTCTTCTTTTGGACGATCGATCTTCATTGCTTCTTCATTGAAGCGGTGTATGAATGCCCTTAGCGATTCTCCCTCCATTTGTTTGACGCTGAGCAAATGGGTGGGCGGTCGTCCCCTCCGTTGGCTGCCAATGAAGTGATCGATGAACGCACGGCTGAGCTGGACGAACGAACCGATCGATTCTGACTCGAGCTTGTTGAACCATACCCTTGCAGATCCCTTCAGTCCCAGGGGGAACGCTCGGCACATCACTTCTTCAGGGACGGCTTGCAGTTGCATAATTGTTTTAAAGGCTTCTAAGTAGTCGAATGGGTCTTTGGTCCCATCGAAGTTCTCTAGTAATGGTACCTTAAATCTGGATGGGAGCGGGAAGTCAGCAATACTTGGGATGAACGGAGAATCAGCCCGGTGTACGAGGTTGTCTAGGTTGCGAGCAGCTTTCGCTCTCAGGCTGTTCTTCATGTCCCCCATTTGTTTCCTCATTTCTCGCAATTCTTTCTCCAAACGTGTCGTTTTATCATCCGGATCTCTTGAGGATCGTTCTGGATGATCAGGTCGTCTGGATGGGCTTCCCCGTCGATCTTCTCGTTCGAGATGTTTGGACGACCTGTCTAGTCGTTCTGGCTGTTTGGACGACCTCGTTGTTTTAGCTGTCTTATGTTGGCTGGGTGGAGCGGAACTTCCTGCGCTTTCCGCTCTGTGCCTACTCCGGGGCGGAGTTCTCTCAATCTCACCGTCCCTACGATGAGTGACTTGATGGCTGTCAACCTCCTGGTCATTCGACCTATTTCCACCCCGCGGAGGAGGATGGTTGTTGTCATGGGGGGTTGGGGGCCCCTTCCTGATGGCCTGCCACAATTCTTGATTCTGACGAGACGTTTCTCGAGCGAGGTCCTGAATGCTGGTGGCGATGACCTGCATTTGCCTCTCAATCGGGGTCATGGCGGGGTCAGCGCTGGTTCCGTCGTTGGGAGCTCCTTCCATGATCGCTGTCGACCTGTGTACGGCCCTTTTTGCTCTAAGAACGACAGTGGCTTATTAAGTTATTCCCACAGATGGCGCCAACTGATAATGCCTAAAAATCAGTGGGCTCGCACGCTGGTCAACTCGGACGGACGATGCTCTCACCGACGAGTGAATACCTGCAAAACAGAGAAACAAGTGAAAGGGGAGCACCGGCGGTGGTCCGGTGAGGGAAGCCTCCGATGCTTAAGTTAGCAAAGAATACAATGGTTTGGAGCAAGAACACGGATCCAGAGAATGTAGAAGTGAGAAAAAGAGAGAATACCTTGGTCTGAGAAATCCCCGGGTTTATATAGGAGAGCTTCAGCTTTCTAGCCGTTTATCAGCATTAAATGGCATTTTATGGCTGGATTTGTAACTGTTGGGTTGTGATTTTGTAACTCCTTTTGGTCCTTGATTCGGGCTCCTTAATTGCATTTTTGACTTTACTGCTGGGGTTTTAAGATGGCACATTTGCAACGTGGGGTTAGTGCTGTTTACAGCTGTAAGGTTTAATTACCTCGTCATTGTATGGTGGGTCGTCGTTAGGGTTTAATTCCGTCAGTATCAAAAATAAAATAAAATATATCAGTGTGTTGTTTGTCTGTGTTTGTTGGTTTTGGTCAAATAAAAGCCTTATATGCACTTTGTTTTAGCGTTTGTTTGTTTGCTGTTTTTAAAATTTTTTGTTTGACTTAAAGAGGCCTTGTTTGTTTGCCATTTTTTTTATCAAATTACATAACCGCCACTATTTCTTATTGTTGCTGAATTCAAGTGAGGCTTTTTCCTTAGCGCCTTGAAGTCTTGAACATTGTTTAAGGTGCTCACCTCGCTTTCCTAGGCTGCTTCGCCCTTAGAAGCAAAAAATGTACGTATCACAACAAAGCCAAGTGTTAGGCTAAAAACCCATTCCCATTTCCATTTTCTTGTTGGCTGATGTTATTAGAAATCTTTACTTATATAAGATTTGATGGATGCAATGTTATTGTAGCTGTTGCATGCTACCCGGAGATGTGAACAAAGTAGTAGTAAGTCATAAGTTAATTTCACCACTGAACAATAAGGATATTCAAGGACATTTGTATATTAATGTAAAATAAATTTGGGAAGGTTCTGTGAATACGAAAAAATGAAGGAAAAACTCCCGAACATTTCAAATGGATTATTTTTTTGTTATGAGCTAGAGCTTAACAGTTACCAGTACCACAGCTTTCATCTGCTTTCTTTTCTGATTTCCTGACTAAAAAAATATATATTTTTTGTTCATAGAACGTTTGATTATATAGTTGTACGATTTACAGGAAGCATAGCTATGGAAAACTAATAGCTTTTGATGAGAACGAGCAAAGTGATACGGCGCTTTCTCAGTTGCAGTCCTCAAACCATCCCAAGTCAGTTGTTTCATTCTGATGAATGATGGTGGCGGCGTTTCTCCATTGTGTTGTGAGTTTGGTTTGCAGCCAATATATTGCCGATTTAGTAGTGTCTTCTAAGACCTAAATTGAAGTTTACCTCGTTGAAACATGGGTATTAGTTTTGTATCAGGCCATTGATTCATTGTGCTGGTTCTTGAAATCTTGTTCTTGTGGTAATAGTCTTTTCAGCAGCATTGTGCTGCTTGTAATTTACATAAGTAATGGAAATCCTCTGCATCAATGGCTCTTTGGTTCTGAATCTTTCTTAATTCTGCTTGCTCCCTAGAATTTTAGCCTTATGAGGTTCACTATTGACTAGCATTGGTCCGTGTAGCATTTGTCAGGCTCAATCTTTTCTATGCTGCATGTAGTTTGTCCATCTTTTTTCCATGTTCTACTTGTAAATCTTATAACATATGGAGGTTGGGGTAGGCTAATACAATTTTGTCCTCATCAACTCTTTGTACAGTCCCATTTTCTCCATGATGTTCCAAAATCTGAGCAAGCATGCATTAATTAGCTTTGTGATTAGTTTATGGAGACTATGTTGTTGCCTTCATCAACTAACCTTTCACTAGGTTCTTTCACTTATGCATGGGGACTTTCCCTCCTAGTCTGTTTGTAGATAAATCGGACATTGAAGTGATGGGTGTGCTTTTGTTCTGCTCATTTGCAAAGAGAAATTTGAAAGGGAGGAGGAGAATTGAGGATTGACATTTGAGAAACTGAATTTATTGGAAGATCAGTCTTGGCAGATAAAGAAATGTACCAAAAAAAAAAAGATTTAAAAAAAATAAATCAAGAACACTAGTGAGGACAGCCGTTACTGCATAAGCCTCAATACTTTGCAAACGAATATGAGGGGAATTAACAACTAACCTTGAAAGTATGCATAATCGATGGTTATCCTCTCTGCTTTTTATTTACAACCCACCTTGAAATTAACAAAATTGTCCGCTTTGATTAATTCTCTGCATCGTGTACTCATTCCCGCCATCATTTTTAATTCTAGTCACTCTCAATCTCTACTGATTTGTTGTCAATATATTGATATATTATAATATAACCTTCTATATAGCTGTATATTCAGTTTTATTTACTCTACCATGCATGTTAAGACTTAAGATTGATATTAATTTGTGTATAATTCAGCGAAAAAAAAAAGATACTAATTTGTGTATAACAAAATTAGTTCCGAAAGTGCGATTGTCTGAAGATGTGTAAAGAAAGATAATTTAAGAAAAGAGTTGGAGATTTAAAAGAAGGAAATTTCCACTTTTTAATTTATATAGCTCATACATCCCATAAACAACAAAAGAAAACTTTAATTCTTTTTGAAGGATGTTGGAGGCTGCTTTTTCGCAAGCCCTAATCCACTTTTTATAGCCCACCACCTCCTTAATAGTAAAACATGAGCCCATATCATCACAAATGGGGTCCATTTTCTCACTCGAATCAAGTTGACATGCTTTTGATAAACAATTTTCTAAACAAGAAAGCTCAGCCCGATACTTCTTTTGATATTCCAAATTTTCCTTTACTGAAATGTAAACCTAACTTATCTTCTTAATTGAATTAATTAAAATAAGGGTAAAATGCATTTACACCTCTCGAACTTTAAGGGAGTTGCATTTAGATCCCATGTTCTTTTTATTTAGCTAATTTACTATTCAAACTTTTGCCTTGTGCCAAATAGGCACTTCTGTTAAACTACCACTGTTAAAAACATCACAAGAGTCACGTGACAGTGACTAAAGCGTGAAAAAAAAAAAAAAAAAACAAGCAAAAGTCCTCATTTGCCTATTTGCGAAGAGAGAGCTTAGAACGGTGACCAGCCTGCCCCGCCGTGACGCCCCTGGAAGTGACTGGTCTGTGGTGGGAATGATTAGCACAACATGTTTCATTTAGAGTTCTCTTCTGGTTCGTGCTCTCCATTAGCCATGGATATGGAGTTGTGTTCTATTTCCATGGCTTGGGATGAAAATTCAGTAATGGAGTTGTGACAAGGATGCTACTGTAAATCTGATATGTGAACAATTTTATTATGTATTTTGAACCACTATATGTTCTTTGTGCACTTCTTTGTCCGTTGATATTTCGGGATTGGTATTATAATCGTTCTATACATGTTTGATGTTTCTTCTTAAAATGATATTTGGAGGAACATAAAATGTAATAGTTAGAAAAGCTGACTTGAAGATGAGAAGATAGTCCTTTGGAAGTTTGTCCGAGCAGAGTCCACAGGTCCTACAATGAGAGATAACCACAACACGGATGGATCGTTAGAACCTTGGTCAACCCAGTGGGGGTTGGCCTTTAGCTCTCCGATGCCTTAGTCAGTTTATGGATCAAAAGATGATCGAGTATTCAATAAACAGAGCTAAAAGAAGTTCGGTAAATCAAAATGCACCTCCTCAAACTGTTGCCTCTTCCTCTATTTATACCTGCCTTCAATTGGAGATATTTTAAGATATTTACTCATTCCTCTTCCCAATAATTTAATTTTGTCTGTAATCAGAGATATTTAGGTTACTTGTTTAGTATATTTCTTCCCAAAACCCACGTTCTGTCAGTCTTAGTGATTGACTCTTATGATCACTTATCTTAGTTCATTTTGGTCTTAACATAGAAGACGTATTCAACACTCTTTTGATTGGATATTTTGTGCATTTATGGATGGTAAAGCAGATGTCAGTTCAATACCTCCTAGTTGAAGTTTAATTCAGGTAGTATATTTAATGCTCCCTGCCCCAGATATTTTAGGCATTGAATGCTGGGTTTCAATACGATTTTAGTTCATTTCAGGGCTGACTGAACAATATTTCAGCTGATTAACTCGAACAGGTACATAGTTTGGATCCGACCGAACACAAAGGAGCAGCTCGGCTATGACCGATTTATAAATTGATATGATTTAGTTAAGTCCTTAACTTCTAGTTTTAGTTTGGTTACTCCTAAATTATTTCCCCTCCAATTACCCCCTTGTCCTGACCCTTCTCGCCTTTTTGGGAAGAGTCAGGACGAAACACGCGTTTCAATTTCCTTAAAATGATTCTAATGAGGACTGTATTTTTTTTCAACTTGTTAACGTTTTGTTCGGATAATACTTCTAGCCGGAGAAAGGTGACAGATTTAGTTTGGACTGACATATTCTATAGATTCCGAGTATGATAAATTGTTCAGACTGCTACCATGATAAAGAAGTTTATACCAAGGGATAGATAATACGCAGGGCAGACAATTTTGTGGATGGGGGCTCTTTTAACTCGCCCATAAATGTATTGAACCTCACAATTTTAACTCTTCTACTTTTATTAGCACGGCAGTAAAACGGATCTATTTAATTTGTTTTCCTCAGGAAAGATTTTTTGAGTTGTAAATCAGCACTGAATATATATACGTGATAAAGGATCGTAAGTTTTGTTCGGTTCGCAGGTTTATTTACCTCCATAAATGATAACTAGTTTGGTACTAACCTTAAGCATCCTTTCCTTCTTGATAAAGAGCAGCTTTGTTCGAATGAATTTTACTATATTCGGTCTCCTTGTGGCAATGATCCGACTAGTTTTGATGTCTTATCTCTGCCCATCCTTCTTGGTGGTAGTAATCTGTTCCCTTACTCACCCCCTAGAGGTAGCAATGTTTGTTCGGTCTGATTTTTTTGAATTTCCTTCCCTTACTCACCCCCTGGAGGTAGCAATGTTTGTTCGGTCTGATTTTTTTTAATTTCCTTCCCTTACTCACCCCTCTAGAGATAGTATTATTTGTTCTGTTTGATATTTTCTCCGTTACTCACCCCCTAGAGGTAGTAATGTTGTTAGAACAAAGAATTTCTTTACTCACCCCCCTTAAGGTAGTAGTTTTGTTCGGTTTTGAAACTTTCTTCCTTTACTCACCCCCCTAGAGGTAGTAATATTTGTTCGGTTTGATATTTTCTCCGTTACTCACCCCCTAGAGGTAGTAATTTTGTTCGGTTTTGAAACTTTCTTTCTTTACTCACCCCCTAAAGGTAGTAATATTTGTTCGGTTTGATATTTTCTCCGTTACTCACCCCCCTAGAGGTAGTAATGTTGTTAGGAAAAAGAATTTCTTTACTCACCCCCCTTGAGGTAGTAGTTTTGTTTGGTTTTGAAACTTTCTTCCTTTACTCACTCCCCTAAAAGTAGTAATATTTGTTCGGTTTGATATTTTCTCCGTTACTCACCCCCCTAGTGGTAGTAATTTTGTTCGGTTTTGAAACTTTCTTCCTTTACTCACCCCCCTAGAGGTAGTAATATTTGTTCGGTTTGATATTTTCTCCGTTACTCACCCCCCTAGTGGTAGTAATTTTGTTCGGTTTTGAAACTTTCTTCCTTTACTCACCCCCCTAGAGGTAGTAATATTTGTTCAGTTTGATATTTTCTCCGTTAGGCTGAACAACTGTCTGGGCCGATGCGATCCCACCGCCATCCTCCTCAACCCGGATAAATTGATCAATTATGTGCATCAGTTTCGCCACAGTTGGGGCAGGGCGCTTGATAAGGGACTGGCGCAAGCCTGTGTCAGGAGGCAGACCCAGCTTAAAAGTCCTAATAGCCACCTCTTCGTCACAGCCATCAATATCGTTGTATGTCTCCCAAAACCTTGTTGAGTATTCTTTAATAGTCTCGTTGTCTTCAAGCTTCATGGTGAGGAGGGCATCCATTTCCCTAGTCTTCCGACTGTTGGTGATAAAGCGCGCCACAAACGCTTCAGCCATCTCAATCCATGAATTGATTGTCCGTCTGCCGAGTTGATTGAACCATCTCAGCGCAACTTCTCCAAGGCTTGATGGGAAAAGTCGGCACATGAGGGTGTCGTTGAAGTGAGACAAAGCCATACTCTACTGATAGCGACCTATGTGGGCCACTGGGTCTGTTTGGCCATTGTATATTTCAAAACGTGGGGCTGTGTATCTTTCTGGCAGTTCAACCCTGTCTATTTGTCTGGAAAAGGGAGAGGACGATACTAGATCAAGAGCCTTCCAGACGGCGTGCTACCTTCCTGGACGAATAGTTTTTCCAGAGGTATGCTCTTTTGTCTATGGATTCCTTCCAGTGTGGAGAGGCGGGCGAGATCACGAATGCCTTCGGATTCCAGGGGTTGTCTAGGAACCTGTTGAGGTGTCAGTGACCTCGACTCAGACTGGGAGCAGGAGGTCTTAGAAAAATCTTCGCCGCACGAGTTATGTCCGGTGTTTTTTCGCTTTAAAGCATTTACCCTGTTTCTCGGCCTTTCTTTTGCTGGGGAACGACCCCTAACTTCTTGCTTTAGATCCCAAATTTCTCGGCGCAGCTCAAAAATAATTTTTTCACTGTCTTCAGCTCGTGATGCCGTGGACGAGTATTTTAGGCTGCGCCGAGCATTTCCCCTATCGAAATTGTGTGAGCTGAACTCTTTTGATTCTCCCCACCGGTTAGTTCTCCCAAATGATCTGTCGTTAGGGTCGGTATGCTGTGAGGAGGCCACTACCGAAGCTCCGCCTGTAGTAGTTTCATCAGAAAGTTTGTACGATGCCTCAGTGCGCCACGAAGGTCCATATGGCATTTCGGAAGAGATTTTCCGAGCAGAACTCTTTGATTCCCGTTGTACTACTGAGCGAGGATGTCGTGAGGATGATGGTACTGCAGACATTTCGGTGAACTCCGCAAGTCTTCAGGCTTCTATCTTGAAGAAAGTTTTTCCCACAGACGGCGCCAATTGGAGGAACATAAAATGTAATAGTTAGAAAAGCTGACTTGAAGATGAGAAGATAGTCCTTTGGAAGTTTGTCAGAGCAGAGTCCACAGGTCCTACAATGAGAGATAACCACAACATGGATGGATCGTTAGAACCTTGGTCAACCCAGTGGGGGTTGGCCTTTAGCTCTCCGATGCCTTAGTCAGTTTATGGATCAAAAGATGATTGAGTATTCAATAAACAGAGCTAAAAGAAGTTCGGTGAATCAAAATGCACCTCCTCAAACTGTTGCCTCTTCCTCTATTTATACCTGCCTTCAACTGGAGATATTTTAAGATATTTACTCATTCCTCTTCCCAATAATTTAATTTTGTCAGTAATTAGAGATATTTAGGTTACTTGTTTAGTATATTTCTTCCCAAAACCCACGTTCTGTCAGTCTTAGTGACTGACTCTTATGATCACTTATCTTAGTTCATTTTGGTCTTAACATAGAAGACGTATTCAACACTCTTTTGATAGGATATTTTGTGCCTTTATGGATGGTAAAGCAGATGTCAGTTCAATACCTCCTAGTTGAAGTTTAATTCAGGTGGTATATTTAATGCTCCCTACCCCAGATATTTTAGACATTGAATGCTGGGTTTCAATACGATTTTAGTTCATTTCAGGGCTGACCGAACAATATTTCAGCTGATTAACCTGAACAGGTACATAGTTTGGATCCGACCGAACACAAAGGAGTAGCTCGGCTATGACCGAACTATAAATTGATATGATTTAGTTAAGTCCTTAACTTCTAGTTTTTGTTTGGTTACTCCTGAATTATTTCCCCTCCAATATTCTACCTTTCTTTAAATCTAATATGTATCCCATTAGCCATCTCATACTATTTCTGTTAAAAAAAGAAAAAGAAAAATTGATCTCAAGGCTAATACTGGAAGCCTCTTTGGAATTTTATGGAATAATGAATCCCTTACGCATAAAATAAAAATAAATAAATAAATAACTAAGAACTAAGGGGCATCAAGGCAGAGCGGGCTGGTCACTGATCTAGGCTCTCTCTCTCTCTCTCTCTCTCTCTCTCTCTCTCTCTCTCTCTCTCTCTCTCTCTCTCTCTCTCTCTCTCTCTCTCTCTCTCTCTCTCTCTCTCTCTCTCTCTCTCTCCAAATTGACAAATGAGGACTTTTTTTTTTTTTTTTACCAGAAGTGCCTATTTGGCACCATGTTAAAGTTTAAGTAATAAATTAACTAAATAAAAAGAATGGGGGGTCTGAGTGCAACTTCCTTAAAGCTCAAGAGGTGTACATGCATTTTATCCTTAAAATAAGCAAAATGTGAAATGTGACATTAAATCACGTGATACGATATATTCTTAGATTCATAAAAATGTTTGCCAGGAAATTGACACGTTTCAAGACAAATGAAGGGGATTCTAATCTAGGTTAAATGGCTATAACACACCTAATAATAATGGGAAATGCAAGAAAGTATGATGTTTCTAATCTCATATATGTTTCAAGAAAAAGTTAAATAATTGATATAATAAATTAGGTTAGGTGATTAATTTCATCATTTCCTATTAATTTAAACTTTTGGGATCACTAGAATCTCATCATTTCCTAAAAGTTAAAAATATCAGGTATTGTGCCTCACTTATTGAGGGGGATCTAGGTTCACTCTTAAGGAGAAATTTTTTTTATTAAAATTCACTATTTTTCTATTAGTTTAAGCTTTTGGGACTAATGATGATTTATCATGATTGGCTTCTTCTTCTTTTCTTCTTTTTTTTTTTTTTTTTTTGCAGTAACTTAAAATAGAATTGAGTGGTACACATAGACAGCAGTGTATAATGTTGTAAAGAACCTAGGCAGTCATTCATGCACATGTTTGGTACCAATGAAAAAGCCCCCATATGCTTGTAGAAAGTTGCAAAAGTAAGTAGGAAAACATCTCCTTCAGCACAGATTCTTCGGAATGAATAATACTCTTTGTTGTGATGTTCACACACTTTTTCCTAATTACTTGCTAGTGGAGGATATTTTTAATTTGGATAAAAATAATAATTTTTAAAGTTCGTCAAATTTCTTGCGTGTAGAAAAAACTAATTACGATTTAATTGTTTGTTTAAGTCTAAACTGTCGGTTTGGGAACCAATTTGAATCCATCATTCCATGAGAGCCCTCACCTATAGCTGAAGAAAACGCTCATCATGGTTTGTGGTTGTTGATTGTCAATAAAGATACCTCTCTCTCTCTCTTGTTGCCTCTTATGCTTCGCTTTCTATGTTTCAATGAGATAGATATATGATCCCAACCCAAAATGCAACTGCAGATGAATGTTTTTAGTATCGTTTGGAATGAAACTCTGATGGAAAATTATTAGTTACTCACCAACTCATTAATTACGTTCTTTGACTGAATTTGGTTTCCTATGAATAAGCTAAAACAAAGGAAAAGCTAACACTATAGTGCGAAATTTTTGTGCAAGCTGATGGCTAAGGCAGCATAGCTAAAAAAATAAGGGTAAAACTTAGGTACAGTTCCTTATGTTAAGTACATTAGATTTTCCAATTGAATTCAAACACATAGTTGCATTAACCAATAAAACACAAACAATATTATCTTTTTCAAGAATATTTAAATTTAATGCAATTATATGTTTGACTTCAATTAAGGAACCTAATGTATCTAACCTAAGGAACTATACCTAAATTTTACCCAAAAAATAAAATAAAAAATATAAACCTTTAGCTTATGTCCAGGGTGAAGGGGACAAGAAATCCATTAATTAAGCGGAGGACAATAATCTCCCTTTCAAAATCCTAGCACATGTTACGTAATATAAGCATAAATTAATATTTTTTTTATAAAATATAAGCATAAATTTTGACTTAAATGTAATATGTATAGTTTTTTTATAATTCAATTATAAAAGAGAATGTGTCAGTTGAATTATAGGAGAAGGTGTCAGTTAAATTAAAAGGCTCTTAGTCGAATGTTCATGTATATTTTGATGCTTTAAACTAGAATTAAAGACCTACCATTAGAAATATAGATTTTGTTAACAAGTGCTCTTAGAACAATGGTTAACGAGCATTAAATGCTTACATTTTACGGGAAATAACGAATTATTAATATTAAAATAATAAATAGAAAGACTAAAATACCCTTAAAAGTTATTTTTGTATTATTTTAATATTAAAATTTTATTATTTTCTATAAAGCGGAAATATTAAATACTTTCTTAACTATTGTTCTAAGGACACTCATGAAAAGAGGGACATTCAACTATAATTATGTCAATGTCAATGTCAACGTACTAATATCCAGCGGCATTCAATTATGCCTTTTTTCCGGATAAGGATCCTCTCCATTTGAAATAAAATGGAGAGTCTCCATTTCATGGTCCAGATTAAATATCACAGATCTAATAGTATACAGATTGCCACGTCATTTAAAATTTTAAATGACAAGGCAGTCTATATATCGTTAGATTTGTGAAATAAAATCTTAACCATGAAATGGACAAATGAAGAGATTTCCAAATGGAGAGGATCCTTATCCCTTTTTTCCTAGCTAGCTAAGAATTCTCGGGAGAAAAGTCCGAATCTTATAAAACAACAGCCTATTCCCAAGTTTTTCGTTTCTTTTTCCATGTGCCCAAGTGGAATCATTGACATTTAGCAAAAAAAAAAAAAAAAAAAGTGGAATCATTGACTTTTAGGGAAAAGTTCGATGTGGAAAAGTGTGGATATACTTAAATTAGGGCCTATATTCTTGAAGGCGAAATACGAAGTTGATCAAAGAATGAGCTCTCTATTGGAATTTTCAGCCAGGAATTAATTACTAAAACAATCTAGCCAATTGAGATTTTCTCTGTTGCCACGTTTGATCTTTAGATAGAACTGTCAATGTTGGTCAAATGAATGACATTGAGAAGCATATCTATGGTTGAAGTTCTAACCACATCTTGAGGCTATCTCCAAAGCCTTCCTTCCTAATTATTTAGTATGTGTGCAACGAAGATTATACACGAAGATCATACACAGTGAGAAATAGTTAGATGTTCAAAGTGGGCATGCGTTAACAAATAATAAATAAATAAACCAAGCTAGATGAAGGAGTAGTACTTAGGGTGGGTTTGGCCCCGCGATTTCATAGGTTAAAAGTGCAATTTGGATCGAAATCGCAAATCTTCAGGAGTTTGGCCCCACGATTTTAGCAAAATTGTGTTTTTAAAATCGCGCAATATCGCGTTTAGAAACTGAAGGTGATTTGAAACTTTTTCATTACGCGTGATTTGCACCCCAAAATTTGTGTACGCACCGCTCTTTTTTTTTTTGTACAAAATTCCTAAACTATCCTCAACTCTATTCTTTATAACCAAAATATTAGGCAAAAATATCTCATATGTTCTCTCTCAACAATTTTTCCCTTTAACACCGCCCACCTTTGCTCTTCCTTGCACCTTTGTTCTTTCGCCTTGTCTGCTTTCCTAAGATAACCAATCTTCTTTCTTTCTCTCACTGGACCAACAGTCACCATCTTCTTTTCTTTCTCTTGCGGGACAAGTAGCCACCATCACCACTTGCAGACTTGCATTTCTTCTTTCTTCTATGTATTTGCTTTCTTTTTTCACATTGATTTGTTTGATCTTAACAAAGGCAGGAAACTGCTATTTGATTTTGACAAGAGCTAAAGAGCTCATGTGGCCAATGTCTTGCCACGTAATGGTTAGGTGTCTTTAATTTTAATGGCATGTTAATTGTGGGGTTTGTTAATTCTTAGTAGAAAATATTATGCTTTGCCTGCACCATTTTATCATGTATCACTATGTTTTCTTTTATGTTGAAAATATCCACTCACACCCTTTTAACAGATGTCGTTAGAAACTATTTATTTTACTCAACAACTATGATGACCCATATTAGTTTCATAAAAAAAAAACATGATGATCCATATTAGTTAGCATATGACATGAGTATGAATAATCTTTCATGTATACGTATCAATACTCTGAAACATATCCAAGTATACAATCAAATCCTGATTGTTAGTATTTGAAAAATGGCAAAATAATTTAACAGTATTGTCAAGTCTTTTTTGGTCATTTGCACCCGAAACAACAATTTTAGATTAAAATTGTCCAAACGTTCAATTGATAGAAACATCACTTTTTCATTAGTTTTGCTAAACGCTTAATTGTGATTCTCAAAATCGTGTTTTTCAAAATAGACATTTTAAAAAAGCATTTTTTCAAACAACTATCCCAAACCCACCCTAATAAGATAGCAGTCCAGACATTGCAAGTTTAAGAGTGTTTAGATTGACAAAAATACAAAATGTGAACTAGAACCACGGAAAAGCACAGGGGCAGGGCAATAGCCTTTTGATCCTTATGGCATTTTGCCACCAAATATGACACATTGCCACATGTAATGGACCATGGCTGAAAGACAGTGAAAGGTAGACTTTAAAAGTAGATATTTATCGTTAAAGTCATCGAATAATAAAGATGTTTTTGATCCCATGCAAGAGAGAGAAAGACATTTAGCAAACAAATAAAAAATGAGAGAGAGAGAGAGAAAGACATGTGAGCACTTTTGACTTTAATTTTTTTTTTTATTATTAAAATAGTAGACTTTTGACTTTAATTAGTTCGGCCAGACTCATTAATATTGTTGATGCCTCCCCCTTTTCATGGTTTGGTTATTCTCCATATCTTATTCTCCATTTGGCCTATCTATATATCCCCTCTGCCCTCCCCAAACAGTGTGTGCGTGTGTGTAGTGTAGATTGTGTCAAATCAAAAAAAAAATAAATTTTTGTTTTAGGCTCCGTTTGTTACACTGTAAAATATTTTTTGGAAAATATTTTCAAATTTGCGGGTGTTTGTTTCACTGTAAAATGGTGGTCAAACGGAAAATAATTTCCGTTGACCGAAAAATCCTTTATTAAAATTTGAAAAATGGTTTACGCCCAATTTTTTCGTAAACCATTTTCCAAAAATGCATGCCTCACCCCGCCCCTTCTACTCTATCTTTCGCACAGCACTGTAAAATATTTTCCGGAATGCAACCAAACACGAAAAAAAAAATCATTTTCATCTAAAAACATTTTGCAATGGAAAATATTTTACAGAGAAACAAATGGAGCCTTACTCGTAAAGATTTTATTTTATTTGCAATTATATACATGTAGTTCCTTCATCTCTTACTTTTTTTTTTTTATAAAACCTTCATCTCTTACTTGATATATCCCACATAAGACTTTTTTATTCAGTCAAAAGTGGAATTACGCAACATATATAGCAACATAATTCTTCTGGTGATCGCAACAACTTATGCATTTTCTCCATCTTTTGTCAGTTTTTCTTCACATTGCCATCAAAGGTCCACGCGTGCATCCTAATATAATACCGGTATACGTAGTGAAGCTGATAAGGATTCGGTATTAACATTCATATATATGTCCCCCCTCCAATAAAATAATATCGCATTAGATTTTTCAAATAAAAGCATAGTTTTGCATAATGACTAATATTTACGATCACAATCTCATTAAAAACCTATTCTACCAATATCATTCGAATATTAAAAGAAATAAAACAAAAAAAATTGTCCTCGCTAGTGTCATTGACAACATCATAATTGTCAACAACCAAATGTTAAAGTATCTAACCTAAAAGCTTAAGCTCATAGGTGAAGATGTCCAACAAATTCATATACCTATTACACAATATTCTAACTCTTTCCAACATGAAATTTAATAATCTCTAACATCTCCTCTCAAACTCAAAATGGTGGGAGCTTGAGTTTAGAATATAGTGAAACCGGATTACGGTTTGAGCTACCAAAGTGATGTTGGCTTATGCTACCTGTTTAGTGTTTACACATTAAAAATATTTTACATATGTAACTACTCTCTTGCTTTGAGGTGTAGTAATTAATAGTTATAAAATGATATGTAAAACTAAACCATTTATCACTAAACCCTTACTTTGTGGGGTAGTTATTGTTGAAAGTAACTACCCACTAGGCCACTAGAGGTAAGGTTTTTTTTTTTGGCTAATTCACTAGAGGTAGTTATTGCCAGGAAATAACCACATCTTTTACCTATAAATAAGAGTCTCTTCTCTCAAGAAAACCCCCTATGCAGATTCAATAGAACTTGAAATTAAAAAGAGACCAATAGTGTAACTTAATTATACAATCTGTTCATAGCAATTAGTTTAAAGTTCCAAGAACTTCATACTTGTAAGTTCTTGTTTTGTTTGTTTTCCTGTAAACTTTCCAGTTTTAATGCAAATGTTTAAATATTTCTACTATTTAATCCATATTGTTGTTTATTTTGAACTTGTTTGATGCTAATGAGAATAATATAAGTTTTAGACTTATAATCATTTTCATATCTATCTCTATCCGTCTCACTGTGCATTCACTTCGAGGTAATCAATGGCAGTTGAAATAACTTAAGCCACCTCAGTAAGTGCCATTATTTACCATTTATATTTACTTTTCATCCTCTTTACTTTACTTAGATTTAATCACAAAAATTCCTCTTAATTGAGACCAATCTGAACCTTTTCCTTTTGAACTTCGAAGTCAGATAGTTTAATTAATTCGAAGTTGGCAAAAAGTCTTGAAATAGTTATTTGTTTTCTTTAAACAAATTGACGATCATTCCATATAAAATTTGCTGCAAACACTACTAGATGATTATGGCTTAAACTATCGGATTATATGCCTTGCTAGATGATTACGGTTGGCTATGGATATTAGCTTGTGCTACCATATTACAGCTTGTACAATCGGAGCATTCGCAGGTGTGACGCGTGTGAAGGAGTTGCATGATTGGAGTTGGAATGGGTAACTTGAGCTCTTGTACCATGTTAAAGCATCTAACCTAAAAGTTTAAGCTCATAGGTAGAGAGGCCCAACAAGTCCAGATACCATTACACACTTTAACTCTTTCCGATGTAAGATTAATATATTTCTAACAGGCTATAAAACTGCCATCAACATAAACCTAGTCCCAATTGGTACCAACAACAAGTTGCCTAGGTCATTGAAAATCACAGACTTGTCCTCAAATCCCATGCACAACTCACAACTCTGCATGGTTTACCAAGGCGTCTCGATAGCAATGCATACTCAGAAGCTCCCCCCAACAAAGCCTACCTAAACTGGGAAGCCATCCCTTGTGACCAATGTGAAGTTGCTTTACAAGCCATGGAGCTTTAGACCGACGATCAAATTGTCCTCCCCATTAAGAACTCACTCGGCAGCTCCATCCATCAGAACTATTACCTCTTACTCTATCATCACCTCCACATAGTTGAGGAGGTCCAATCGCATGACACCACTACCTCTCAGCCTTACCGAGGGTCTAGAAAGAGCACTTAACCATAGTCATTTCCCACCCACAAGCCATGGCTCAATTCAAGATCACCCTCACCCGCAGCGCCTAGTCGAAGGTGGCAAATCAAGTTGCTCATCTACCCCTGAGGGACAATTGTTTTCTTAATATTCAAATTATATTAGCTAAATAGATTTTTAGTGGTATTTTGATTGTTGTATGTTATTTCCTGTTCTTTTATTTGAAAAACAAAATAATGTAGCATTGTTTTATTGGAGGATATAGATTGTCACGTCATTTAAAATGTTTAAGACATAAAATTTTGTATACGGTTAAATCCAGGAAATAAAATCTTAACTGTGAAGTGGATCTTATTCCCTAAATATAGACTTTTACACCAAATCCTTTTTAAATTTAATCTCTTTGACAAATGAATATCGGTTATAGTTAACCACAAACTGTTACATATTTATTTATGCATATATAATTGAATGCCACTTTTAGTTAAAAACAAAAATGTTTAGACTTGTGCAATCCTCATTCCCTACTCAGTTTGGCATGAATTCGATCCCCATCCCATATAAATATATATATATATATATATATTGTATGTTTAAAGTAGGAATTCTGCCTTAGATTTTAAAAAACAAAGTGTTAATACCTAGTTATTCTTACCCAACCATTGCTTCAGTAAATTACTACTATCATGTTCCACGAATTAATAAAAATTTGTAAGTAAACTAAGAAAATATTTCAATAATAGAATTAAAATTGAATAATAAAATAAAAGAAAAAAAAAATCTTCAAGTTACTTGGCGAAAGCACATTGTGTAAAGACCAAATTTATAAAATAAAATAAAAAGATTATGATACACTTATTAAAATAAATGATGAAAATTGTTTTAAATTTCTTGAAAATTTTGATATTTAGTTTTAATTAGAATAGTATTCTAAATTTCTTAAAAGATTGGTATTAGAATTTTATTTTGACTGAACTATGTTAATAATTTGGGTACAATATAGGAACCTCCCCCTATTTTAGAAAAAGACTCTCCGCTCGTTCAAATTTTGTGTTATTTTCTAAAAATTGGAGACAATGCTTTTTTGCAAAACCCAAGGGAGGATGTTGTAATTTCTAATAATATTGATGTACTATTTTGAAAGCAAGTCATAAACATTGAGACTCTCCGCAATTTTTATTGTTAAAACAAACGTTCAAATAATGATGGGATAGAGTGTTATTTTCTAAAATATCATGGAGAAACTAATCAATGAAGTTGAGTTATAATCTCTTTTTTTTTTCCAAAATTTGTAGAATTTGAAACTACATATTATTATTATTTTTATTCAATAAGTCGGGGAATGTTGTAGTATTATACCAAAAATAATAAAATAAAAATAAAAAATTGAGTTTGTACTTGATGCCATAAAACATCTGCAAGAGTGATAACTCGCTTCTTTCCATAATCACTTCCTCTTTACATTGCTCCTCATAAGAAATAATATAAAAATAAAAAATTAAAGTTCATATTTTCTGGATATAGGATGTATAATATTTTGTGGGAGCTTCTATACCTTACAAGTGTGTGCATATTAATTTTGTAAGTGTACAACGACTAGTTTGATTTGTTGGATCCAAGGGATTGGGGAAGACTTAACAATAATCTCTCTACATTGGTAATCTTGGCACAAATTGTCTAAAAAAAGTGACCTGATCCATGCCTTAATCTTTGTCACCCACCTTTGCAACTATTCAACAAGAAGTTATTATAGCATTATTATGCTCATCAACATTATTATACCATTATTTTATGTATAACTTATTATGTTCTCCAACCCTGTCCGTCGTGGATCAGTGGATGCAATTTCTCCTTTAACAGTATATGAATGAAAAGATGAAATCGCTACATTTAAACTTTTTAAAGAAAAAATTACAACTTTTAAATTTGAGGGTGGAAAATCGATCTTGGACTGAATTTCATTTACAAAAATTGAACTCGATAATAATAATATTTTAGCATGAGAATAAAGTTTGTTAGTTTGGTATAGCTTATTTTCATTGGCTAGCATTCTTGCAATGTCTTTTAGCGTTCAAAACAAATTATTGAAAATAAGGAGAAATACCTTTAATCAAAGAAATTATAAAATATACTTTCAAAAATCATAAAATCTGTTCTTTATGATATAATTAGTCTTCATAAAAAATAAAAAAATTGTACACAATTAAATTTAATTTGCTGGTTTCTATGTTTATTAATTTAATAAGTTCTTTTTTATTTCTATAAATTAATAATTGTTAAATACGCGTACGTCTTATTACTCAAACTCAATGTCATGTTCTCAATTGTAATTACCAACAAAATAATGTCTTTCATAAAAAAAAAACAGAAACAAAATAATGTCTATATATCTTTTCCACTAGTCAAGGTCGACCATTGTACATCCCGTCTATTGTTAAAACTTAAAACTTAAAACAGAAATGAGCAATCAAGTCTTCAACTGCTATCTCATGAATATACTTTAATCCTTCGCCAATAAAGTAATGTGTAGACTCAAGACCGAAAGGGTGGAAGCATTTTCAAAATTAGTTAAATAATTAATAGGGACAGATTGATTGAGAAATGTCAAGTTGCGAAGGACACAGAATTCTGAATATTTTGTACTCCTTTATTGAAATTAATTGTGTGATTAGAGATTCTATTATTATACTTCTTCCAATAAAATTATGGACACAAATTTTTACAACAATTTCACAATAATGTTAAGATTTCAAGTTATGAATTGGGGTAAAACTTAGGTACAGTTCCTTAGGTCAAGTACATTAGGTTCTTCAATTGAATTCAAATACATGGTTGTATTAACCAATGAAACACAAACAATGTTATCTTTTCCAAGAATATTTAAATTCAATATATTTGAATTCAACTAGGAACCTAATGTACTTGACCTAAGAAACTGTATCTAAGTTTTACCATATGAATTGTAAATAATATAATGATATAAATGATAGGTCCAAATAAGAACAAATAAAAACATGTTAACTCAGCATTATTGTGAAAGTGTTGTGCTCTATTTTTTTTTGTCCCATTTCATTAATATTGTATTTAATTAAAAATGAAAATTTATTAATTTTCAAAATTATTCTCTTTAATTTAAACTCAAATAAATTAAATAGAAAAAATAGCAAACTTTTCTAATAAAGTAAAACATAAGAAAGTTGTGACAATTGTGAAAATAATGGATAAATAAACTGAGATAGAGCAAGTATCTAAAATTTAACAAGGAATTGTTGTTATCATCATTGCTTAAATAACATTGTCAAATTTTTTGTTGTCTAACAAGAAACATGAGTTCATATCTTGCTTATGGCGTCTGCTTAATGATGATTGTTTTTTACCATCAAATTCAAGACACCAATTGGTTTTAGTGACAACAAAAAACTTTATCAGTTGAGCTAATTGGAACCACACACCAAAACTAAAAGTCATCATACAAAAAAAAAAACAAAATGCTTAGAAAAATAAAATAAAAAGCCATATGATACGTGGCATTCACGAGATAAGATTACATCAAGGTGAGAATAGACTATTTCAGGACCAAAAACAAAGAGAAGCTGATTCTTTTGTTTGTCTTTGAGAGGAAGGTTCTCTGTGGACTTGTGGTTAACAATTTTTTCCTTATCAAATCAAAGACTTAGACTTTTTCTTCAATTATTTGTTTAATAATTAATAGCAAATTAAGTAAGATCATTTTCCTTGTATTGTTGACTTGAAATTTGGGTGTACATATATCTATGTTACAAAAGCCTAGATTCTTCTATTTTCTGGGCCACGTTTGAAATTAAAGGTGGGCTGCTTTCACACGAATCACACCATGAGATGCAATGCAACGAAAAATCTTTTTTCAAAAACATCCAATACCGAAAATTTGACATCCTGTGTTGATATATACAGTACTTACTGTTCCCAAAAACATTTGTTAAATATGACTGCTTTTACTATATAAAAATTGCACAATATGTCATATAATAAAACCAAAATGTAGCACATATTGTTAAAAGGTTTTTTCAGTTGGACTAAAAACTTGTGATTAATTGATTAGAAACTCGGGACAATGTTTTACAAACCCAAATAGTAAAAACCACAACTTTGTAACTTCAAAAATTCTGGTCATGGAGTTAGACATCACGCTTGATTTTGGATATTTTGGTTGCAGAAAAATGAACTGCAAAATTTCCCATATTTTTTTCTTGTAGGTCTGGAACAAGTTTGTCATCTCAGTAAGTAAGACTAAATCCAGTCTAATTTCTTATGTATTAGTGTGATGTCAATGAGGATTAATAATCAAATGTGTCTGAAGTGTCTTAGCTGGCTCACTCTCAATTTGAAAAAGTGGCAAGGATTACAATAAAATATAGCCAGTCAAGAAACCCAGCTACTATTTTAAAGGTTTCAATGTATTTCTCTGAAATTCTTTTTATACTGTTCTTATTTTTATCTTTTTTTGGAAGAATAAGAGATCTTATTTATAATAGGAAGAAGTACAAAGTTAATTAGAACAAACAAATTTGCTAAAAGCAACAGACTAAAGTATGAACAAATATAACTAATGTGTTTTTGCTGAATCCAATTAAGCTTAATTACTTGTTTTCGCATATTGATCGTTTAGAATTTTGGATCTTTGTACAGCTGCTTAGTCTAAACTTGAAAAATAGCTTTTTTGGCTTTTAACTCTTTCTTGGAATTTTGTTTTGGTGGAAATTTTCGTGTGGTGTCTAATATGGCTGCGTGTTGATTTCTTGACAATATAACGCTGTATTTATTTCTATATGTATATATTTTTTAATCTTTGTGTAATTGTCTTGAATAGGACATCTTAGGGTCACTTTCTTTCCAGGAAAATTACTTGATGTGTCATGTATATATGGGACGAGGTCTTCGAAGAATTCTTACCATCCATGTTACCCAAAAAAAAAGACATATAATATAACCATAACAATGACCACTCATACTCGAAGACTTGTTGCTCATGCTTTGACGAGATAGGCTCAAGTTTTAGATGACATCTGTCTTTGGAAAGATGATTTTCCTGTCCAACTTTATTCTCTTGTAGTAATCAAAGATTTTCCAGTTTAATATAAGTCCTACTCCTACATTACCTTTTTCTCACCAAAAGAAAATAATAATCAATCTAACAACACAATAAATTTCACAACATTCATTTATAATTATCGAGGTGACACGTTGTAATTAGTATATAATAAAAATAATGTTATGTTGCACTAATCATAACTTGCAAAACCAACAAGTTATGAAATTTTTTATGTATTTAGTAGCATAGTTGTAACTTGTAACCATAAACCCATCAAAAAACATATATTTCTTCACAACAAAATAAGAGCCTTGCATTACTAAAATACTATTTACAAGTTCACTTATTTTCTTAAAGACATCAGAATACTTTTGAGAGAAGCTAGATCCACTTTCAACGTTAGTGCCCCTTTGATGATATTCTTTTCCAAGCACATAATTTGTGCACCAGATGCATTTTGGTTGGTGGAGAGCAAAGAGGAAGGATGGAAATGGTAAGGTGGGGGATTTTGATTTTCTACTCAAGCCCACCAATTTGTTTCCTTCCAAATTAGGGATAAAATGACCATGAGCAATGAAATTACAAAATTAATTCCATTAATTGTTTCACAATAATTTTTACGATTCCATTTTTCCATCCCTTTTATTGAATACACATGAGTAAAATCAAAAATCAAAAATCAAAAATCATTTCTTTTCCCCCACTTTTCTATCTTCCTATATTTATCATTTCCCATTTTTCCATCCTCTTAACTAAACGAGGAAACTGTGGTAGAATGCCTAACTTGGTTATGGTTTGAACTTTCCAATAGTAGGTAATTTTCTATTCTATTTTATTTTGGTCATAGTGCTACTTGGCTTGAAATTTTCACAATTGCACGTTTAGTTGAAATTTTCACAATTGTACTATTAGATATGCATCGTACAGATGTACTAAAGTCTAAGCATGAGTACATGACATATTTTGAATTTTTGAGCACTTAATTTCCTCCTGTTATGACCTCATAGCTATCAAATTAGAAGAGATTAGAGATAGAAAAGTGAGAAATGAGAGAAACTGTAGAACCTGAATGAGAATGGACAAGATTCATCTCATATTTACAGCTTATTTTTTGTCATGAGTTGATGGCTTCATGCCTATTTTCTTGGTCTCGTATATACGTGTCAATAAAGTCATGGCCAATAGTAACGACTCTTCTGTTGTTTGATTGATTATTACGTTAGTATAAAACTATGTGACGTCACGATGATGCATGTGGTCTAGAGGAACATCTGTAATGCAAACAGGTTGATTTTCTTTCCACCGAGTGCATTATTGACAAGCAACCAGGTAGAACCCGACAAACACCTTTAAATCCAATTGAGGAATGTTAGTTGCACGCGAAATTTCGCAAACAAATTGACAATATGCTAAGTGACAAAGTTATAATTGTTGATAAAATTTGATCAAAAATTTCCTGCGGGACTAGCAATGAACTCCCGTGAAAATAGATTGCCACTTCACCAATTGTGAAATATCATGTGCTTGTTACATTCCTAAATCTAACTTGGATTCCTAATAATAATATTTATAATAAAATAATAATTAAAAAAATTATTTATTATGTTTTTGATATAGCACCAATAATATTCATTGTCACGTTAATTTGTAAATTTTTTGTAGTAAAATTGATAATAGTTTTAGTATTTTCTTAAGAAAAGTAAGACAATGTGGGCCACTCTTTGTGTTACACTCTTTTGTGACATATTGTAATTTATTTTGTTTTTAACTTTTTGATAATTCGATAGTTAGAGAATAAGGGTTTTAAATCGTGGATGCTTCTTTTGGAGAACATCAGAAAGTGTCAACTAATTGAACTATAAAAGAGTGACATATTATAATTGATAGAATATAAAATGAAACACATAAAATATGACACATTATTTGTATCTGAGTAAGAACAGAATAAATGGCCCTTTTCCTCAGCAATAAATAGCGTTTCCACGTTTGACAATCCCTTTTTTCAAGTTTGACAACCTAGCTGGTCTATAAAGGAGGCAAAAGTTTGTTTTTGGTGCATATAAGTATTGGTATAAATGCGAAATTGGTCAATGTCTCTTTGTAGTCGCACGGTAGCTTTCAAACATTTTTCCCCAACATTATGTCGACGAAAGCTTGTACTTTGAATTTTTCTCAATGCTTGTGTAAATTAGCCTGTCTAAGTCAAAATGTGATGCCCACTCAGGTTGACTTTAATACTTCTTACATCCAAATTGCAAGGCCCATGTCTCGTGATATTTTACCTTCCACATTAAACCATTTTAAGATCTAAAAAATCTTCACTAAAATAAAAGTCTAAAAAATTAGCATTTACTTTGTTTCATTAAGTAATGAATTATCAGGAAACCGAAGACTTTTTCACAAGACTCTTTTGGCTTCATATTAATCTCATAATAAACAACCACCATCCAGAGTCCAGACGGTACAATCTACACATTATAAGAAGCTTCTACTTCGAGACTAATTTGAAGCATAAGTAAGTAGAAGTAAAAGAGAGATAGAGAAAGACAGAGAGAAAGATGGAGATGACAAAGGTGAGTTCTTCAGAAAAAAATAACGATGAAGACAATCAAGTTACGCTTCCGGGGTTTCGATTTCATCCAACCGATCAAGAGCTTGTTGAGTTTTATTTGCGACGAAAAGTGGAGAAGAAACCAATCAGTATTGAACTCATCAAACAAATTGATATCTACAAATATGATCCATGGGATCTTCCAAGTAAGATTTGCTAGCTAGCTCTAGCTCTTATTCATGTGCTATGAAATACAGTTTTTTTTTTTGTTTTTTTTGTTTTTTAAGGTTTCAACTATCATTCAAACTCCAGGGTTTTTTTCTAACTTTTTCTTTTATTAAAAAAAATGATAATTAGGAAGAAGATTTGAACCTTGGATATTGACAACTCCAAGAGGGTTGATAAAGTTAATTGCATACTCCTAACAATAATTTTCATCTTTGACACATGAACATATGTTCATTTATATCAGAGAAAGAAAGCAAGTACAGCCATTGCTTTCATTTATTCATTCCACACTTTCACTCAAATAATTATGGAATAAATTTAAACCATAGGGTTTACATTCTATATATCTATTGCAAATCCCATAAAAGCATCTTCGTAAAACTAATATTGTTATGTAATTTTTAAGCAATAATAATGGTGAAATTCTATTTTCTCTCAAAAGACATAAGTATATATAGACTACGAGAAGGTTGAGATGAGGGCAAGATTAGAGTTGAACTGCATGGTGTGTTTTATTAGTCTTTAAAAGTGAAAATTTCGGATGGTATATAATAAGTGATTTCCTAAAATCCCCATCCTAGCATCAAGTTGTAAGTTTGTAACTTAAAAAAATCTGTATTTGAAAGTTTCTTAAAGGAGCTATAACTTATGATCTTAGAATATGTTTTCATGAAAATATTAAGACCTCAATCATAGATCAGAATATTTCTCTAATAACTCTAGCCAGGGATAAAGCACTTTTCAAAAAAAAAAAATTACACAATTGTCAAAATTACATGTTGTGATTGGTACATAATAAAAATTGGCAGTATTATTAGATATAGGTGTAAATAATGTTACTCTAATCACAACATGTAATTTCACTGTTAAAAAAATTCATTTCCGTGGCATCACTTATATTTCACTTGTGAAAGATTCACAACTTCAACACGTTCTCCTACCAACCTACATGTGAAATCACCATAATTAATACTAGCCTCTTCACACGCGCTACGCGCGTGTTCAGAGACTTTTCCTATCTATCACTTTTAATTTTTAATTTTTTTATTCAATTTTTATCTGGAGAATATAATGAGTATGTGTGTTTCTTCGTATAACTTTTAAATTTCTCAATTTACTTTTATGTATTTAGTTGTTCAAATACGATTGCGTCGTGTGTTCATTTAATCAAAATTGAAAACACATTTTCTTTTAAAATATATATATATATAACGATGATCTCTTCATTGTTGTTACGTTACAACATTAGTTGGTCATATTCTTATTTGTCATAATCTATTTCTTTTTATTATTCAATGAAAAAGTTTAGAAGTCTCATACCATATTTCTTGATAAAGAACAAAAAAAATAGCGTCGAGTATGAAAGGAAATAGTGAATAACAAACTCTAAAGCCAAAATAAGATCATTTATACATTTTTTTTTTTTGCTAAATAGATCGTTTTTTTAGTTGATTAAATAATAAGAAATAAAGCTTATTTGAGTGGTGTGGTGATAAAAAATAAATAAATCTTATCTAAATCCACCAAAATTCTAAGCTTCTCACACTCACTATATGAGTATCTGTCAATACGTGTCAAATCATATTTTCTTACATTTGTTGGGGGTAATAAAAATTGACCAGTTTTGGTGGTAGACTATGGGGAGAAACTTCCAAATAATGATAGTCAATATTTTTTTAAATGTTAATAACATGGTAAAATCCAATATACTCATTTTTTTAAGTCTAATCATATAGCTACATAAGCATCAGCATTTTCACATCACTAATAGCTATATGATTCTTAATATGAGTAAATCTAAGAGAGTTTACACGGTATATATAATAGCATTTAAAATTTAAAACATGATACTAATTTTTTAATTTGAATATATATTTTTAGATTCTTAATTGGAATAGAATTCTTTAAAAGAAAAAAGAAACCTTATGTAGGTATGTGTTTGTTTTCTCCATGAAAATCTATGTATAGTCCTAATTGGAATAAAGTTCTTTCATCTATAATTAGTTAGAGGTGGTGAAAATTTAAATTCAAATAATGAGATTACACAAAAGAAAAAGTAACCTTGCATGTTTTTATGTGTTAATGGAAGTTTAAAAAATTTCAAAAGCCTTTTTTGAGGTAATTTTTAAATCATCATCTTTTGGGTTAATGTATGTGTACAATAATATGTTAGTTCCATTTATTTCTTCTCCTAATAAACATATAATCTGGGGGACTTAAGTGGCTTCTAAACACAACATTAATGATCTCCACTTGATCAATCATAACAATGTTCAAAGGCTCATGGAAAGCAAGTGGTTGGGGCCACAACATTCTCCTAATTAAATTTCATGGTTTCTTTGCTGTTCTTGGCAAGTGACAGCTAAACAAGAATTATGATCATGTTAACAATGGCATTAGCGGTGCCACATGAAAGAGATGATGAAATATTTGCTTTTCGTCATATGCTATTAATGTTATTTATCTTGATTATACATGTTCCACCACATTTCACTGCCTATATGGGACCTAAATTAGTATTTGTTTCAAGTTGAATTTGCCAGAATCTACAACTAACCTCATTGTTTTTTAATTTAAACAAAGTTATATATATATAATATCTGCTGGTAACCTGGAAAACTGTTAATTAAACCTCATATTGTCTTGCTTCCTATATTTATTAATTTTAAATATATCATGGACTTGCCTCTAATTAATCTATTTGTTAAAAATGAAGAAGTTAGTACGGTGGGGGACAAGGAGTGGTATTTCTTCTGTATAAGAGGGAGGAAGTATAGGAACAGCATAAGACCTAACAGAGTCACAGGGTCTGGATTTTGGAAAGCCACAGGCATCGACAAGCAGATATATTCAGTTCAAGAACCTCATGAATGCATTGGCCTCAAGAAGTCCTTAGTCTACTACCGTGGAAGTGCTGGAAAAGGCACCAAAACTGACTGGATGATGCATGAGTTTCGTCTTCCACCAAATGGGAAAAGTAGCAACCTCACCAATGCCAACATTGCTCTAGAAGCTGTAAGATTAATTCTTCTCATTCATCTTCCACCCTAAATTGTTCCAAATTAGCTGCGCTCACTTTTTCATCTTTATTTGCGTTTTCACACCAAGGTATAGATACCAAAAAAATAATAATAAGTATTTTATATATGTATACCATTTCCTAGCTTACAAACAACAATATCCATGTTTCAGGCGGGAAATGTATATATAAATATAGATAGACACATTTTGTCGTTATATTACTTCAGATTAGATTTTTGGTTTATGTTGCATGCCAAGTTCGATTTTCATCCATCAAATTTTAAGGATTAAAATTTAATCTCTGAAAAATTTAGTAGGTATCAATTTCATTCTTGCATTCATTTGCTGTTAAAAATTGCATGTGACAGAAAGGGTGCTAATGTGGCACTACCGAAGTTAAATGAAAAGATACCTTCTAAATATTATAAGGTTTAGATCAATAAGTGTTGAGACACAACATTTTTAATAATTTTTTTCACAACTTCATTTGTGCATAGTAAAAATGGTGTCGATAATGAACTCAAAAGAAAGTAATGTTACTCAATCACAATAGTCATGTTAGTAATTATGAAAAATCTTATGTTCCTAACATTACTCTTAAATATTCCTTTAATTATAAATGTTCTGCATTTCTTAATGCTCTTTTTGGCCTTAATGGACTTTTGTGCAATACAGTCAAACCATTGAACACATGAATAAAGCTCTTTGAGCAGAGCAGATAGGATTATATATAACATTGACCACTTCTTGAACTTTTTATATGTATATCGCTTTAAACCTCTTTTGCTTAGTCCAAATTTATTTTCTTACATGAATATGTCATTTGGTTGCCAAGGAAGAACGTCAAAAGTGTACAACTATTTTGATATTTGTCAGTTTCTAAGCAAACAGACAATAATTTTAATTTTTCTCAACTGCAGGAAGTTTGGACACTTTGCCGAATATTCAAACGAATTCCAACTTACAAAAAGTACGCACCAAATTGGAAAGAGACCACCACCAAACAAAATGCCACTGATTCAAGTTCAAAAACATTTAGTTTGGACTCTGACCACAGTGAACCATACATATGCTTTGAAGACTCAGTCATTCAACAACATAATGAAAGCAAACCGTACATCCAACAAGTTGCTGAAAGGAACCATTATTTTGTGGGTCAGTTGAACTCTCTAACTCAAGTTCCATTCACACCATCCTACTCAAGCTTTTGGAACCCAAATGGAGATGATTTCTTTACAAAAGAAAGCTGGGATGAGCTAAGACCAGTGGTTCAGCTAGCCATTGATCCATCCCAAGTGTACGACTGTAGATGAGCAGATGTGGAGAGCATTGTTACTTGTCTAATGTCTCTCTCTCTCTCTCTTTTTTTTTTTTTCTTTTTTCTTTTTTTGAAGGGAGAGGGAGACGTGGTTGGTTAGGTGTGAAGTTTCAATCCAGGCTCCAAACTAGACATGATTCGGACACGTCCTTTTTTGGTCACGTGTCCGTATCATATCTAGTCCAGTGCACTGGAGCACTGGACCAAAGCGTATTTTGTTGTTTAGTTGTAAACGGTAGTTAGAAACCTTAATAAATGTTATGTTTCGTGAGCTGTTAAATACTTTGATGGACAATACTTTCACAACATTAATATCTTTTTAGGAGTATATATATGTTTTAATTTTTTTATTGCAAAATAAAAGTTTTAAATTCATGACATTTATTTGTTTCATAATAGTTGTATTTCATCATTATGTCAAAGACTTGTTGATCAACAATTGCTTCATAATCTTAGAGAAATATAATCAAATTTGTCAAACTGCAAATAAACATTATCTGTAGAACAAGAAATTATTGCCTACACCTGGAGGATATCTCCAGGTGTCCTCCATATTCACACAAGATGTGAGACCCATGAGCACAAGACATGGACCCCACGCAAGGGTCCCACATCTTGTGTGAGTAGGGAGGACACCCAGAGATATCCTCTAGGTGTAGGCAATAATTTCTCCTTAATAAGGTAGTATGTTAGGATCTCACGCGCACGGCACACCTAAGTGTTAATAGATAACGAGGTTGCTTTTCAGCTAACCAATATTATAAAGCATTGGTTGGTTTCTGTTAGCTCTTATCAACTCGTAATGTCCATGGTTTTAAAAATCGAACCGAGCCAATCAGTTGAACCGCGGACCAATACTTGATTCGGTCCAATTTCCTTATAAATCGAAAAATTAGAAAAAGAAATGACCAAAACCCATAAATCAACGGTTTGACTGGATAAACTACAAACCACTACGGTTGAACTAGTTTTGAGCCGGTTTAGTATATTTTCAAAACTCACCGTTTTCTAAGGCAAAACTCATTGTTTTTTAACAAAATTTTAGTTTCTTCCCTAACCTAAATTCATTCAGCTATTTTGTTTCTCTCCCATATCTCATGCACGCTGTCTCTCTCGAGTTTTAATGTTAATTAGTAATTATTTGATTTCAATTATGTACTATGAAATGAATATTAAGACTTGCGATATTAATGTTATCAAATGAATATTTTGTTTGGATGCAATGGAATACAGAACTTATTTGATTTAATTAAAGGATTATTATTTATAAGTTTAATGTTAATATGTTTAGTTACATACTCATATAAAGTGTTTTAAATTGTGTTATATATTTGGTAACCTAATATTATTAGTTACAAATTATTTAGGTATTTATTTAATTATTTATATAATATCAAATTATTTATGATATCACCGATTCAACCACTGGTCGGATCAGAGAACCGAAAACTACTCCCCTTTTTGGTTTTCTCTTCAGTCCGGTTTTTAAAATCATGGGGTCTCTTATCGACAAATAAGGGATTTGGATTCAAATCTCGCCTACACCAAAAACTAATTATTATCTTGACCTAATGGTAAAGAGCCATAATCATTGAGCATATATCGTAGATTCAATCCTATTGTATCTATCAAACAAAAAGAAAAAAGCATTAAAAAGCATTTGCCTTTGGAAAATATAATAAATGTAGAAACTTTGATAGTGACAAATCTCCATATACCCGAGTCCCCTTACCTGGGCCCGACTCAGCACCATACGAGGCCCACCAGTCCAAAGGGGAGAAATCACAATTGGCATGCTACACGAACCAAACCCTTACAACACTAAACGTCAATGCTTAAGGGCTCCAGCAGCTGCAAAAGCCCACTAACACGAAGGTGCATGCATGAAGTTGACTAAACCAAGGGGATTTTCTTGTCTCTGTTTTCTTTCTTTCTTTTTACAATTGTGGTTACAAAGGCTAAGGTCAAACCCGTGACCTGGAGTCCTAGATCTCCACCAACAAAAGAACACCCTCAGACAATAGAGCCCATAAGCCAAGCTAAGGGTCCTCGACACAGAAATAGAGAGAGGGGGAGCACGGTTTGGAAGTGGCCAACGTCCATTAACGCATTGTGAGCTTGGAATAGAAAGGAATGGACTAGAGTCCACTGTGTCGGTTTATCAAAATGCGACATGTATCCTATGATCCTATCAACAAAAAGACCCCCAACAATTTTTTCATTTGCCTATAGAATATTGGACACCAGCGTGTTTGAGCCATATAATTGCAAGTGGGATTGATAAGCTCCTTTCTATTTATTTGCAGATAGTTTTTCAGTTTATTTTTTTATGTGCCAACTTTTTAAAATTTTATTTTATTTAAGTATAATTATACTTTAACTAACTGTCATTAAACCAACCAATCAGCAAAGTGCTCATCCAAAACTTACACTAGTTAGTTACTAAGACACAATTGTGGTATGGTTCACCAATGTCTGTCGAATTTAGTATTGATATAGGACTTCCAAATACATGGTCTGTTTGGATGGGGTGGATTTGGGCTCATGGATTTGGATTTGAGGGTCCAAATCCAAATTCTTTGTTTGGATGACTTAAAACCATTAGAATTTGGATTTGGGCCAAATCCATCTAGGATTTTAAAGGTTCAAATCCATGGATTTCAAATGACTTCTTAGGGTAAGAATTTCACAAATCCTCCCATTAGATGCCAACACTCAAAATAAATAAAATATCATTAGAACCTCTAAAATACATCTAAAGGCTCTAAAATGATTAAAATGCCCACAAAATACCAAATGACCAAAAAAAACCTTCTAAAAGACCGAAATAACCCAAAAATCTCCAAAATGACCAAAATACCCACAAAACTACCAACATGATAAAAAAAAAAATACTCATGGCCAATACCCTAAAATGACCGAAATAAACTCAAAAAATCAAAAATGGCCAAAATAATCCCCAAAATACACTCAAAACACCTAAAATAACCAAAATACATACGGAACCCCTAAAATGATAAAAATAACCCTGAAAACTCCAAAATGACCAAAATAACCTTGGAAACACCATAATGACTAAAATAATACTGAACTCCTAAAATGACCAAAATAACCTCGAAAACTCCAATATGACCAATATAACCTCGAAAACACCATAATGACCAAAATAACCTTAAAACTCCAAAATGACCAAAATAACTCTGAAAACTCCAAAATAACCAAAATAATATCGAACTCCTAAAATAACCAAGATAACCCTGAAAACTCTAATATGACCAAATTAACCCCAGAAAACACCATAATGACTAAAATACACTCAAAACTCCTAAAACGACCAAAATATCAATAAACCACCAAAATAACCCTGAAAACTCCAATGTGACCAAAATTACCCAAGAAACACCATAATGACCAACATGCACACAAAACTCCTAAAATGACAAAAATAACCTCAAAAACTCCAAAATGAACAAAATAATCCCGAAACACAATAATGACCAAAATAATCCCGAAACACAAATATGACCAAAATAACACCGAACCCATAAAATGACCAAAATAACCCCAAAAATTGAAATATGACCAAAATAATCCCGTAAACACCATAATGACCAAAATAATCCCGAAAACTCCAAAATGACCAAAATAATATCAAAACCCTATAATGAACAAGATAACCCTAAAAACTCCAATATAACCAAATTAACCCCAGAAACACCATAATTACCAAAATACACTAGGAACCCCTAAAATGACCAAATAACTCCTGAAAACTACAAAATGACCTCGGAAACACCATAATGACCAAAATAACACTGAACCCCTAAAATGACAAAAATAACCCCAAAAACTCCAAGATGACCAAAATAACACCGGAAATACCATAATGACCAAAATAAACCCGAAACACTCTAATGACCAAAATACAATAAAAAACCCTAAAATAACCCAAATAACCTGGAAAATTCCAGAATGACCAAAATAATCTTGGAAACACTATCATAACCGAAATACACTACGAATCTCTAAAATAACCAAGATAACCCCAAAAGCTCCAATATGACCAAAATAATCCCGAAAACTCCATAATGACCAAATACACTTGGAACCCTTAAAATGACCAAAATAACCTCGAAAACTCCAATATATGTTTTTTTTTTCTTTCATTTTGGTGATTTTAGAGGTATTTTAATCATTTTAGAGGTTTAAGGGGTATTTTGGTTGTTTTAGAGTTTTCAAGGTTATTTTTGTGATTTTAGGGGTATTTTGTTTTTTTCGCGGTATTATGATTATTTTTTAGGTTTTGGGGTTATTTTGGCCATTTTGAAGATTTTAGGGGAATTCTGATCATTTTAGAGGTTTCAAGGATATTTTGATCATTTTAGAGGTTTTGAGGTTATTTTGGTCATTTTGATGATTTTATGTTTTGGGTCAATTTTAGATATTTTGGTTATTTTAGAGGTATTTTGATCATTTTAGTGGTTTAGGGGGTATTTTGGTTGTTTTAGAGTTTTGCGGGGTTATTTTGGTGATTTTAGGGGTATTTTGGTCTTTTCGAGGTATTATGATCATTTTTTTAGGTTTTGGGGTTGTTTTGGCCATTTTGAAGATTTTTGGGGTATTCTAGTCATTTTAGTGCTTTCGAGAATATTTTGATCATTTTAGAGGTTTTTGGGTTATTTTGGTCATTTTGATGATTTTATGTTATGGGTCAATTTTAGGTATTTTCATAATTTTAGAGGTATTTTGATCATTTTAGTGGTTTAGGGGGTATTTTGGTTGTTTTAGAGGTTTTGGGGTTATTTAATGATTTTAGGGGTAATTTGGTTATTTTGGTGTTTGATGGGCATTTTGGCCATTTTTTACTTTTTAGGATTGTTTTGACTATCTTGGTGATTTTAGGGGTATTTTGGTCATTTTACAGGTTTTTGGGGATTTTTTTTTTTTTTGTCATTTTAGAAGTTTCGTGGTTATTTTGATCATTTTGGTGATTTTATATATTTGGTCAATTTATAGGTATTTTGGTGATTTTAGAGGCATTTTGATCAAAAGTTTAGGGGGGTATTTTGGTTGTTTTAGAGGTTTTAATATTATTTTGATGATTTTAGGGATATTTTGGTCATCTTGGTGTTTTTGGGGGTATTTTGGTCATTTTTTACTTTTCGGGGTTGTTTTAAGGATTTTAGGGGTATTTTGGTCATTTTAGAGGTTTTGGAGAATTTTATTTATTTATTTTAGAGGTTTTGGGGTTATTTTGGTCATTTTGGTGATTTTATGTATTTTGGTCAATTTATGGGTTTCAAAATTCTAAATTTCAAATCCTCCCTTCTATAAATGAATCCAAATAAAAAAATTTAAAATCAATGAATTTGAAATCAAGGCATTTCAAATCTATTGATTTAAAATCTAAATCCAAGTATCCAAACACAACCTATCTTAATGTAGGAAATGGATTTCCTTTGAAACCACCTCCCTGCACTCATTGTAGGGTGTTTGGTCGTTCCACAAATGCATGCCAATAGAAAAGAAAACAAGTTTGGATTCCAAAGGAAAATTAACCAGCTCAGCAAGAGACTCAAAATGAAGATATTAACTGATCAAAGGTTTTGCTCGAATGGATGTCAGCAGATCTACAAATGTTGTCAGTCATGAATCTGTTAATCTAATGTCCTCATAGCTCCTCCCAAAGGAAAGGATCCAATGGTCTATGTAGTGAAAGTTGTCAAGCCTGGGAATGGAAATAAACAAATAGATAGCTCAGAGGCTAATTGTTCTCGGAATAAGCTACTGCAACAGGGGATGAGAATAGTGTGGAGGATAGTGAATGCTCAGACAAAGCAGATATGCAACATCATGGTGATTTCTTTTACGTCAATATTACTTCACAACAATTCATAGATGCTGCTTTGGTCACTAGGCAGGACTCTAAGAAGAAAATGAGAATGGGAAAAGGGCCAAAGGTAAGCAGACCACTACACATTCATGCAAAGCATACTCAAAGTAGGCTGTCTGTACAAATATTAAAAATAGTTTATGGGAAGCTCTAAAAGTACACTTTATATAAATTCCCCTCCCCTAGGAAGGAATTGAATATCATGATGACATAGATATCAATTTACCCCGTTTGTAGCTTAATCATGAAAAAAAACAAAAGGAAAAGAAATAGGT